>JAVGWX010000003.1:47766031-48366031 GCA_036924085.1 Ariolimax columbianus
TCTGTCTGTCTGTCTGTCTGTCTGTCTGTCTGTCTGTCTGTCTGTCTGTCTGTCTGTCTGTCTGTCTGTCTGTCTGTCTGTCTGTCTGTCTGTCTGTCTGTCTGTCTGTCTGTCTGTCTGTCTGTCTGTCTGTCTGTCTGTCTGTCTGTCTGTCTGTCTGTCTGTCTGTCTGTCTGTCTGTCTGTCTGTCTGTCTGTCTGTGTGTCTACCTGTGTGTCTACCTGTGTGTCTACCTGTGTGTCTACCTGTGTGTCTACCTGTGTGTCTACCTGTGTGTCTACCTGTGTGTCTACCTGTGTGTCTACCTGTGTGTCTACCTGTCTATCTATCTGTCTATCTATCTTACGTAAGCAATTAGCTATGACTTTATCATCATTGTAAATAATTATTACTTGTTATGTACAAGTAAGTTATGTACAAGTACGTTATGTACTTACTTCTACCTATTGAATGTGCACAGAATGTTTAAAGCATTCTCTCTCTCCCTCGCTCTCTATCTCTCTCTGTCTCTCTCTCTCTCTCTCTCTCTCTCTCTCTCTCTCTCTCTCCTTCTCACGTTATAGTGACCAAGCTCGCGCCCAGTTGCCCTCACATCAGGTTTCTCACATATTTCTCACTAGCAGCTAGGGAAGACAAGGCAGTGAAAAAGGAAATACATCCCATTACCACGCAAATACGTTGATCTTGTACCAGCAAGTCTCTCACACTTCATCCCAGATGACTGCATGCTTATTTTTACTTACTTGATGACGCGTTCCTCAGCGGGGGCTGCACATCTGTCTGTACTAACTTCGTTGAGTCCGATCTCTGTCCTGGGCTATGGAGGTCAAGTGAATACTAAGATTTTATTTGAAGGTATCGTGGACGTTATAGTGGAGTACAAGAGAAACTGACCACCACACTGAGGATCTACCTGGCGGTCTTTTTCGTCTTGAATGGCACCAAATAGATGTTGACGTGCTTCAACGTTCATTGTTTCTTCAGAGTATGTGGCAGGACTATTTTTACCTTTAATTCGGTAATGAACAAAACAATTCGGTATATTTCTACTCGTTAGTGATAATGATTTTTTTTTATATCCTAGATGATCAACAATTGAAATTTTTCTTCTTATTATTAATAATGAGCTTCTCTTTGAGATTAGCCCTCGAGGATTCTAGCTAATAGGGCTAGAGAGCAGAGAGGGTAGTACAGAACAGCAACCTCCAGAACGAAAGTGGATATGAAAACAGTGACAGCTGCTCTGAGATGTCTATCTGGAACCTCTTTAACAGAAGTAGTCATCGTGCTACTCACAATCCTGACTTCCGAAGATACAGAAGCGCTGGCTAAGGCAAGAGTGGGAGGCAGATGTAGAGGCATCAAACCTGGAGTGTGCTTGTATGGATCTACTGTCCTGGTCATTCTGGTATTCAAGGCAACGAACGAGCTGGCATCTTGGTTTCCTAGGCAACAGTTACGGGTACACTAGATTTGGATAAGAGGGATATGTTGAAGTCTATCGATGACCGACTTTTAGATGATGACACTTCAATAGATAATCAGCGATTCGCAGGCTGTAGTTCTTTGATATCAAACGAGGTTCGAGTGGATTGGAGCACAAAATAAGACGAAGAAAAAATGTGTACAATCAGCGAGCTGTAGGAATCATCAGTATCCACAACCTTCATCATTTATTGTGAGAGAGGGAGTACATATAGTTATACCTGTAATGCGGTGAAGTCTATTCTTAGAACGACCAGTGCTCGAGGGTCATGAGCTTTCCTTCCGGTCGCGGGCAGGAACCAACTAATAATTGACCTCCCCGCCTGATTTTGTCTTTATAGACCATCCTTTGCACGGTGCCCAAGTTTTTATTCATGATACTATTGATTCGAATATTATTAAATTATAAATCTTGTTCAAATTAATTAAACATGTGTATCCATTATATTTGCATGTACTTATTGCGGGTCACTGTTATGGACGGGGAAACATATAAAAAGAGTGACAGAGAAACCAACAATGTAAAGGCAAATACATGCTTTGGCACAGGCTTCCTGCAAGCAAGTCAGCTCAAGTGTTGTCTCTATGCTTCTTCTAGAGCCTGGAATAGATTTACATAGCTCTCTCTCTCTCTCTCTCTCTCATTCTCTCTCTCTCTCGCCCCCTGTCTCTCTGAGCACATAACTTCCACTGTATCATAGCTAATACCAAGTATAGCCCAGAAAAGCTATACATTTCTCATTCTCTCTATTTCACTCGGTCTCTCATTGTCTCCATTTCCCTCCCCCTACCTCACCCCACCCCCTTTTCTCTCTCATTTCATATAAAAGCTCAGAACACATTTTCTATCACAGTCATTGTCATCTCTACCGCATTATATTTGTTTCACATTTCACTTTCTCTGCCCCGTCTCACACTCCCTCAGAACACAGTAGTATAACTTTATCAGTTCTCGTCTCTCACTCCCTCAGAACACAGTAGTATCACTTTCTCTGTCCTCGTCTCTCACTCCCCCAGAACACAGTAGTATCACTTTATCAGTCACCGTCTGTCACTCCCCCAGAGCACAGTAATATCACTTTATCAGTCCCCGTCTCTCACTTCCCCAGAACACAGTAGTATCACTTTATCAGTCTCCGTCTCTCACTCCCCCAGAACACAGTAGTATCACTTTATCAGTCCCCGTCTCTCACTCCCCCAGAACACAGTAGTATCACTTTATCAGTCCCCGTCTCTCACTCCCCCAGAACACAGTAGTATCACTTTATCAGTCCCCGTCTCTCACTCCTCCAGAACACAGTAGTATCACTTTATCAGTCCCCGTCGCTCACTCCCCCAGAACACAGTAGTATCACTTTATCAGTCCCCGTCTCTCACTCCCCCAGAACACAGTAGTATCACTTTATCAGTCCTCGTCTCTCACTCCCCCAGAACACAGTAGTATCACTTTATCAGTCCTCGCCTCTCACTCCCGCAGAACACAGTAGTATCACTTTATCAGTCCCCGTATTTCACTCCCCCAAGAACACAATAGTATCACTTTATCAGTCACTACCAATTATAGCCCAAAATAGTCGTACCTGTCTCACAACGTCTGTTCCTATTTTTAATTAAACAATTCCTGACTCTCACAACGGCTCCCTATCTCTCTAATCTCTCGTTTAGTTTGCACACTCAAGACACCACAGAGTACATCATATTGTCTCCATGGCTGTTGACATATTACTTAAATCCACTCAGACTATACGAAAATACTTCCCTTCAATCATTCTATTTAGTCACGTGTTTCAGAGGATAGTTGAAAAAAGGTTGTTTTTTTTTTACAAATATTTCTGCCAACTATTCTCAGTAGCTCTAGATTTCTAGCATTCTTAATGTCCCACAAAAAGTCTCTAGAGATTCTGGGGAAAAGTCTTTAGAGATTCTGCAAACAATTATTTAGAAGTTTCAAATAAAGTTTCTCGAGGTGCCACATACAGTTTCTAGAGCTTCACATACAGTTTGTAGAGGTTCCACATAAAGTCGCTAGAGCTTCCCATACAGTTTGTAGTGGTTTCACTTAAATTCGCTAGAGCTTCACATACAGTTTGTAGTGGTTTCACATAAAGTCGCTAGAGTTTCACACACAGTTTGTAGTGGTTTCACATAAAGTCGCTAGAGCTTCACATACAGTTTGTAGTGGTTTCACATAAAGTCGCTAGAGCTTCACATACAGTTTGTAGAGGTTCCACAAAAAGTCGCTAGAGCTTCACATACAGTTTGTAGTGTTTTCACATAAAGTCGCTAGAGCTTCACATACAATTTGTAGTGGTTTCACATAAAGTCGCTAGAGTTTCACATACAGTTTGTAGAGGTTCCATAAAATGTTTCTAGAGATTCACATTCAGTTTGAGAGATTCCACATAAAGTTTCTAGAGATTCCACAAAAAGTTTCTACAGCATCACATACAGTTTGTAGAGGTTCCACATAAAGTTTCTAGAGATTCCACAAAAAGTTTCTTGAGGTTCCACATAAAGTCTCTTGAAATTCCACATAGTCTCTTGAGGTTCAACATAAAGTTTGTAGAGATTCCACATAAAGTCTCTTGAGGTTCCACATAAAGTCTCTCGAGGTTCCACATAAAGTCTCAAGGAAAGTCAGTAAATGTGTCACACATTGCTATTTTTTTTTAAAACTCACTAAATGATATACAAACGTTTAAGCAACTTAAAACAATTTATTATTGCACTTAAATTGTCCCTTATTTCTCAATATAAATTCCACCAATATTTATCCGATCGCTTTATCAGTGCACTAAAACCTGCAGCATGGAAGTCTGTAGTCTGCTGTCTCATCCACATTTGCACTTCTTTTTCAACCTCTTTGCCATTATGTTGTAGTCCAAACCATGGAAACATCATATTGCTGTTGCTACACTGTCTTTCGCTACTCACATCTCAGCTCGAATCAACTCCCACACCGACCGTACCAGCAGTTTGTAAAGTGTCCTTGAGAAACTGTATCAACCCAGTTATACACCGTTTTACGCGACACACACTTCTCACAGTAAACAGAAACATTTCATTTTGAACATCGTTTTAAGAAAGTTCTTCTGAGATAAAAAGTACACCAAAAATAACCTAGATCTGCGCGATGTTCTTTGATTTTACGCTGTGGGCACGGACGCCATTTTGCATCTCAGCTGCGCACGTGCATGTGATATATATCAAATGTCACCTAATGACACCTTAAGAAACTTTAAACTACATTTTTCAGTTTTCCCATAATATTTTTGACCTACTTACTGACTTAATCTCGTACTTTAGCTGCAGATATAACGCTTTTTTTTTTAAGCAGTTATCTCTGAACTCTGAAAATAAACAAAGGTCTATTCCGTGATCAAAAAGTTTAAAGCGCTACAGTTGCAATTGGAGAATTGAAAGGCTAAATCATAGTGGTGAAATTTAGAAATAACCATTGGCCGACCGTTGTCGATCAGAGATCTCAAATTCAAGTCAAGGGGATGGCGTGGCCTAGTGGTTAAGGGGCACGGCTCACAACTAGAAGGTGCTGGGCTCGATCCCCATCACAACACCGGCCTTTACCCCGGGGAAGCAAACCCTTAGAAAATGCAGGAGGAAGCAGACTCTTACATAAAATGCATGCTGAAGTCGGATGCATTGGGCCGACAGGCGCAGAATAAAAAGCACAGTGCAACGCACACCGCCTTGGGGATTCGAGAAATAAGGCGAACACAAAGCAAAAAAACAAACAAACAAAAAACAACAACAAAAAAACAAACTCAAGTCAACTTAGGACAAATCATTTTACCAAAGCCCACCGGGATGTGAGGAAGGCTACTACGACCCGCCACTTAACGTCCTTTTCAGGTCGTACAAAAGAGTAAACTTACTCATTGTGGGCATTAAACAACAACATACCAAGGCCCACAGGAAGGCCTCACATTTGCCCCAAACACCACACTATAATACGAATTGCGAACGTCCTTGTTTGGTTTCTCTTTGCTTTTCAATTAGAACCAGAATGTACAGATTTGATAATAAAACCGTTATTACCCCTTATCCACGTTATGATAAAACCCTCATTGCGAATCATATATTAATACTTTGTGGACTTTATATGGCCGAGGGCAGCCTGTTTCAGACCCTTACTGTATAGCATGTTAGTTTCACTGTACTTCATTTCTAAATTAACTGTTTTTTTAATTTTTAATAAATCCCATTGAAAACTAATGTAATTTACTGTATTTGTATTTCATCATTGCTTCTTATGGACCAATGTCTCTATGTTGGGCAGAATTATTGGACGAGGGCTGGTGGATGGGTGGGGAAGGGAGGGGGACAGGGGGTGTGTGGGGGGGGGGGGGGGGGGGTAAACGGAACGATGAAGGATGCCTTGAAGACTTAGTGTGTGAAAAGAGAATTAATGAAAGAAATAATAGTCTTATAATTACAAGATTTTGTCTGTATAAAAAAGCTTAACACCGTAGTGAAACAAGATTAGAAGAAACAACAGAGGCTAAACATTCAACATGAAAACAATTATATCAATGGAATGATAACATCTAGAGACGAATAGGAAAACGTATGTTATCAAGGCAAAAGATAACATACATTAGATATCCATTAGATACGGCTTTCAATTTGATGATGTCAACTAAACTAATTTTATGATTTGACACACCCGGTTACCTAGATAATTACAATGCCATCCACACTAAACCGGAAACAATCGAATATAGGTATTTCTGTGGGAAAAAGAAATACAGATTTGACAGAGATCAAAGTTGCAAGTTCACGAAAACAAAAACAAGGTTATTAAAGAAGAATGAGCCCATACCAAAATTGTAAGGCTCAAAATCTTGGACAAATATGGAACCATTGTTATTATATCTCTTGCTGGGTCTTACACCGGTTATCTTTTATGGCTTGAGCAGTTTTAGAAGAGGATCTAGTAAATCGCGTTCTTGTACGGCCATTTTTTTTGCCCGGTAGATTAGATATTGTATGGATTGCATATATTAGGGGATGATATAGTACGTGCCATTCTTATTTTGTGTTTGGTGTTTTATATGACATTTTTCAGTAGAAGGTGAAGATACAGACACGTACACACATATCTAAATGAGAATATATATTGCTTAGAGAAGCTTTCCATGCATCGCAAAATGTATGGAAATCAAAATAAAGGACGTCCAACACACAGTAAACATCTTCAACTTCAATGTGAAGTCAGTTCTGTTGAATGGTCCTAAAACAAGGAGAACAACAAAAGCAACAACCATATAAGGTACAAACTTCCATTAATAGTTTCATGTGCAGAATATAGATTTTGAAACGGTACGATACAATCACCAATGTGGAACTGTTAGACAGAACCAGGTATATATCAGTGGAACATGAGGTAGAAGAAGGCATTAGCGATGGGTAGGATACACATTAACGAAACCAGCTGATAGCATTACACGTCTCCATTTATTATGTAATTCCCAAAGCAAGCAACAACACACAAAAAACGGCTGATCAAAACATGCACAGAGACAGCAGCTAGAGACAAAGAGAAAGAAGAAAGGGAAGAGGTGAGCAGAGCTAGAATAGAAGGCACAGGACAGGAGGATTTGGCTGTATTAATTGAAAACCTTTGCTTCACACTGAGCTGAACAGTTTTGATTGACTGAACTGATCGAAAGTTTAAAAAAAGATGAAGTAGATGTCATTATCATTAGGCCACATTTGTGTCTTGTATTTGTGATCGTTGATGTCCGGGAACGTTCAGACAATGAAGGAGTAAATAAAGGAGATTTAATTCTTATTCTGCTCATAGTTGGTTTGTATCTTTCAATCATTTTAGTGATGAATAATTTTTAAAAAAATAAAATTTATGTGAATTCATGTTGTTGGATTTCTTGCGTATTTTGTTTCAAAGTTGATTTAAAACTCGAAAACTGAAGTAAGGGAAGACGAATATTTCTGATATATGGTCTATTTGCTTGTCTGGTGTAGACACCATTTGTATGGATCTCTTTGTCTGTCTGAGTTATCATTTGTATGGATCGCTTTGTCTGTCTGAGATATCATTTGTATGCGTCTCTTTGTCTGTCTGACGGAAATATCATTTGCATGGATTAATTTGTCTGTCTGTCGGAAATATCCTTTGTAAATGTCTCTTTGTCTGTCTGACGGAGATATTTGTATGAATCTCTTTGTCTGTCTGGTGCATATATCATATGTATGGGTCTGTTTGTCTGTCTGGCGGAAATATCATATGTATGGGTCTCTTTGTCTTGTGCAGATATAATTTGAATGGGTCTCTTTGTCTGTCTGACGGAAATATCATATGTATGTGTCTCTTTGTCTGTCTGGTCCAGATATAATTTGAATGGGCCTCTTTGTCTGTCTGACGGATAAATCATTTGTACTGGTCTCTTTGTCAGTCTGACGAAAATATCATTTGTATGGGTCTCTTTGTCTGTCTGACAGAGATATCATTTTTATGGATCTTCTTTGTCTGTCTGACGGAAATATCATTTGTATGGGTCTTCTTGTCTGTCTGGTGGCGATATCATTAGTATGGGTATCTTTTTCTGACGGAGATATTATTTGTTAAGGCCTCTTTGTCTTGTCTGATGACGATATCATTTATGTCTATATCTGTCTTGTATGAAAGCTTTTTTGGGACTCGTAATGTTGAAATGAAAGAAAGAGATATCAATCAATCTTCAATGACCCCTTGCTAGTCTTATGGGAAACATGCTTTTAGATTCTGGATGTTAAAGGCAAATAAGATATAAATATAAATGTTAATAGATTCCTTTTTGGCCTTAAATCTTATACTAGCCTTCTATAGGCTGATTTTTTCCCACTCTTTTTCTGTTTTCCAGTCATCTACTTGTACGTTTAGAGTATTGATTAGAACTCTCCTGGGCATGTATATTTGTTTCAGGCTTTATGTTCCAATTCTACCCTTTTTTCAGTTTAATTAAATATGAGAATTTTCATGTTAACACAGCTCTCGTGTGTTTTAAGCATTGATTGTGTATGTTCTAGCCCATAGTACCGGATTTTTAGAAAATTGCAGGCGCTTTTAATAATTTATGGGTTGATATTTCTGTTTGAAAGTAATGTGATCTAGCAACCACTATACTTGTGAAGCAAATCATGTTTTCTTAATAGCTTTGTTTCCGGTCAGGACTTCCTAATGTTAATTTATTATATTTTGAGAAATCAACTAATGTCCCCTTTCTCAACGAGCCGAATAACGTGCTCTCTCTCTCTCTCTCTCTCACTCTCTCTCTCTCACACACACACACACATACACGCATACATACACACTAGTTATATAAATATATATATATATACAACTCCTAAATGCTAACCCGTATTTTGCTTATGCGAATAACACATTAACGTGTAGCCGTGTCGACAGTAAGCTGGCTTGCTAGACTGAGATTAGGGTGTCAGGGCTCGAATTCGCGGACAGTAGAAAAACTTCCGTTCCATAGTGTGTGCCTGGTACGACCGCTTCTCCAGATGACCCAGCAAATAAATGTGTACCTGACGATAGTGTTGGGCAAGGTTAAAAAGAGCAAAGAAAGAAACTGCCCACCTCACCTCAAATAGGCAACGGCTTAGTACATTGTTGCCATGGAATGAACCTTCACCTTCATAAAAGATTGACTTTGCATGTGACATCAGTGTGCTCTTTTTGATAAACGTTTATACTGTTTATGATACTAATATCCTCTAATAAAAATCATATCTCTGCAGATGTCAATGGCGATGGACATTATTTTATTCGCAGATGAGCGCACACGTGGCTGGTGTGGAGTTGTGTGGGACAACATCCTATGTTGGAGCAAGACAAGGCCTGGGACAGTGGCCAAGATGCAGTGTCCTGCCTACATACCCAGATTTAGCACCACAGGTAGGTTAACTATGCAAGCCATTGCGCCACTTGCAGTATGTAACATGTAAGCCATATCACCACAGGCAGGACCTACTATATAAACCATAAAACCTCAGGTAGGACCTAATAGTTAGTTTTCCATCGCAAGTGTTGATGGCGACATTAGCATAACATTTTTGTCTTGAACATGTAATTGCGCTATGTTTGGATTATAGTGAGGAAGAAGCTGCGTAGGTCATCAACCTCACTTTCTGTTCCCGAACTATCTTGGGCCAGTAGCAAGATATAAGTCAAGACGACTGGAGGTAATTCAGGATGCATACACTATGGGCCCACCTTCTTTAAGACTAGGGGTAGCTTGAAACATACCCACATAAGCCAAAGTGCCAAAGGCATGACCTAATATGTAAGCCGTAACGCCACAGGATGAACCTAAACATTTAGTTATAGTGACACAGGCAGGACTTAACATTTAAGCCAAATCGCCACAGGTTTGACCTAATGTGTAAGTCATAGCGCCACACGTAGAACATAAAATGTAAGCCATGGCGTTACAGTTAGGACCTAGTATATAAGCCATAGGACCACAGGCAGGACCTAAAACATAAGCCAAAGCACCACATGTAAGATGCAATATGTAAATCATAACGCCACAGGTAGAACCTAAAATGTAAGCTATAGTTCTACAGGTAAGACCTAATATATAAGCCATAGTACCATACGTAGGTAAATACGATGTAAGCCATGGCGTTACAGGTGGGACCTAATATATTAGCCATATCGCCACAGGTAGGATCTAAGACGTAAGGCTCAGCGCCACCAGTAGGACCTTAATGTAAGCCATAGCCCCATCGGTAGAACCTAACATATAACCCATAGCGCCACCGGTAGGACTTTAAAATCTAAGCTATAGCGCCACAGGTAGAACCTAAAATGTAAGCTATAGCGCCACCGGCAGGATCTAAAGTATAAGGTTTTACGATGGGACAAAAGTTAAGGTTTTCTTGGAGTCACAATAGGATATAACAATAGTTGTCCATCACAAGCGAGGGGGACGACCTCATCAGACTTGGACTACGAGATGTGCTCTCATATGACTGTAAAGTCTAATCCTAGCACTGCAGCTCTGCCGCATCCGGGGCACACATGCCATGAGTCAGCTAAGAAGCGAGTTCTGTTCTTTCGGACGGAACGCTCTGCCTGAGCCTCGGCGTTTGAGTGTCGCTCTGCGATCTGAGCAGAGTGTGTTATGCTAGTGTATAAAGTGGAGCAGTTCTGTACAAGCATCTACCAGAAGGTGACATCAATGTTTAAACTATCCAGAGACACTTTCAAAGAGTCTGTGTGAAGTTTCTTCTGTCCCTCTAATGTGCGCCTCTCTGTTCTGAGCTCATCGAATACCAGGTGCTTGGGAAGGCGCTCATCAGGCGGACAACTGTTGCCATCCATCTTTTATGTGATTAATGATGTTCAACGTAGTTGGCTTGCTAAGAATTTCATTAGGTACTTTGTCATGTCACCTGATCCTGAGCAACATACGCAGGTAGGTCTAGGGAAAACGATTTAACCATCTAGCGTGTCTGCTAAATACTGTCCATGTTTCGCAGGCATGCGGCAGGGTGGTTAACCCTGCAGCACGAAACGCTTTTACCTTTCTGGCGATGCTGATACTTATCGGTTCTTAACATTTGCTTGCAGCCTCTCGAACGCAGAGTTTGCATTTGCAATCCTGTTAACCTCGGAGTCGAAATTCGACTTTATAGTGATAGCACTGCGTAGGTAGTTGAAGATATCAACTGCTTAGAGACATTTGATCTGTACGGTAATGCTTGATTCGTGGGACAACTTCACATGAGCAAGCTGGAAGAGCACTTCAGTTTTCCTAGTGTTGAATGAGGGTCCAAAGTTACTGTATGTCGCCGAGAAATCCGTCATGTCGAACTGCATATTTTGTTCTGAGCGGGTTCTGGGCGCAGTTGTCAGAGAACATGAGATCAATGAGTTTGGCTTCACTCAACCTTTGTGGACCCATTGGTTCAGTTCAAGTGCAGTTTCCGCATCGAAGGTCGACTGCAATAGATCTTCACTGTACTCTATCTCTTGTCGTAATGGTGCAATCTGATATGCTTATTCCATGTCATCTCATGATGTTATCCATCCACTTATAACGTTATCTGCCTCTTGTAAGACTGCCTTCCACCATACACTCTATTATGGTTCCTAACAAGGAGATATGTCTTGTTATATGGGCATAATAACGTAATAATAATAATATTTGTAATTAATTCTCTTTTTATCTCCAACATTTTCAATAGCTCCACATTTGCTTTCTTCCATTTCCATGAAATGCGATCTTATCTTCTATATACTCTCATTTCTAAGGCTTCAATACTTTTTTCCAACACTTCAGGAGTCTAGAGTTGAGCAGCTGACATTGGGCTCCCGTATCTCATTAGCATAACATATGAGATCATGCCGCCACACTTATAACACAATACGTATGGGCATGATGGCGCCACAAGTAGGACATAATATGTGAAGTCCTGACGGCGATGTATATGAAACTAATTGCATGGCCACACTGTAGTATCTCGTATATAAATTCAACATCCAACAGGTAGGCCTTAATATGTAAAACCAAAACTACAAGCTTGAATGTATTAACATGATACTGGCACTTCACTTAAGAAGGATGTAATTGACAGGTTATGTTGATACACTTAGGATAGAATATAATAGTCATATTTATTCTTCGACGTTTGTCCTGAAAACGACATGACGTCGGCTGCGACATCTTTGTCTTTCAACCCGACATATCCGTTCTCAGCACAACAATTTAGCGCCGGGTTTGTCTTCTCTCTTCGATCCCGATCCTCTCAGACAGGCTGCATAAGTGCGACCAAGCTGCGACCATAAACGAGTATTTTCGGCAGCTGATAGGCTGGCATGGGGACTACATGACCCACCCAGCAGATCTGTGACTGTTTCAGAATAATGTTAATGTTAGCGAAGCCAGCTCTTTCAAGAACAACGGTATCTGGGATCTTTTTCCTACCATTTGATCTTCGTAACATTTTCGTGAAACGTTGTGTAGCATGTATTTTGCAGAACGTTGCTCTCACAACAGCCGATCTCTAGCCAAACTCCCGCCTCTATCGCTGTCATCTTCAGAACATCTGTGATGTCTTGTGTCCATCTTCTCCTTGGTCTGCCTTTGCTCCGCTTTCCAGGCACCATACCCTCCAGTATCGTTTTCTCCAGATCATTATAGGGTTTGGTGTGGGCAAAATATTTTAGAATTATGAACAAGATATTGTTTCCTTGCCAATTGTCCTCAATATCCCGTTCTCGTATATCTGCGTTTTCACTTTTCACTATCCATGGTATTTTTGAGCAAACTTCTGTAGCATTTTAGTTCAAAAGCTTCAATCCTTTTTCTTAAGTGTTTGTGTGGTGATCCACGTTTCACATCCGTATGTTGCCATCGGGAAGATGTAAGATCGCAGGATTTTTATGTTCGTCATTTTACCAGTGTTCTTCCATACGTTTCTCATTGTTTTCAACCTCTGCATTTCCATTGGCATTCTTGGTCTGACTTGTTTAAGGCAATCTCCATTAATCCTTATAACTGAGCCGAAATACTCAAAACCTGCAACGTTCTCAAACTCCTGTTGATCTAGAAAAACGTTAGGTTTGGGTTTTACCTTGTCTGTGCCCATTATTTTGGTTTTACTTTTATGCAGGTATATATTTTGGTCTTCGCTGTGTTGTTTTACCAACAGGGTCATCCGCTCTAGCCCCGCAGCGTTCTTTGAGAGAACAACTGTGTGCATATCTGAGCTCTGATATCTCGTTCCCGCAGATTGTTAATGGCACCAACTTGTCCTACTTTCCATAGTTGTTGACGATCCGCATATATATATATTGAATAGATAAGGGGAGAGCATGCATCCCTGTTTTACGCCCTATTAAACTTCGAATCAGTATGACGTTTCGCAGGCTATTCTGAGCGCTGCTTGTTGTTCCTGTTATAGTGATTCGATCAGCTGAAACAAATGAGATGAAAACACCAGGTCTCTCATTATATGCCACAACGCTTGGTGCTGCACACAACATAACGCCTTCGTGCTATCTATAACAACATTGTACCCTCTGCATTTTTATAAAATCTTTCTTACGTTGAGGATGTGATCTCTCGTACATCTACTTTTACTTAAACCTGCCTGTGGTTCATAGACTCCCTCATTGAGTTTCTTTTCTAGTCTTTAAAGATGATCCGTAGAAGGGTTTTGCTTGCATGATTTTTTAAAGCAATAGTTCGATAATCGGTACATTGCTTCAAATCACCTTTCTTGGAAAAAGGTATATACACAGATCTGGTCCATATTGCACAGTGCCAAACCTTACTACATAGTTCGTGATAGATACTGGCACTGGCTTCCACTCCTGCTTGAATAAATTCACTGGGTGTATCATCGCACCCTGGTGATTTCTCTTCCTTTAAACCTTGTACTGCGTAACGGACTTCTTCTAAACGAGGTTCTGACTTTGGATCAGGTGGCTTGGACGTTGTCTTGGAGCCGCCTCCGGTGTTTTCATGCATTTCTCTGCAGTACTCATTCCATCCATCCAGTACACTGCTTTCTGTCAGTGAACTGCCATCTTTATCGTGAATGACAGGCAATGCCGGTTTGAATTCGCCAGTTGGTATTTACTCCTTTTGTTTCCTTATTTTTGTAACGCTTATATTCTGCTACACGTCTCAAATATGTGATGTTTCTTGTTCTTCCGGATCGCTCTTCTAATTTCTTTTGTCCTGTTTCTGTATTTGTCGTTACTGCGTGCTATCCAATATTGTTTCAACTTTTTTCTTATTTCTATGAGTCTCATGGTCTTGTCTGTGTTTTAACTCTGATGTTTCTGCCGTTGTCTAGGTATAATGTTACTTGCAGATGAGATGAGAATGTTTCCTGTATATGTTGCGAGTTCATCGGGTGTCATATCTTATTGTACTGCCATGAGCATCGCAAACTTATTTGTTACCTCTATTGTATATTCTAGTGGTATTAGGCTAAAAGTGGAGTATTGGTCTTGAGCTTTTCAACAGCTTTTCCCATCTCATCTTGTTTACGACTAGTAGCTGGTCGTCTGAGTCACAGGCTCCACCTGGTAGTGTCTTTATGGATGATAGACATGACCTCCATCCTTGCGGCACTAGACTTTAGTCTATTTAGTTTCTGCTTTTCTGATCCGGTGGTCCACGTTAATAGTCGTCTTGTGTGTTGATTAAGAAGCATATTTGCGATGGAGAGATTGTTTTCCATATAAAATTCCATTAGCCTTTATCCAATTTCATCTCAGAGCCCTAATCCAAAAGCCCCTAGGTCTCTCTTTTTTTCTTTTTCTCTGTGGCTTCCTTTTTTATCATTGAAATCTTACATGATTATCATGATGTCTTTCTCTACTGTATTTATGGTCTCTTGTAAATTATGTGTGGAAGTAGTTCAACATTTTTATGAAGCGCCTGTTCAGTCGATGATTCCTATTTGTACAGCAGTAATGGAGGCACCACAGCTCTGTACATCTTCAATGTCATCTGTATATGAATGCCACTTTGATGCCAAGCATTTAGACGCAGGCTATACAATGATAACATTTCCAAAACCAAATGGGTAAATACGATTACCTGCCAATGGATTAAAAACAAAGGATGTTTACACCTAGTTACATCTACAGATATAGATGCAGACAGTGGAAGGACGCGCGTGCAATCTGCTGTAGTAATCGTGCTCAAAATGAAAGGACATAACAAAATCGATCAAAGACCTTGTGGAAACAGCCAGAAATGTCTCTTGCAGGTTGTGAAACAACTGTAACACAGAATAAACCTGTGGGTAGTAAGTTTAAAAACAAGTTTTATGATCACCTCATTGCGCTGGAATCAACAAGGCAATCTGGCAATCAATATTTAGAGAATGCCGATTGAAATATTAGAGAGAGGGAAAAGTTTAGATTGAACCGACGACCAAAACATTAAGAAACTTCTACTAAAGTTTAGAACTACCACCCCCACCGAGGAACTGAAGGTATGCACATCTAGAAAACGATAGATAGCGACAGGTTCAACCCCATGTTCCACCATTTACATGAAGGATAAGGATTATTTTACCTTCTTGTACTTCGCCTATCCTGTTTTGTCTTTCAGCGTCAGGTTATGGAGAGATCTCTAGAACGATTCTTACTGTGTGCCTCATGCACAGTGCTGTTCACTCCCTCAGATATTTCCGTAGCTACCTTTTTCGTAGTCGACATTTGGCCTTGAATCCGTTGTATTTAAATAGTATTATTTGATTGAGGGTTATGTGTGATTGTATTCTTGTTACATGACCAAACGATTTTATTTGCTATCTTTTGATGTAGTCTAATACTGGTGTTACACACACTATGTTTCTCAGGCATTTCATTTCTGTTGCTACAATTTGTCGTTTTTCATTTGATGTTAGTGTCCAGTTTTGATATTGGCAGCATAGTGTCGGAACGAAAATCATGTTGAATAAAGTTCTTTTGGTAGTTACTGTCACGTGTTTGGAATTAAGTATTGGTGTTAGTTGCCCAATGATCTTCTTCTTCTTCTTCTTCGTACGCTGTCAGAAGTCAACTTGAATTTGTTCGAAGAAAGCAGCTGTCTTCCTGAGGCTGTCGACACTGTCATAGAGCTTGTCTAGTGTTGGCACTGGTGATGGCCACATGTGCTTTCTCTGGTCCTCGTATGTCGGGCAATTTTGCAGCAGATGTTCAGCGGTCATTTTCCCTGTACCACAGGTGCATTCGTAAGTACCACCTATCTTCAGTTTATTGAATAGATGGTACCTCAGTCTGTTGTGGCCTTTGCGGAGTCTGAAGACCACGACCTGCTCTCTTCTGTTCAACTGGTAGTAGGTATCATTTTTTGTGTAGCCAGTATGTTCTGTTTCCCATTTGGTCATGTATCTGGCCCTAATAAACTAATAAACCTAATAAACCTCTTCGTAGGTCACACTAGAATCGGTTTGTGGTAATCTTGCACCTTCTTTTGCCAGTCTGTCTGCCTCCTCGTTGCGTTGGATGTTATAGTGGGATGGAACCCACTGTTCCACTACTCTTTTTGGTGCGGACTGCTGGCATAGTTGACAGAGTACTGCTCTTAAGTTCTGTATTTTTCTGGCTTTTTAGTGCTGTAACCACGGCCAAGGCATCTGTAAACAGGACTATCTAGCTTTCATTGCTTTCGCCTGTCAGCATTGCTTTTACTGCAGCCTTCAGTGCCTCTGCCCCCGCTCCGAAATTGTTGACACTGACAGTGTTATTTTTCTACCATTTGTTAGATGCAGGAATACCCTCCCCCCTCCAATCTGTGTTGTGTTTGTTACAGAACCGTCGGTGTATGCATGGGTCCAGTTCATGCTTGTGTAGTTTTCCGCTATGTACCTGAGGGTTATGTCTCTTCTTTCTTTTTCAGTCTGGCTGTTCTTGTTTCCAATACCTGGTATATTTTCTACCACCTCCGGAATGATATGCTGCTTCCATGTGGGTTTGCGTACAGTGTGGATGGACTTTGGTGTTGTTATGGTGTTCATAGGGTCTTCGCTCATCTTTGCGTTTGCAATTTCTGCAAAGTTTTTCCGCTTTAGTTTCCCTATTCCAAATCTATTTAGTCTTTGATGCATTGGATGATCTGTCAGTCTTCTGAGTTTCTCTGCTTGCTGCTGGGCTCTGCAGTCCCTTCTGTCGGTCATGGATTGCAGATTTGTAATCTTTTAAAGTTCTACAATTGGCGTTAACTTCATTCCTCCTGTTATAACTCTCATGGCTTGCTTTGAAGTTTGCTAATTTTATCAAAGTTCGCCTTTGCTGCTGTTGCCCATGCCACAATGCCATACTCGAGAACTGGTCTCACTCTTCCAGTGTACAGTTTCTTCAGTATTCTTTCGTCTGCTCCGCAGCTTGTGCCAGCAAGTTTCCTCATGATTGCCATTCCTTGTCTGGCTCTCATTCGGTTTCTCTCGATCTGATTTTTCCATGTCATGAGCCGATCAAATGTGACGCCCAAGTAGTTTGGGTAGTCGTTTGCCCGCAGATATTTGCCGTTAAGACTTAATTTGGTGTTCTGGGGTTTATTTGAAAGCGAGAATATCGTAAATATTGTTTTTTCTTCATTTATTTTGACCAGCCATGATTTCGCCCACTCCTTCAACGATGTTAGGGCCTACTGCATCCGATTGTTTGCTACGGTGAGATTTTTTTCAGAGATCCACATAGCCAGATCGTCTGCAAACATGGAGCTATGGACTCTTCTTGGTATATTCTCTATGACGTTGTTTATATACACCAGAAAAAGTGTGGGTGATAGTACTCCCCCTTAGGTTACTCCTTGCTCCAGTGTCACCTTTTTGCTCAGCCCAATGATCTTCTTCTTCTTCTTCTGCGTACACAGTCAGACAGTAACCATTATTTTCTCGAAAAAAGCGGCGGTCATCCTGAGACTCTCGCCACTACCATAGAGCTTGTCTTGCAGTTCCACTGGCAATGGCCACATCTGCTCTCTCTGATCCTCGTATGTCGGGCAGTTCTGCAGCAGATGTTCAGTGGTCATTTTACCAGTACCGCACGGGCATTCGTCGGTACACCCTATCTTCAATTTGTTGAAGAGGTGGTACCTCAGTCTGTTGTGGCCAGTGCGAAGTCTGAAGACAACGACCTGCTCTCTTCGGTTCAACTGGTAATAGGCATCGTTTTTGGTGTAACCAGTATGTTCGGTTTCCCATTTGGACATGTACCTGGCTTTGATAAGCCGTTTTGACTCTTCGTACGTCATACTGGTATCTATTTGTGGTAGCCTTGCACCTTCTTTTGCCAGTCTGTCTGCCTCCTCGTTGCCTTGGATGCCCAATGATCTAATTTGGCTTTTTGCATGTTTGTTGGATTTCCGCTGTGATTCTTCCATCTGCTGATAACGTGCTCCTTGAGTGTGCAATCTTTCACCTGTTTTATTTGCTCTTTGGAAGGAAGACAGTATTTTACCTTTCCAAGAGAAATCTGGAAGTTTACATAGGTAATCACAATTTTTACACAAAAAAATTAAATATTATATTTCTTTTTTTTGGCAAGCAATTGGAAATATTTAATTCTTTTTATATGCGAGAGCTAAGTTATGTATTTCTTTTGAAGCAGACAAAATCAATATAGATGCATTTATATAAGGCGGCTTGTAATTACGCCATACACTTATTGATATGCAACATTAGCGCTGGCGCAGCACAAGCGTCAGTACTTAGAGCACATAGTTGTACATTGGCTGCTTTATTTCATATACTCGTGTATGTGCATATTAGACGGCTCATATACATTTATTTCTGACAGAAAATGTGCAATTTTTGGATTCGGGTTAGGCTCATGTCGCTTCCAGTGGAACAAATTGGTAATGCAGGGAATGACAAATCTTGCTGCTAGAAATGTTATTGTCGGCACCTAACATTCCAGGATTAGTGTCCCATTTAATCGCTCAATTTCTTTAAATATGTATTCCCAGCACTATGCCTTGGTGAGGCTAACGACTGATCAGGCAAAACATATTGATCAGACAATGTTAGTCAGGGTCAGGAGAAATATACTGGCCAAAACCCTCACCTGACCTCATCGTTAGTCGTCCTGGAAACGGGCTGTTTTCGAAGACAACAGTCTGACAAACAAGGTGAGGTTCGACGCGATCCCCGTAGTAGTGAGTGACACGCAGATCAAGCCAAGCATGGCACAACCGACTGAAGAATCCCGGTCCACCTTCATCCGCATGCTCGGGATGTAAGGAAAGCTACGACAACCCGCCACTTATAGTCTGTTTTAGGGCGCACAATAGAGTCAACCTTGTCATTGTAGGCAGTCAACAACAACATGCCTTGCTCCTCGATGTTTACCTGGCCCCTTGACCCTAAACAATTTTGGCACGTTCTTGCGATAAGGTAAGGATACAGACACAGTGTTAGGGTAAGCCCAACAGTAGGTACTGATGTAGAAGCGGAGTGGTGCCTAGTATCCAGATAGGTTTTTCTTGTTATGGGGTGGTGAGAGGTTTACTTCTCACTGTTCTACCCTGAATATCAAATAACAGAGTCTAGTATACATTTTGCATATGGGTTGCCTTGGTTGGACAGGAATAGGACAGCTGTAGCCTTCCAAGCATGTCATAAAAAGCGCATCAAAATGTTGTGCTTGAGATTAGCAGCCTCATCATCATTGTTATTGAGACCATCCCTGCAAACACTTGCATACATGCTTGCTTCCTGTAGAGGAGCCAACTGTGGTAGTAGTCCAATGGTTTAGTTAGAACAAAAAGGCGAATCGATCTATGAACCGCAAATGAAGACGAGTTTATTAAACCGATCATATTATCTAACATGCAAAAACTCACTGTAACCGTTCTACCAATCTTTCTATTTCCATCAACATATTTGACTTAAACTATGCTTAGTCAACCACAGCACCACTAGCGACGTGTTTTAACTTTAGTTCTTATTTTATTTGTATGTGGAGCTCCCAACATTCCTCTGTCAAACCTTGTATCTGTAACCTTTAATGGTCTTATTTCAATATTCGCTACCCATGCTTCGATTTATGATAACAGGATTAATACTAATCTACTCAGAAAATCAGATGACATCGTTTTATTAAAGACGGAGGAGAAACTAAAAGGAGATTCCCTGCACAAGCGACCAACAGTGGTTCCAGATACATGTAGGAGATTCTCCCACTAACAACAGTTATCAGATACATGTAGGAGATTCTCCCCACAAACAACAGTTATCAGACACATGTAAGGGATTCTCCCCACAGACAACAGTTATCAGATACATATATTAGATTCTCCTCACCAACAACAGTTATCAGATACCTGTATTAGATTCTCCCCACCAACAACAGTTATCAGATACCTGTAGGGGATTCTCCCCACCAACAACAGTTATCAGATACATGTAGGAGATTCTCCTCACCAACAACAGTTATCAGATACCTGTATTAGATTCTCCCCACCAACAACAGTTATCAGATACCTGTAGGGGATTCTCCCACCAACAACAGTTATCAGATACCTGTATTAGATTCTCCCCACCAACAACAGTTATCAGATACCTGTAGGGTATTCTCCCCACCAGCAACAGTTATCAGATACATGTATTAGATACTCCCCACCAACAACAGTTGTCAGATACATGTAGGAGCTTCTCCACACAAACAATCAACAACTGTTATCACGTACAGACAGGACATTCTCTTCACAGGTAACCAACAGCTGTTATCAAAAACGTATTGCATGTTAAAAACACACGGAGAAAGAGAATATTGAGCTAACCAAAGGAAATTTGAAAAATTACAGTAGAAAACAAAGTAAACGAGTCGAAAGCCAGTGGGCAAAGTTCTAAAAGAAGGCGGCGGAAAATAGAGGTGTGGTCAGTAACAGTACCATTTATGTTTATAAACATCAGTTAGAAATGATCATCGCGTGTATGGGTCACAAGAGTAAAATTGTTTCGGGTCCCGAAAGGAGAGCAAGAATAGTAATGCTGTAACCTGCTAAGTTTGATGTAAGTGTCGACTAAGCAGGGCTGAGCAAAGGGCTAGTTATGTCATTCTGTAGAAACGTTAAGCCTGAAAACCAGTTGATATAGGCGGGTGAACGTTTGTCGGCTTGGCGTGTATTTGGTGGAGACCTATACTCTACTGAAAAGGTTTAACTGATTCACTGATTGATACTTTTCATGGATCAAATGAAATCATATTCCAACTCAAAAAAGAAGAGTTATCATCTCTGAACTTGTCCCTGAATCAGCAGAATGCGCGTTTTGCACGTAAAAGAGAGAACAAAGTTACACATATGAAGAGGAAACACCTTTAAATGAACATGTAGTAGCGTGCAGACATACACAATGATAAACCTTACTGAAGGAATAAAGAATAAACGACTATAAATGGATTAAACCAAAATAGTAGCGCAATTACAATATATGGTATCTATAATGGAAGAAGAGAGAACGAGAGCAGGACTAAGAGTAAAGGATTCATACTTTGGGAAAATTCGCTAAAATGAGGCCATCCTTAAGATTATTCTAAAGTACCTAATTTATATGAGAGTCTGCACGTATTTTGTTATCTAGTTTGTGTTCTTCCGCGTTTCAGAGTAGTAATATAGAACAGACTGCACAATGGAGTTGAAGATGTTTTTTTCGTGTTTGATTTAATTTTATTTGTTTCCTAAAAGTTCCCGAACGTAATGAAAACAAAGTTCGCTTTTTGTATCAGTATTCAGACATTTGTATTTAGGCCTCCCGTTCTAGTTATTGCTACCAAGCCGTTAGAAGGACCTCGCATCCCACAGAGGGTGTTACCCAACACAATCCATCATCAATTGCTGTATTGACTCTCAACACCTGTGTTTTGGCCCTGTGTTTTTGCTCTGTGTTTTGGCCCTGTGTTTTTGCTCTGTGTTTTTGCAGGCCCCAAGTCTGAAACTGATCACCAAGCTTATTTTATTTTACATCTGACCATTGTTATATGACAGAAAGTTATCGTACCGAGCATATTGGACAGAAGAGCCAAGTCATCTGACGATGGGTATAGGACAGAAGAGCCAAGTCATCTGACCATGCGTTTGTAACAGAAGAGCCAAGTCATCTGACCATGCGCTTGTGACAGAAGAGCCAAGTCATCTGACCATGCGTTTGTGACAGAAGAGCCAAGTCATCTGACCATGCGTTTGTGACAGAAGAGCCAAGTCATCTGACCATGCGTTTGTGACAGAAGAGCCAAGTCATCTGACCATGCGTTTATGATAGAAGAGCCAAGTCATCTGACCATGCGTTTGTGACAGAAGAGCCAAGTCATCTGACCATGCGTTTGTGACAGAAGAGCCAAGTCATCTGATCATAGGTATGGAACAGAAGAGCCAAGTCATCTGACCATGCGTTTGTGACAGAAGAGCCAAGTCATCTGACCATGCGTTTGTGACAGGAGAGCCAAGTCATCTGACCATGCGTTTGTAACAGAAGAGCCAAGTCATCTGATCATAGGTATGGGACAGAAGAGCAAAGTCATCTGACCATGCGTTTGTGACAGAAGAGCCAAGTCATCTGACCATAGGTATGGGACAAAAGAGCCAAGTCATCTGACCATAGTTATGGGATAGAAGAGCGAAGTCATCTGACCATGTGTTTGTGGCAGAAAAGCCAAGTCATCTGACCATGCGTTTGTGACAGAAGAGCCAAGTCATCTGGCCATGTGTTTGTGACAGAAGAGCCAAGTCATCTGACCATGCGTTTGTGACAGAAGAGCCAAGTCATCTGACCATGCGTTTGTGACAGAAGAGCCAAGTCATCTGACCATGCCTTTGTGACAGAAGAGCCAAGTCATCTGATCATAGGTATGGGATAGAAGAGCCAAGTCATCTGACCATAGGTATGGGACAGAAGAGCCAAGTAATCTGACCATGCGTTTGTGATAGAAGAGACAAGTCATCTGACCATGCGTTTGTGACAAGAGAAGCAAGTCATCTGACCATAGGTATGGGACAGAAGAGCCAAATCATCTGATCATGCGTTTGTGACAGAAGAGCCAAGTCATCTGACCATGCGTTTGTGACAGAAGAGCCAAGTCCACTGACCATAGGTATGGGACAGAAGAGCCAGGTCATCTGACCATAGGTATGGGACAGAAGAGCCAAGTCATCTGACCATGCGTTTGTGACAGAAGAGCCAAGTCATCTGACCATGCATTTGTGACCGAAGAGCCAAGTCATCTGACCATGCGTTTGTGACAGAAGAGCCAAGTCATCTGACCATGCGTTTGTGACAGAAGAGCCAAGTCATCTGACCATGCGTTTGTGACAGAAGAGCCAAGTCATCTGACCATACGTTTGTGACAGAAGAGCCAAGTCATCTGACCATGCGTTTGTGACAGAAGAGACAAGTCATCTGATCATGCGTTTGTGACAGAAGAGCCAAGTCATCTGACCATAGGTATAGGACAGAAGAGCCAAGTCATCTGACCATGCGTTTGTGACAGAAGAGCCAAGTCATCTGACCATGCGTTTGTGACAGAAGAGCCAAGTCATCTGACCATGCGTTTGTGACAGAAGAGTCAAGTCATCTGACCATAGGTATGGGATAGAAGAGCCATGTCATGTGACCATAGTTATGGGACAGAAGAGCCAAGTCATCTGACCATGCGTTTGTGACAGAAGAGCCAAGTCATCTGACCATGCGTTTGTGACAGAAGAGCCAAGTCATCTGACCATGCGTTTGTGACAGAAGAGCCAAGTCATCTGACCATGCGTTTATGATAGAAGAGCCAAGTCATCGCAAAGTCTAGATTATCAAGTTGCTTGTCCATATAATGCCGCCATTGTTGGTTGATCTTGTCGCCTGCACAGTCCGATTAATGACCAGCAGAATGAGAAATGGCGACAAGAGACATCCCTGTCAGTCCTACCCCATTCGTGTCACTAAGGCCTCCGAAAGCTAACCATCACGTAGAAACCTTCTAACTCATATTTGCATAAGTTTTCGTTGGTTAATTATAGTAATATTGCCTTGTGCCTGACAAGCTTCCACAATCATTCTTTGTATAACCTGTCAAAGACCTTTACGTAGTTCATGAATCCGATATTAGCTCGTCAGAAGTGCTGTAATGATACGATTCGTTTTCTTGTATCTTAGACCCATGTTGACGAAGCAGTCAGTAACAGTCACGACTTAAAACATGTTTATGTGCAATAGCAAACTCCCTCCTCCCGCCTGCTTGCTCGGTCTGCGTCCATTCTTTTTGCGAAACTCATGCCCTGGTTCCTGATATAAAACGGTCTGTCTTGCAAATAAATGGCCAAAAGGAAAGAAACTTATTGAAAGGAATAACCTGCAAGACTACCACAAACAGATACTAGTATGACGTACGAAGAGTCAAAACGGCTTATCAAAGTCAGATACATGACCAAATGGGAAACCGAACATACTGGTTACACCAAAAACGATGCCTATTACCAGTTGAACCGAAGAGAGCAGGTCGTTGTCTTCAGACTTCGCACTGGCCACAATAGACTGAGGTATCACCTATTCAACAAACTGAAGATAGGTGGTACCGACGAATGCCCGTGCGGTACTGGTAAAATGACCGCTGAACATCTGCTGCAGAACTGCCCGACATACGAGGATCAGAGAGAGCAGATGTGGCCATCACCAGTGGAACTGCAAGACAAGCTCTATGGCAGTGGCGACAGCCTCAGGATGACCGCCGCTTTTTTCGAAAAAATAATGGTTACTGTCTGACTGCGTACGAAGAAGAAGAAGAAGAAGAAGAAGAAAGGAATAACCTCGGGCGCGCTAATAAAGTGTTATGCACAGCAGAAGAGTAGCTGCAAGACTTTAAGATTTGCGTTCGGTAGTAGAGTAGTAGAATGGGTTTGGGACGAAGGCGAGATATAGTCAATTATTGAATCAGGAACTATTACACTAGAAACAGTTTTGGAAACTTTAAGAGCGGACAAGGAATATATATACTTCTACAGGGGAAGATGCCCCCGTGTAAGTCCCAGCTCTGGCGTGAGCAGGATGTAGTCGTATGATTTTCTTCTTAGCGGGCTATGCTCAGGCAGCTTATTACTTCGCTGCGTTAGGACTAGTGTCGTGGAGGGAGGTTAACCGATGTACGAGTCCACCTTAATATAATAGACTCCAACACTAGTGCAAATTAGACTCTCAGCCTGTTAGGCGCTATCTATTCTGCTCTTAACATACCACATAACAGTGACCGGTTTAATGTCATGTCACACAGTTAATGGCCTATTACGATATGCTCCCTGTGGGGCAATGTCATACCCACAGACCCAGATAGAACCCTCAGAACAAGTATAAATGTGTGTGTTTGTGTATGGGAATGTCCGTGCGTGCGTGTGTGTGTGTGCGTGCGTGCGTGCGTGCGCGCATGCGCGTGCGTGTTACATAATGTCATTAAAGCACTTTCCCATTTTCTTAATAATGCAGAAACAGGACTGCCAAAATGAATCATTTTGTGACAAGATATTGTCTGATGGATCACGATTGCTTATTTTTTTTAATGAAAATACACGGATACAAATATATTGTATTTATTAATTTCAAAATAGCTGAACGCTGCAGGCTGGAATATCCAAAAACGCATGCACTGGCAGACATTATGGCACTGAATATATTTCAGATCCATCAACAATATATATTTTGGAGACACTCCCACGTCTTATTCCCAAGATGGAGTAAGTCTCAGAAACTGATAATAGACTCAACAACAATAATAGCCTATTGAAATTATCAGATAGTGGTTAAAGAAAGCACAATAACGCATTGTTGATGGAAGGGGCAACATAGAAACAGACAGCTGTTAAAACGAAGGTTGCAAAAACAGTTCACTCTGTATCACTCTGTGAACTTTTAGTTTGTTCCATCTTTGATAAAGATATTTACTTTTGTCTGTTACTATTTAACTCCGCTCCGGGAACATTTTGAACTTCTAGTCACATTTATTTGTTTAATGTAAAACACCCGGTAGGAAGTATAGGTACATTTATAAATTTGAGAACAGTTGTTTCTGAGATACGTTGAAATATGAGCATGGTAATTGTTCCAGCCAATGTATCGGCTGTGTAACTTTTTTAAGTAATATATCGGTTCTGAGAAGGGAATAAATTTAAGACAAACATTTTTACAAGGTTGAGGAATAAAATGCACTTGCATCGCGTGTTGTACGGGCTATTTTTGTAACCAACTTCGTTTCGCAATAGGGTATATATTGCCCGTAGCAGATACTGTCGTTGGAATGAGCTATTAGCAATGGTGTATTGGGAGGAAACTACGAACAAACTAGGGTCGCTATGGAGGGACAAAAGAATCAACCTGGAATCAAAGTTGAATTTAATGTCTGAACTTGTCACTTCCGTGTATCTTTACACCTGCGCAACTTGGACTATGCCAGCCTCTTCTAGACCGTATAATTTGTGTAATAGAGATGGAATGTCTGCGTCAAATCCTCGGCATTTCGTATCTAGACCACGTCACGAATAAGGCAGTTTGAGACACCATTTAGAGAGAGATCGGCCTATGTCAAGACCTATTTAGTATGGTAAAAGCACACAAGCTTACATAGTATAGATATGTATCAAGGTCGTCTGGGTCGACCAAAACGATCTTGCAATGTAATGCGCTTCGGAAGAGAGAAAGGCAGAAAAAGATATGGGAAAACAACAATAGAGAGTGGATAGGAAAGTCCAGAGCTAGGACAAATATCCTGGCACAAACACCGAGTGGAGTGGCGCGAACTGGTCCAACAAACTGCAGTAATGATGCCCCAATGATCTTTCAGGTGATGGAACTTGTTATGATAATAATGCCAAAAAGCTCCTGACAATCCATCAGCTTTAAGACAACATTCAGGATGAAATTTAAGCGCTGGAGCTAGACAAGTTAAGAGGTATTATGGATTACAGATTACAGACACACAGATTATGAAAATCCTATTTTATCTACTTTTTTATGTTGAGAAAAATTTAAAACAAATAAGAGTAATTAACAAACAAACAGATTTATTTATTTTTACATAGGAAAGCGGCTTCTGGCGCATGCCATTCGTGTTTGTATACGTGGGTGTGTGTGTACGTGGGTGTGTGGTTTTGTGTGCCTGGGTGTGTGGTTTTGTGTGAGTGAGTGTGTGTGAGGGGTGTGTGTGTTTTTGTTTTTGTATGAATTTGTGTGTGCGTGCATGCGTGTGTGTGTGTGTGTGGGTGAGTGTGTGTGTGAGTGGGTGTGAGTGTATGTGAGTGTATTGTGTGTGTGAGAGAGAGAGATAGTGTGTGTGAGAGTATGTGTGAGAGTGTGTGTGTGAGTGTGTGTGTGAATGTGTATGTGACTGTGTGTGTGAGTGTGTGTGAGTGTGTGTGAGAGTGTGTGAGTGTGTGTGAGAGTGTGTGAGTGTATGTGTGAGTGTGTGTGTGAGTATGTGTGAGTGTGTGAGTGTGTGTGTGGGAGTGTGTGTGTGAGTGTGTGTGTGTGAGTGTGTGTGTGAGTGTGTGTGTGAGTGTGTGTCTGAGTGTGTGTGTGAGTGTGTGTGTGAGGGGGAGGAAGATAGGCAGGGACTTCATACCTCTAGGTTTGAAAATTCGACATCTCGTAACAATGCAACGTCTGCATTTGACTGAAAGCTGTAAAACGATATTATATGTATGATACTGGACAACGTTTTCCGGAGAATTTGAAGATCGAAAAGAATGACGTGTGTAAGCGTTTGGCTTAAAGCATTTAGGAAAGATGGCGTTTCTACTGAGGACATTGAACAATCCCCTTATTTACCACGGACAAAAATTAGTTGTGTAGGGAGTAGTCTTTTAGGTTTGAAAAATAGCTCTAGGTACAATAAGACACATGTGTCACATGATCGATCAAGACACCACTTATCCTCGAACAACGATTGATATTACCGATCACATTTATTTCGGTTGATACGTCTGTTCTGCTACCTATTTAAATGTTCTCGACTGATTTTAACTGGTGCAATGAATATGTGACGTCCGGCTTAGAAAAGAATGATGTTTGTGCAGTGTTTAATTATTGCACGTTTTATTTGTCAAAGATGTTAACGCTGGTAAATATAATGTCACCAGTTTAGATGATAAAACCAGATATTTTAACAAAATAAATAAGATCCCTCGCTATCTACCACGTATGAAGTAAATTGCGTCTCGATATAATAATGATGTCACACAACAGGCCAAACACCTGTCTATCTGTCTGCACACCAGATTGCAAGCATATACAAAGATCTCTAGAGCCTCCGGACAGAATAACAGAGACTAAGTGAAGTGTCAAAGATGCTAGAAGCTTCATTGTATAACACAAATTGTTTCAGAAATTGAAACTGCTTGATAAATTGACGTACATGCATTTATTACATTCTTCCCGTCAGATGACCGGCTACATATTGTTAGTCCAGTCTTCCTTGTAGAGAGGGTACAAGAAGACAAACTATAAAAGAAAGAAAATGGCATTGTTATCTATTGGAATCACTTCTGATAACAAAAATATCAGTGTTATATGGGGAACTGAGACGCTCGTCCGATGAGGCACAATATACTGACCAGGTAGTCTCGTCAGAGTCAGACACAATATACTGACCAAGACCACATTTCTCTTCTATGTAGCGTTCCCTGAAAGGAGCAGTTTTAAAATCAGCATGATTAGCATGGACGTGATCCCTGTAGTAAACAGCGTCACGCAGATGAAGACAAACCTAGAGGACCAAGGTCCCCCTTCTTCATCACGCTCGAGATGTGAGGAAAGCTACTGTAACCCGCCACTTAATGCCCTTTTTTCAGGGCGTACAAAAGAGTAAACATACTCATCATGCGCGTTAGGAGCAAACAACAACAACATCACTGTTATGTCGATCACTGTCCTCTCAACTGACCTAGATTATAATAAGTTAAACTCATATGCTTGAATGTTTAAAGACCTTCTTTCTCATTCACGTTGGAGAATAGATCTGAGTGGATGCTCCCAATAATTTTTATTTTGGAACGTCTTCTTGAAATTCCTCTCGTTAGACTTCTGCTTCCCTGTCCTTCTGTTACTGTGGGGCAAATGAAGCCTTGATTATTTCACACTGTACGCTCTGGTAAACTACCCAACTCCGTTTCCATGGTTTCAACTGATATATCACCCGGTATTTGTTTAAACCCGATCGGTAAATGAATGCAAGAAGAGAATCAACCTTTCCAATACAATCACCCCATTCCAAGCCACATATACTAGATCAAGTTTGAGGACTGTATGAAACCTGCTCTACAAGACTTGAGTAAGGCTGCACATTGCGTGTCTGAACTTCTCAATAATGACAGGGCTAGATTTCCTTAGATTCCTGGAAACTGAGATTTAAAATTACGCCACTTCCTGTCATGTCTCGGAAATAAATTCGCTAGACAACTTCTTGTTTGCGTGGGTTACAGCATAACGCTTCTCTGCATAAACATGATTTATCAAACAATGATTTCCATATTTCATAGGATACAAGCTTTCAGCTCAAGGTGAAACATAGACCTTCAACAAATACACGTCAAATCATCCTATCTTGCAAGTTCCGTTCTAGCTATCTCAATATTGCTGTTGGCATCCCTGACACTAAACAACGTATGGAGATACAAAGACATCAAGATTTGTAACAGAGTTAGAATATTTAACGCCAATGTCAATTCGATGTTGTTGTATGGAGCGGAAACATGTAGAACCGATCAATGCGGTACAACAATGACTGAAATCTTTCGATAACGTGTCTGCGAAAGATAATGGGCATGAGGTTACAGACCGTGGGGAGGAATGAAGACATGTGAGAAAACAGTCACTGGAACAACAAATTAAGAAACGAAAATGAAATTGATAAAGACATGCGATGAGGAAGGCCCCATCCAACAAAGCTAGGCAGGCTCTCATATGGATCCCTCCAGGGAAGAGAAAGAGATATTGACTTAAAAATACACGGAGAAGAGAATGTAAGAGGAAACTCCGATTCAATGGTTACACCTGGAGAGAGATAGAAAGTGTAGCCCAGGACCATGTATGCTGGCGAGATGTGGTCAATAGACTATGCTCCGAGAGATACGACGGGCATTTATTGTTTAATTGATCTCTCCGTGGCTTCCTTTTTTGAATATGACGAGCAGATTAAAAAAAGGGGTCCGGGAGAACAAGATGCTCACAGTTAAAACAAAAATACTTGTTTACCAGGTCTTTGTTCTCAGCACTCTTCTTTATGTGAAACATGGTCTACAGAATCCTGGACGTTGGGTGGCAAGACAAGATCACCAGCGTATAGGTGTTGGAGAGAACAGGCACTGTCACAATATTTTCCATGCTTAGTCTTCGAAGGCTCCGATGCCTGAGACACACTCAGAGGATGTGTGATGGTAGAATACCAAATGATCTTCTCTATATGAAATTACAGTAGGGGAAAAGGTCTCGGGGTCGGTCACTAATTCGGTATAAGAATGAATGCAAGTGGAATATGAATGACGCAGGCATCGATTTAGAATCATGGAAACAAGACGTCGTGGATCGTGTTTCATGTAGGGGCAGGATTAAGCATGTAATACAGACATGGGAGATACTGATTGCTGATATTCTAAAAACTAGGCATATTCCAGATAAAAGAATGTCTTGCAATTCTATTAACTGATGACCTTAATGTGTGTCCTATATATGCGAAAGTCATCTCATTGGCTTCAGTTTCACCGCTATTCGAGTGATTTTATTCTGATAACAGTTCCAAATTAGACAAAAGGAAGTGAAACTCGCTCGGTTTCACAATCACAACGCACTTGATAAGATTTCCGCCATATCCAGTTTGGCAGACACATGGTATTTTTCTCAGAACGATCACTTTCCCCACTTAACCTACCGTATTACACACCTGCTAAGAAACTTATAACAGCTAAATAGGTTGGCGACTGAAAGAGTGACGTTCCGCATAGGACATGCTACTTATATTTTGTTGGATCAATTTGTCTGTTCTGCGCATGCAGTCATTACGATCTTTTGTAAGTGTTTTGTTGTGACTCCTGTCGCTCACTGTGCTTGCTTCAACGTTATACAATAAGATCAACTTTTCAATTTCAATTTTTGTTTTGGACCTAACTAGTTTTTACTTCCACAAATTTCCAAATGCCATAAAACACTTCTCATTAATCTTTCATAATATCGTTATATGCACCTCCCTGCTACATTCATTATTGCCAACACATATATGTGTGCATTCACGTCCTATAAGAGTGTGTTTCCCCATCTGAATCTAGCTGTCGTTAGTTATTCTTCTAACGTGTCTATTGTATGTGTGTTTTTATGTATATCAATTGCACTTACTTTGTCTTGCATCTAGTTGCGGGTTATAGGACAAAAATGCAAGCCATCGACCATGTCAAGATCAAGCATTTAATTTGTCACAGTTCAGTGAATCACGTTTTCGCAGGTTGACGTTATTATTATCATGCTACAACAATATCAGGATAGAACTAAGTAAAATAATAATCGCCACTCGTATATGGCAAATTGCACTGTCTATGTCTGAAACATGGACTAGCAAAGAAGGATGAAAAAAGCTTGGAAGGGTTTGAAATGTGGTGCTACCATAAAATGGAAAGAGTGAGTTGGTCAGAAATAAGATCAAATGACAATGTACTCACTGAAGTGGGCGTACAAAGACATATATTGTATATGATACAAAAACATCGGTTGAGTTGGCTGAGTAACAATATGAGGCATTAAAGTCTTCTGCAGAAGATACATGAGGGTAAAATTTAAGGAAAAAGAGGACCGGGGCGACCAAGACTCACCTTTACATCTCAGGCATGCAGGGACATTAAAGTACGAACTTCTGCTGAAATTAAGAGAACTGCAGAGGATAGGGTCAAATGGAGAACAATACTTAGAGAACCTTACAACCAGAATCAGGACTGATCAACCAGAGGGTAGGGTCAAATAGAGAGACATACTCAAACAACTTTACAACCACAATCAGGACTGATCAACCAGAGGATAGGGTCAAATGGAGAACAATACTTAGAGAACCTTACAACCAGAATCAGGACTGATCAGCCAGAGGGTAGGGTCAAATGGAGAGACATACTCAAACAACTTTACAACCACAATCAGGACTGATCAGCCAGAGGGTAGGGTCAAATGGAGAACAATACTTAGAGAACCTTACAACCAGAATCAGGACTGATCAGCCAGAGGGTAGGGTCAAATGGAGAGACATACTCAAACAACTTTACAACCACAATCAGGACTGATCAACCAGAGGGTAGGGTCAAATGGAGAACAATACTTAGAGAACCTTACAACCAGAATCAGGACTGATCAGCCAGAGGGTAGGGTCAAATGGAGAGACATACTCAAACAACTTTACAACCACAATCAGGACTGATCAACCAGAGGATAGGGTCAAATGGAGAACAATACTTAGAGAACCTTACAACCAGAATCAGGACTGATCAACCACAGGATAGGGTCAAATAGAGAGACATACTCAAACAACCTTACAACCAGAATCAGGACTAATCAACCAGAGGATAGGGTCAAATGGAGAAACATGCTCAAGACAACCTTACAACCAGTCTTAGTACTGATCAACCATGGGACAGGGTCAAATAGAGAGACATAATCAGACAACATTACAACCAGTTTTTCATAGTCCAAAAAACTTGTATATATTTGCTAGTTCCATTCTACATCTTCCTCAACTATTATTCACAGTCTAGCTATCTGGCTTTAACAAGATACATTTTCTCGAAAAACCTGCCCGTTCTTCTCGAAATTATTTGTCTATGGCTTATTTTAACGTCTAGTAGGATTTTGTTTGTTATTTTCCAAGATTCTCATAAAACATTATTTCTCTGTATTTTATGCGCTCTTGCAAATCACTGTTTTTTTAGCAAATTGACTAGACATCATTCCTTACATTCTGGCCTTATTTCCTCTCTTTCTCAGACTTTAAATAGTAATTTGTATAACATTTTTGTAAAATATCGATATCTGTTTTGATTGTTCTGCTGAGTAACTCTATGAATCTTTGGCTTTAGTATCTCTAAAACTGTAAATGGCTTTCTTTATTTCTTATTTTCTTAGTTTTGTCCCAATCAACTTGCAGCTCCATTTCTGTTAGCTGATGTTTTTTGGTAAACCTTCGGGAGCCGTTCTATTTACATGTTATTGATGAAGTATAAAAAATGCAGTCCAAATATATGAAGGTGTCCCCTTCTTCCATATCCTTACCTTTAAGTATAACTTTCCATATTTACAAAGCAATCATTTACAAAGAAATAATTTCATGATATACCTGTGCACACGGGTGAAGGAAGGTACAGGTCAACTGCACTTTGTCACTGTATGCCGAAAACGTAAAATATAAATGATTGCGCATGCGGCTAGCACCATCATGATGGCAAACAAATTGCTGCAGAAACTACTACTACATAAACAATTCTTTAGCCACGCTTCCTCTTTGAGGGCGTCTATAACTGTGGTTTCTTTCTTTATCATTAGCGAAATTGAGACGAAGAATGTCCGAATTTAACAAACAATCACGTCTGAACTTACCAAGCAATCACGTCTGAATTTATCAAGCAAATATGTCTGAATTTACCAAGCAATCACGTCAGAATTTACCAAGCAATAACGTGAGAATTTACCAAGCAATCACGTCAGAATTTACCAAGCAATCACGTCAGAATTTACCAAGCAATCACGTCAGAGTTTACCAAGCAATCACGTCAGAATTTACCAACCAATCACGTCAGAATTTACCAAGCAATCACGTCAGAATTTACCAAGCAATCACGTCAGAATTTACAAAGCAATCACGTCTGAATTTACCAAGCAATCACGTCAGAATTTACCAAGCAATCACGTCAAAATTTACCAAGCAATCACGTCAGAATTTACCAAGCAATCACGTCAGAATTTACCAAGCAATCACGTCAGAATTTACCAAGCAATCACGTCAAAATTTACCAAGCAATCACGTCAGAATTTACCAAGCAATCACGTCAAAATTTACCAAGCAATCGCGTTATTTAAGGTGTTAAAAAATGTGGTATTCTTCTCTTTAACAAAGCTAATTAAAAGTTTACATGTTCATATTGGTATCGTTGTACTCATCATCATGTAGCATTTCCTTTGCAGAACGTCGCTCTCATGACAGCCTGTATGTAGGAAACTCTATCTTTCGCCAGTCTTCCAGCCTGCTCCAAGGTCAAATCCAGCGTCTCCGTGATGTCCTGGGTCCATCGTCTTCTCAGTCGGCCCTTTGCCTCTCTTCCCAGCGACCATGTCTTCCATAACCACTCTCTCCAGTTCATTGTGTCGTTTGACGCGTCCACAAATCCAGTTTTCGGGCCATTACGTCATTTATGACCCAATTTTCCTTTACATTCAGGTCTGGATGGATTTGTTTCTTTCTTTCTTTGTCCACGGGATTTTTATGACTCTTCTATAGCACCGTGTTTCAAAAGCACATAATTTTGCTTGTATTTCTTTTGTAATCGTCCATGTTTCGCATCCATAGGTTGCCACAGGAAAAATGCATGTTCTTATGATCTTTAGTTTTAGTTCTTTCTTTGCATTATGCAATAGGTTCTCCATACTCCTTATCTTCTGCATTGCCTCAGTCAGTCGTCTTCTTACTTCTTTTGTACAGTCTCCATTGTTGTTCCATATTGATATCAGATTTTCAAAATGAGCAACATTTTCAATCTCTTCGCCAGCTATCTCGATTTCAGGTTGAAGTTTTGTCTTATCAGTTTTCATTATTTTTGTTTTCTTTGTATTCAAGTAGAGATTCGTGTCTACACTATGTTTCTGGAGTGATGTAATTATTTGTTCTAGGCTGTTCGAGATCAAGACTGTGTGGTCGGCATATCGTTTCTCCGGTTTCTCCTTTCCTTCTATTGTGAAAGGATCGAAGTCTGTAGAAATTGGATCTACCTTTACATTCCTGATAATGTTTTCCGCATATACGTTGAACAGGTATGGTGAAGGAATGCATCCCTGTCTGACCCCATTTGTTTCTCAAACTAATCCTAAGTTTCACCATGTATTCTGACGGCTGCTTGCTGCCCGCTGTAGAGGGTTTCTATTAGTTGAACCAGATGTGTACGGATGACCAAATCTTTCATAATGTTCCACTTTTGCTGATGTTTTACGCAGTCAAATGCTTTGGTGTAGTCTTTAAAAACAGGCACGCAGGTCAGAATAGAATTCTCTGCTTTTCTCAATGATGTTTCTCATGTTGAAGATATGGTCTCTCGTGCCATTTCCTGACTTGAACCCTGCTTGCGTTTTGTTTATTTCATAGTCCAGCTTTCTTTCTATTCTTTTCATAATGGTACGCAATAAGATCTTGCTGGCGGGGCTTATCAGGGCGATAGTACGATAATTTGTACATAACTTTAGATTCCCTTTCTTAGGTATGGGGATGTACACAGATCGTTTCCATGCTTTGGACCATTCTGTGTGGCGCCAGAACTTACTATAGACTGCATGGAATATACGCATGCTTGTCTCTCCTGCTTGTATCAGTTCAACGAGTATATCATCGCAGCCTTGGGTTTTCCTTTTCTCTCAGCGCCTTAATCGCTGCTCGAACTTCGCTCAATGTGGGTTCTGGTTCTTTCTCACCATTATTTGTTAGCATGTCTTCGTTTTTTGTGTTGTCCCTGTTTATCTCTATGCAGTATACCACCCATCTTCTTTTGCTTAACCTGATTTTCTATGGTCTTATATTCTTTCCAAAACGTTTCCGAAAGTCCCATTCTGCATACTTTAATTCAGTGTTTCCTAACCGTTATAATCCTGGGGACCAGTGAAAATAGAAAACATGTTTCCCGGACCAATAAACATAACAAAGAAATGCAAGTTTGGAAGGTTTCATAGAGTCCTTTGACATACTTTCGGAACATACTACACACAGAGTCCATTAACTGTATGTCGCCTTTGTAAAACCATCTTTTTGTACGCCTTATTGTAATGCCTAAAAAAGTTTCTTTTTCTTGTTTTGGTTTATGTCACAGAATTCGGATTATCAACACATTTATTTGTTCTTGCTTCTTCTAAATTCGAAGCACTCGTCCTGGGTCTTTTTTCGGTGGCACCACTACGTAGCTTAACTTAACGTCATTATATTGGTTCAGAAGACTGCAGAGTCTGTATACATCCAGTTTATGACTTGTCTTTCCCGTAACAGCAAGAGGTCAAAAGGGTATCACTCAGAGTGTGAAGACCTGACTTCGGCATCTTGCAAACTGGAAAGGGCCCAATCTCTTCCGGGCGATATCTTCTTCTTCTTCTGCGTACACAGTCAGACAGTAACCATTATTTTCTCGAAAAAAAGCGGCGGTCATCCTGAGACTCTCGCCACTACCATAGAGCTTGTCTTGCAGTTCCACTGGCAATGGCCACATCTGCTCTCTCTGATCCTCGTATGTCGGGCAGTTCTGCAGCAGATGTTCAGTGGTCATTTTACCAGTACCGCACGGGCATTCGTCGGTACACCCTATCTTCAATTTGTTGAAGAGGTGGTACCTCAGTCTGTTGTGGCCAGTGCGAAGTCTGAAGACAACGACCTGCTCTCTTCGGTTCAACTGGTAATAGGCATCGTTTTTGGTGTAACCAGTATGTTCGGTTTCCCATTTGGACATGTACCTGGCTTTGATAAGCCGTTTTGACTCTTCGTACGTCATACTGGTATCTATTTGTGGTAGCCTTGCACCTTCTTTTGCCAGTCTGTCTGCCTCCTCGTTGCCTTGGATGTTGCAGTGTGACGGAACCCACTGTACCACTACCCTTTTTGGTGAGGACTGTTGGCACAGTTTGCAGAGTGCTGCTCTTAAGTCATTGAGCTCAGTGTTTTTCTGGCTTTTTAGCGCTGTGACTACTTCGAGAGCATCTGTCAGCAGGACTATATGGCTCTCATTTTCACTGTGTGTTACCATTTCTTCCACTGCCGCCCTCAGTGCCTCTGCCTCCGCTCTGAAATTGCTCGTGTACCTACCAGTAGCGAATGACAGTGTTATTTTTCTGCCATTTAGTAGGTTCAGGAATGCTCCTGCCCCTCCGTTCTGTGTAGTGTTTGTTACAGAACCGTCGGTGTATGCATGGGTCCAGTCCATGCTTGGGTAGCTTTTCGTTATGAAGCTTAGGGTAGTGTCTCTCCTTTCTTTTTCAGTCTGGCAGTTTTTGTTTGCAATACCTGGTATATTTTCTACCACCTCTGGAAATATTTCCTGCCTCCAAGTAGGTTTTCGTACAGTAGTGATGGGTTTTAGTGTTGTTAGTGCGTTTATGGGATCTTCGTGCATCTTTGCTTTGGCTATTTCTGCAAAGTTTCTCCGCTTTAGTTTCCCGTTTCCCAAATTGTTTAGTCTCTGGTACATTGGATGGTCCGTCAGTCTTCGGAGTTTCTCTGACTGCAGCTGGGCTCTGCAGTCTCTTCTATCGGTCATGGATTGCAGTTTTGTAATCTTTTCAAGTTCTACAATTGGCGTTGACTTCATGCCACCTGTTATAATTCTCATGGCTTGGTTTTGAAGTTTGTTAACTTTATCGAAGTTCGCCTTCGCTGCTGTTGTCCATGCCGCAATGCCATACTCGAGAACTGGTCTCACTCTTCCAGTGTACAGTTTCTTTAGTATGCCTTCGTCTGCTCCCCAGCTTGTGCCAGCAAGCTTCCTCATGATCGCCATTCTTTCTCTGGCTTTCATTCGGTTTCTCTCAATCTGACTTTTCCATGTCATGCGCCGATCAAATGTGACTCCCAGATAGGTTGGGTTGTCGTTTGGCTGCAGGATTTTGCCATTTAGGCTTAATTTGGTACTTTGGGGTTTTAATGAAAGCGAGAATATTGTGCACGTGGTTTTCTCCTCGTTTATTTTGACCAGCCATGAGTTCGCCCACTCTTCCATCGATGTTAGGGCCGTTTGCATCCGATTTCTTGCTATGGTGAGATTCTTTTCCGAGGTCCACATAGCCAGATCGTCTGCAAACATTGAGCTATGGACTCTTCTTGGTATATTCTCTGTAATATCGTTTATATATACCAGGAAGAGTGTGGGTGACAATACTCCCCCTTGGGGTACTCCCTGCTCGAGTGTCACCTTTTTGCTCATCTGCCCTTGTACTTGGACTCTGGCCGTTCTTTGTTTGAGGTAGTGGTTGATCCACTTGTACATCTTCCCACAGACATCACTTCTTCTTAGCTTGACTCTAAGTCCATCCTTCCAGACTTTGTCAAATGCCTTTTCCAGATCCACCCAAACAGCTACTGTGTGTTTCTGTGCCTGGTAGGCATCTTCTATTTCCTGGGCTATGAGGATGACCTGGTCCTCAGTGGATCTGTGCTGTCTAAAGCCGGCTTGCTGTGGAATTAGTATTCGTTTTTCTTCCAGATGCCACATCAGTCTGGTGTTTATCATCCGTTCCATCAGCTTGCCGACACAGCTCAGTAGGCTTATGGGCCTATATCCATTCGGATCTGTTTTGTCCTTTCCTGTTTTTGGTACTGGTACCAGTATTGCATCTCTCCATGCCTGGGGTACAATACCCCTTTTCCAGCTTTGGTTCAGGACTGATAGTAGTTTTTTCTTCGCTGTTTGGCCCAGCCCCATCAGCATTTCGTTTGTTATCCCGTCTTTTCCGGGAGATTTCCTTTTCTTTAGTGTTCTCATAGCCTCTTCCATTTCGCGCAATGTTAGTTTGGCCATCATGTGCTCTTCAGGAGCCGTATTTATGTTTTCGTGTCCCTTTAGCTCTTCGCTAATGTCTGTATGCTTATCTGCAGGGACCTCGATGTGGTTTGCTTTGGCATAGTGATCGACAAAGGCGTTTGCGGCTTTCTTACCTGTGATCAAGTTCTCGCCCTGCTTGATAGTAATTTGTTTATTTGACGGGGTTTCGTCATTCATGGCTCTGACTAGCTTCCATAGCTTGTTCCCTTCTTTGTCCAGGTTTAAACTTTCCGTTTTATTTTTCCAACTTTCTCTTGCTGTTTGCTTGAGAGTGTGTTTGTACTGCGCCGTGGCGGCTTTGAGGGCGATGTTTGCCTCCATGGATTTTTCTCGTTCTGCCATGTTCCTAGCATTTGTTACCGCATCTTCCACTTTCTGTAACTCATCATTCCAGTAGGGCTTATAGTTTTTCCTAGCTCCTCTTGGGATGGTTTCAGTGGCGGCTTGCATTATTGCCTTGCTTCATTTTGGTGTTTCGTGTGTTGATGGTTTCACACAGCCCATCTGTCAGGATTGCAAATCTGTCCCAGTCGGCTCGTTTGTAATTCCAACGTGGGAGCGGTTTTGTTTCCTGTGGGCCTACTTCCATGTCAATGGTTAGCCTGATCGGCCTGTGGTCGCTACCTGCCAGTTGGTTTAGCACCTGGCGGTCTATTTTATAGTGTATGTCCTGTGGGGAGAAGGCCAAATCTGGAGTCGAGGTGGTATGCCATGTTCTTGAATAGAAGCTAGGGCTATCCTCCGGCCTATTGATTAGGGAGAGATTTGCATCTATCTCCCAATCTTCCACTTCGTCACCTCTGCTGTCTGTGTCAGAGTATCCCCATCTCTCCGAGTGGCTGTTGAAATCTCCAACTACTATGCAGTTGGAGTCTCTGACCTCCATGCTCGAGAGCGATAGGTCTCTGTTTGGTGGTCCGTACAGATTCCGGGCGATATGTTTTAGTCCATCAGTATCCCCTGTGTACATCTAACAGGTAAACCAAACCCAACACTGTCAATGAATAGGGCGAAGGGAGTCAATCTCGTGACGTTTAGCAGTGTACACTACACCGACACAGGGTAACTCAAATACGTTTACGTTAAGCCGATGACCATGCGAGGATAATCGGTGGGAAAAAACACAACAAAAGGAACGAATTAACTAATCCAAATAGAAAATAGCAGCATGTTTCCATGAACACAAGTGTAAGTCGTCGACTAACGTGAATTCCCAGTAACATCCGTGGCCTGGTGACATCCATAATCGACTAAAACACAACAGAAAAGTTAGACCCGCGACCTATTAGGCGCCATCTTTGCTGTTCTCCTTGACTATTGTTCATTCTTTCAACAAACAGTAAAAGGTTTTACTGCTTAACTCTCTGTTTGTCTTCATTTTGTAGGGTCTCAAAATTTAATAACACTGACAAAAAACATGCCATCCGAAATAGGACAAAGCAGAATAAGTAGATAAATTGACCTCTAAAACTTGTCTATTCATTTTCGATTGACCTAATTTACGTTTCGCGAAGTAAAAATAGAGAAAAAGGTATAAAGAAAAACCTCAAATAAACAAACATGCAAAATAAAGGTGAGTTCTTGCGTCCAAAAAGTGCGAATACTTCTGTAGCTGACGTCATTTGATATGAAAAATGTGCGAATCAGTTTAGACCAGAAGATCCTGAACACAAAAGAGAAGAAGAAGACACAGTTTTAGATCACCTCAAGGGAAGGCGATCTCTGCAGTTTATGTGTAAAATTATTTTCTTAACGTTTTGGCGGATAGGTGGGACATTTTTGTGGACTTCCACCAGTCCGTAAACTGGCCGTTGGGAAACATTGCTTTAATATGTTACCAATGATCTACTTATAACTGTTGTAATACATGATGAGTACTGGGCATTGTATCTTAATCTTGTATGTCTTTGTTACTTGAAGCCCCATATTTAAAACGTTGTCTTTGGCTCTATGTTGATATGCATCATTTGATGTTCATCTTTATTTTAGTTAATAGACAGTGGTTATCCGATTATACACCTTCTTGCTCATGATCTAAACTTGTAACTGACTTCCATATTTTTGTTCAATTTGTGTAACTTACATATACGAGAGGATGAGGTAGCCGATCCATGTCAAACTTTACTTAGTGGCCTCTTACGGCATGATTGGCAGGTGTCGGTGGTACTGTTCTTTCCTTCCCTTTCGAACCTCAGTAACACAAGTGTCATTTCTTAACTTACCAAGCAAATACTTCATATTTACCAAACACTATTTCTGTATTTGGAGTGCAGTATTTTCCATATTTCTATCTATCTATCTTCAGTCCTTTGTTTCATATGTTTTTGCAGGTGAAAATCAACTGGTGACTTGCCAGGTCAATCCCATCATCTGTTAGCCCGTGGAATATACGGTCGCCAATTTTTGGGACTGGTGGAGGTAGGACGCGTAAATTAGCACAAGGTAGACCCACAGCCTGTCAGGCGCCATCTATGCCGCTCCGCTAGCTACACAGCAAAGACCTGATGTTATGAAAGACCACACAGTCCCCTTTTTTGCGACATATTCTCTATGGGGCGAATATCACTAGAATAATTTGAGTTTATTTTTAACTTTGAATTTTGCCCGAGAAGCGGATGTTAAGCCTACTCTTTTCGATTTCCAACTGCTAAGGTATTTTTAACCTGCGCGCCACTGCACACGGGTGTCTGATCTAACTACCCAGAGATCAGAGGAAATATTTACCAGATGATCCAAGTGAAAAAATTCCTGTCCCCACCGTGATTTGAACTCGTGATCTTCAGCACCCGAGACGAATACCTTACCTCGAGACCACTGGCTCCGCCAATTTCCATATTTACAAAGCATTAATGTGTTCAATTACCAATACAAAATATATTACCTGATCAAATAATAATTCATTAAGCAATAGCTCTTGCAAGCAATGATTTCTCAACTTAGATAGAAATAACCTCTTTATTAACTATTGCATTTTTCCAAACACAAAAAAGCAATAACTTCCATTATTAACCATGCACAAATGTTTTTATTGTTTACGAAGTTGTGCTCAGGTTTACCAAAACAATCAAATTAATATTAACCAGGAAATTATCTTCTTGTTGGCCAAGCATTCATTTCTAAATGTTCTTCAGTTCTCCTTTCTTTTTTAAGCCGAAGTTTGCTGCACTTTATATTTTTATGCCTTCGGCCCAGTGATCCTTCTTCTTCGTACGCAGTCAGACAGTAACAATTATTTTTTCGAAAAAAGCGGCGGTCATCCTGAGGCTGTCGCCACTGCCATAGAGCTTGTCTTGCAGTTCCACTGGTGATGGCCACATCTGCTCTCTCTGATCCTCGTATGTCGGTCAGTTCTGCAGCAGATGTTCAGCGGTCATTTTACCAGTACCGCACGGGCATTCGTCGGTACACCCTATCTTCAATTTGTTGAATAGGTGGTACCTCAGTCTATTGGGGCCAGTGCGAAGTCTGAAGACAACGACCTGCTCTCTTCGGTTCAACTGGTAATAGGCATCGTTTTTGGTGTAACCAGTATGTTCGGTTTCCCATTTGGTCATGTATCTGGCTTTGATAAGCCGTTTTGACTCTTCGTACGTCATACTAGTATCTGTTTGTGGTAGTCTTGCACCTTCTTTTGCCAGTCTGTCTGCCTCCTCGTTGCCTTGGATGTTGCAGTGTGATGGGACCCACTGTACCACTACCCTTTTTGGTGCGGACTGCTGGCACAGTTTGCAGAGTGCTGCTCTTAAGTCATTAAGCTCAGTATTTTTCTGGCTTTTTAGCGCTGTGACTACGGCGAGAGCATCTGTAAGCAGGACTATATGGCTTTCATTTTCACTGTGTGTCACCATTTCTTCCACTGCCGCCCTCAGTGCCTCTGCCTCCGCTCTGAAATTGCTTGTGTACTTACCAGTAGCGAATGACAGTGTTATTTTTCTGCCATTTGGTAGGTTCAGGAATGCTCCTGCCCCTCCAGTCTGTGTTGTGTTTGTTACAGAACCGTCGGTGTATGCATGGGTCCAGTCCATGCTTGGGTAGTTTTTCGAGATAAAGCTTAGGGTAGTATCTCTCCTTTCTTTTTCAGTCTGGCAGTTTTTGTTTCCAATACCTGGTATATTTTCTACCACCTCTGGAAATATATCCTGCCTCCAGGTAGGTTTTCGTACAGTAGTGATGGGTTTTGGTGTTGTTAGTGCGTTTATGGGATCTTCGTGCATCTTTGCTTTGGCTATTTCTGCAAAGTTTCTCCGCTTTAGTTTCCCATTTCCCAAATTGTTTATTCTCTGGTGCATTGGATGGTCGGTCAGTCTTCGGAGTTTCTCTGACTGCAGCTGGGCTCTGCAGTCTCTTCTATCGGTCATGGATTGCAGTTTTGTAATCTTTTCAAGTTCTGGCCCAGTGATCCGACTTCATCACTCATTTTAAAAGGAGCATCACTTTCTATAGAAGTCTGGTCTTTGTGGTTTATGAAACTGAACAATGTAATGTTATTTTAGTCGTGCCAAGTAATCACGTCTGCATTTACCAAGCTAGCAAGTCTCAGTTACCAATCAATAATATTTGCATTTACCAAACAATAAATTCTGCACTACCAAGCAATCAAGTCTGCATTGCCAAGTAATAATATCTGCATTTACCAAGCAATCATGTCTGCCTTTACCAAGCAATAAAATCTGCATTACCATGCAATAATATCTACATTTACCAAGCAATAATGTCTGAATGGACCAAAACGTTCACGTCTGAAAATACTAAGCAATTCCATTCGTATTTACCAATCAAGTATGTATGTATTTATCAGGCCAAAATCACCGTATCAGATCACATGATGTGTTTGCAAATGCGTGATTATTTGCTCTCACGCAGTGGCTTAATAAAACAGACACATATCTATTTGCGTGCTTCTGTCATGAAACAAAGATGGGCACGTCAATATAACATTTAAAGTCTCTTGCAAACAAAATTAATTATATTCTCCTAATAGTATGAAATATTGTTGTCATAGGCAATAAACACCTCACACTCGTAACGATTTTTCAATTATTTTTCTACATTGGGGAGGGTAACATGGATTTTTCTGCGTTGTCTATAATATAATTGTAAATAGTAGAACAAAATGGGAAGTTGCAGATTAGTAAATTAAACTCAAACAGATTAAACTACAAATATTCAACTGCGAAGTATGTGAACGCAATTGTGTGTGTGTGTGGGGGTGGGGAGTGGGGGTGGAAAGGGGGGGGGGGGTCTATTAACCTATTCCAGACTTTGTCAATAGGCTCTAATTATGTGTTTCGGGTATCGAGGTGAGAAAGCTGGTCAGCGTGAAGTTCCTGTTCAGCTGGACGTGTGTACACAGTCTATTCAGCTGGGCGTGTGTACACAATCTATTAAGCTGAGCGTGTGTACACGGTATACTCACTCAGCTGGATCCGAGGTGAGAGACTATTCAGTTATGAATGTGTGTGAATAGTGACGCTTTAACGTAGTTCGAGAGGATTGGATGGCGCTGTATATTTGTGTAGTGGTCACAAGTTAGTGTCACCACGTGAAGCTGGGGCAGTAAGGTCATCTCTCGTGCGTGTCTTCTGATTAGAAGTGCGGAGATGTCCTTTCTTGTTGATGTATTATGATTAGAAGTGCGGAGATGTCCTTTCCTGTTTATTTATTCTGATTAGAAGTGCGGAGATGTCATTTCTTGTTGATGTATTCTGATTAGAAGTGCGGAGATGTCATTCTTGTTGAAGTATTCTGATTAGAAGTGCGGAGATGCCATTTTCTGTTGAGCTCTTCTGATTAGAAGTGCGGAGATGTCATTTCCTGTTGATGTATTCTGATTAGAAGTGCGGAGATGCTATTTTTTGTTGAGCTTTTCTGATTAGACGTGCGGGGATACCATTTCTTTTTGATGTATTCTGATTAGAAGTGTGGAGATGTCATTTCTTGTTGAGCTCTTCTGATTAGAAGTGCGGAGATGTTATTTCTTGTTGATTTATTCTGATTAGACGAACGGAGATGTCATTTCTTGTTGAGCTCTTCTGATTAGACGTGCCATTTCTTGTTGATGTATTTTGATTTAAACAAGTCATGATGTCATTTCTTGATTATGTCTTCTGCTTAGCCAAGTGGACGGGTCATTTTCATTCGATGTGTTATGATTTGCCAGGTAGAGATTTAATTACTTGTTGTGCCTTTTGTTTTATGAAATCCCATTTCTAGTTGCTTTGTGTAGGCCGTCGGTCGAAGTCGTGTCATCTCGAATTGCTGGTTTCTGGCAACAATGTGATGGTGTCAATTGAAGTTCCGGTATTTTGGTTGTCCAATGAGACGTGTCATCGTGGGTTAATGCCGTATGTTCTATTCTACTGGTTAGGAAGGACAACAATGGAGATTGTTTGTCATATCCAATGTGGGTCATCGAGGTATTGAGGCCGGGATCTCATTTGGAGAATATGCATTTGGGTAGGACAGGTGGAAGTGACATCACGGACTGCGGCCGTATGGTTAGTCAGGTAAAGAGAGATATTATCTGTATTTAATATAGTGTTCTAAAGTTAATGTCCTCAGGTTAGGTAGCACTGTCATTTCTAGTTCGCTTTTCGAGTTAGAATAGTAGAAACGTCGTAATATTGTGCTAATGTCTCGAGGTTAGCAGAGAGAAGTGGTGGGGGGGGGGGGGGGGGGGGAAGGTATGTATCTTGAGAAATTGTGTTCATGTTATTAGCAAGGGTGCGAATTAGAGTGTATTATTCTTTTGGGTAACATGGCGCAGGTATATTCTCAAGTTGTTGCTTTTCGGTTGTAAAGGTAGATCTGTCAGGTTCAGTTGATGCCGTCTCTTTGTTCAGGTAGAGATGTCATCTCAAAATGATACCTTGAGGTTAATTACTGAGATGTGTCATCTCTAGATGATGCTGCCGGATTGTTGAGATTGAGGTGTCATCACATGTTAATATCATTGGGTTGTCAGGGTAGACGTACCATCTCATGTTAATATCATTGGGTTGTCACGGTAGACGTACCATCTCATGTTAATATCATTGGGTTGTCAGGGTAGACGTACCATCTCATGTTATTGTAAATGGGTTGTCGAGATACATTTGTCATCCTTCTTCTTCTTCTTCTTCTGCGTACACAGTCAGACATTAACCAGTATTTTCTCGAAAAAAGCGGCGGTCATCCTGAGACTCTCGCCACTACCATAGAGCTTGTCTTGCAGTTCCACTGGCAATGGCCACATCTGCTCTCTCTCTGTTCCTCGTATGTCGGGCAGTTCTGCAGCAGATGTTCAGTGGTCATTTTACCAGTACCGCACGGGCATTCGTCGGTACACCCTATCTTCAATTTGTTGAATAGGTGGTACCTCAGTCTGTTGTGGCCAGTGCGGAGTCTGAAGACAACGACCTGCTCTCTTCGGTTCAACTGGTAATAGGCATCGTTTTTGGTGTAACCAGTATGTTCGGTTTCCCATTTGGTCATGTACCTGGCTTTGATAAGCCGTTTTGACTCTTCGTACGTCATACTGGTATCTGTTTGTGGTAGCCTTGCACCTTCTTTTGCCAGTCTGTCTGCCTCCTCGTTGCCTTGGATGTTGCAGTGTGACGGAACCCACTGTACCACTACCCTTTTTGGTGCGGCCTGCTGGCACAGTTTGCAGAGTACTGCTCTTAAGTCATTAAGCTCAGTGTTTTTCTGGCTTTTTAGCGCTGTGACTACGGCGAGAGCATCTGTAAGCAGGACTATATGGCTCTCATTTTCACTGTGTGTTACCATTTCTTCCACTGCCGCCCTCAGTGCCTCTGCCTCCGCTCTGAAATTGCTTGTGTACTTACCAGTAGCGAATGACAGTGTTATTTTTCTGCCATTTGGTAGGTTCAGGAATGCTCCTGCCCCTCCGTTCTGTGTAGTGTTTGTTACAGAACCGTCGGTGTATGCATGGGTCCAGTCCATGCTTGGGTAGCTTTTCGTTATGAAGCTTAGGGTAGTGTCTCTCCTTTCTTTTTCAGTCTGGCAGTTCTTGTTTGCAATACCTGGTATATTTTCTACAACCTCTGGAAATATATCCTGCCTCCAAGTAGGTTTTCGTACAGTAGTGATGGGTTTTGGTGTTGTTAGTGCGTTTATGGGATCTTCGTGCATCTTTGCTTTGGCTATTTCTGCAAAGTTTCTCCGCTTTAGTTTCCCAGTTCCCAAATTGTTTAGTCTCTGGTACATTTGGTGGTCCGTCAGTCTTCGGAGTTTCTCTGACTGCAGCTGGGCTCTGCAGTCTCTTCTATCGGTCATGGATTGCAGTTTTGTAATCTTTTCAAGTTCTACAATTGGCGTTGACTTCATGCGACCTGTTATAATTCTCATGGCTTGGTTTTGAAGTTTGTTAACTTTATCGAAGTTCGCCTTCGCTGCTGTTGTCCATGCCGCAAAGCCATACTCGAGAACTGGTCTCACTCTTCCAGTGTACAGTTTCTTTAGTATGCCTTCGTCTGCTCCCCAGCTTGTGCCAGCAAGTTTCCTCATGATCGCCATTCTTTCTCTGGCTTTCATTCGGTTTCTCTCGATCTGACTTTTCCATGTCATGCGCCGATCAAATGTGACTCCCAGATAGGTTGGGTTGTCGTTTGGCTGCAGGATTTTGCCATTTAGGCTTAATTTGGTACTTTGGGGTTTTAATGAGAGCGAGAATATTGTGCACGTGGTTTTCTCCTCGTTTATTTTGACCAGCCATGAGTTCGCCCACTCTTCCAGCGATGTTAGGGCCGTCTGCATCCGATTTCTTGCTATGGTGAGATTCTTTTCAGAGGTCCACATAGCCAGATCGTCTGCAAACATTGAGCTATGGACTCTTCTTGGTATATTCTCTGTAATATCGTTTATATATACCAGGAAGAGTGTGGGTGACAATACTCCCCCTTGGGGTACTCCCTGCTCGAGTGTCACCTTTTTGCTCATCTGCCCTTGTACTTGGACTCTGGCCGTTCTTTGTTTGAGGTAGTGGTTGATCCACTTGTACATCTTCCCACAGACATCACTTCTTCTTAGCTTGACTCTAAGTCCATCCTTCCAGACTTTGTCAAATGCCTTTTCCAGATCCACCCAAACAGCTACTGTGTGTTTCTGTGCCTGGTATGCATCTTCTATCTCCTGGGCTATGAGGATGACCTGGTCCTCAGTGGATCTGTGCTGTCTAAAGCCGGCTTGCTGTGGAATTAGTATTCGTTTTTCTTCCAGATGCCACATCAGTCTGGTGTTTATCATCCGTTCCATCAGCTTGCCGACACAGCTCAGTAGGCTTATGGGCCTGTATCCATTTGGATCTGTTTTGTCCTTTCCTGTTTTTGGTACTGGTACCAGTATTGCATCTTTCCATGCCTGGGGTACAATACCCCTTTTCCAGCTTTGGTTCAGGACTGATAGTAGTTTTTTCTTCGCTGTTTGGCCCAGCCCCATCAGCATTTCGTTTGTTATCCCGTCTTTTCCGGGAGATTTCCTTTTCTTTAGTGTTCTCATAGCCTCTTCCATTTCGCGCATTGTTAGTTTGGCCATCATGTGCTCTTCAGGAGCCGTATTTATGTTTTCGTGTCCCTTTAGCTCTTCGCTAATGTCTGTATGCTTATCTGTTGGGACCTCGATGTGGTTTGCTCTGGCATAGTGATCGACAAAGGCGTTTGCGGCTTTCTTACCTGTGATCAAGTTCTCGCCCTGCTTGATAGTAATTTGTTTATTTGACGGGGTTTCGTCATTCATGGCTCTGACTAGCTTCCATAGCTTGTTCCCTTCTTTGTCCAGGTTTAAACTTTCCGTTTTATTTTTCCAACTTTCTCTTGCTGTTTGCTTGAGAGTGTGTTTGTACTTCGCCGCGGCGGCTTTGAGGGCGATGTTTGCCTCCATGGATTTTTCTCGTTCTGCCATGTTCCTAGCATTTGTTACTGCATCTTCCACTTTCTGTAACTCATCATTCCAGTAGGGCTTATAGTTTTTCCTAGCTCCTCTTGGGATGGTTTCAGTGGCGGCTTGCATTATTGCCTTGCTTAGGCTCTCTACCATGGGCTTCATTTTGGTGTTTCGTGTGTTGATGGTTTCACACAGCCCATCTGTCAGGATTGCAAATCTGTCCCAGTCGGCTCGTTTGTAATTCCAACGTGGGAGCGGTTTTGTTTCCTGTGGGCCTACTTCCATGTCAATGGTTAGCCTGATCGGCCTGTGGTCGCTACCTGCCAGTTGGTTTAGCACCTGGCGGTCTATTTTATAGTGTATGTCCTGTGTGGAGAAGGCCAAATCTGGAGTCGAGGTGGTATGCCATGTTCTTGAATAGAAGCTAGGGCTATCCTCCGGCCTATTGATTAGGGAGAGATTTGCATCTATCTCCCAATCTTCCACTTCGTCACCTCTGCTGTCTGTGTCAGAGTATCCCCATCTCTCCGAGTGGCTGTTGAAATCTCCAACTACTATGCAGTTGGAGTCTCTGACCTCCATACTCGAGAGCGATAGGTCTCTGTTTGGTGGTCCGTACAGATTGAAAATGCGGAGCTTCGTCTCTTGAGCCATTATGTCAACTCCTACAATTTCTGCTTGTCCGGTGTGATTGACAGCTACCGCGCTACTCGGTATGCTGTTTCTGGTCAGTATCAGGACCCCTCCTTTGGGGCCTTCTCTATCTAGACGGAAAGTCTGGTATCCTCTGATTGAGAATTTATGGTTATTGTTGAGGTGCGTTTCCTGGATACATGCCACGTCAATCTTACCTTCATGCAGGTGGTGTGTTAGGGAAAGTTTTTTGTTAATGACTCCCTCCGCATTCCACTGTAATATTTTGAGGGTCTTGAGGTTTTGGCCAATAGACGTTTCCCCATAGCCATGTGCCTTGACTCCACGACACATGGGTGGGTGACCACCAGTAGTCAAAGGTGGGCCCCTTCGAGGCGTGGGGCCCGGCGCTATCGCTGCCTGGCGGGACTCCTCAGGATGAGCGCCATACGTTTTTCTAATAGGTTGTACTGCCATCATACTGTGATTTACGTTGCACTGTTTTGTTAGGCTTGCGGCCCCGTGCATCCGATTTCAACAGGCGTTTCTGTAGGGATGCCCTCCTTAGCCTTTGGCTGTCCCCAGCCTATCTGCAAGGCAGCAGTTGTTTACGATCAGAGTTTTCTCTCTTATGGAAGTTGTCTTACCAGACTATCGAGTCTTCACTACTCGTGTCTATAGGGTGCAATGATGATATGTGATGATATATGAGATGGACTGGTTTACCCGGAAGAGAGGCAGTCCAGTGTGTCTGTATCCCAGGATCGTCACGTCCTGCCAGAAACGTAGCATTTGCATGTGAGTGGGGTATCTCTTTTTCCCTTTATTTTCTTGGCTTCTATGCAGGGATGGTACGCCTAGCATTCCCCGCCACCTGGGGTGTTGACACAGTGGGGCAGGTGTGCAATGTCCGCTGGTCTGCATCTCTTCTGCGTCCAGCATGATAGTTATGGCTGATAACGTACAGAGGTAGATATTGTAGCCGGAGTGCATTTAGCCAGAGGACAAGCCTGGTAATGTCACAGAGATGTTGATCGCCTGGTGTGCGGACAACTCTCATGGTCAGTGGTTGAGTCTTGACAGTTCACAGTGAGGTGGCTGCTCTACTGTTTTCGACACCCCGACCAGGTTCTAAGTCTTTGGTTGGTGTTTTTCGCACCCCATCGCCGTATAGGGTGAGTATCAAGCAGTTGTCCGCCCGCTTTGATTTGCGGGCGGCAAGGACCTCTTACTGTGGCTCTACCTGATAGGGCTGGGGCGCAAGCCCCAGGTCCCGAGCATGTAGGAGCCTCCCATTGCAGTGGTGCTGAGATTTTGGGCGGGATTGCGGCTTACAAGGGTTCGGCCGTAATCCCCCACATGGTAGCCTCGCGCCCTTGGCTTATCAGCCTGGTACGTGGTTCAAAGTGTCTGCGGCTCCTCTCGATTTGAGCTGGTTTTCCGTAGCAACGCCCTGTCATTTATAGGGTAAAACTGACCTGTCTTCAGATGATCTATTTCCAGCACCCGTTCACTATTTGGTCAGACGAATTTATTGAGGGCTTTTGTTTGTCAATGACCAGGTATTTGAAATCTGCGGTTTCGGCGGAGTTAAACACGATTTCCGTAGCGTTCTTTCATTTGAGTGTTTGAGAGCTGACTTGTCGTCCGTGAGTCTAATACCAGCGTACGTTCATTATTAGACCCAAACGGCAGTGCTCTCGATTTGTCAGTTGTTCTACAGTATTGGCGTGTTCAGTCAAATTAAGCCGCAGGTTCCACACCTGGTGGTGCCCTTCCGTCAATTCCCTTAGCGAGACAATCAAGTTTCTTAAAGGGTAGCCCCAAAAATTTTCGAGGGTCTAATTCCAGCACATGTTCTCTATTAGACCCCACGAAGGTGTACTTTTTGATAGTCATTCTGCAGTATTGGCGTGGTAAGTTAACTTAGGTCTCAGGCTCCACTCCTGATAGTGCTCTTCCGTCAATTCCTTTATCAAACACTGGATGCAGACAAAACCGAGCCACAGGGGACATAACCCCAGATTTCTGAGGGTCTAAGTCCAGCACCAGTTCCATATTAGACCCCAGAAGAGTGGTCTCGGCATGTCAATCATTTCAGTGTTGGCCGTGTTGAGTCAAATTAAGCCGCAGGCTCCACTCCTGGTGGTGCCCTTCCGTCAATTCCTTTAAGTTTCAGCTTTGCAACCATACTTCCCCCGGAACCCAAACACTTTGGTTTCCCGGAAGCTGCCCGCAGAGTCATCGAAGCAACTCCTGCGGATCGCTAGTCGGCATCGTTTATGGTCAGAACTACGACGGTATCTGATCGTCTTCGCGCCTCTGACTTTCGTTCTTGATTAATGAAAACATTCTTGACAAATGCTTTCGCAGTAGCTCGTCTTGCGGCGATCCAAGAATTTCACCTCTAACGCCGCAATACGAATGCCCCCGTTTGTCCCTGTTAATCATTACCTCCAGTTCCGAAAACCAACAAAATAGAACCGAGGTCCTATTCCATTATTCCATGCACCATTATTCAGGCAGCCGAGGCCTGCTTTGAACACTCTAATTTTTCAAAGTAAACGCGCCGGCCACCCAGGACGCTCAGCGAAGAGCACCCGTGGGAGAGAGCCGGCAGACGGTAGGGCAGGAGACAACGGGCAGTGAACCGGCGCGAGCCGGACCGCCCGCCTGCCCCTGAGATCCAACTACGAGATTTTTAACTGCAACAACTTTAATATACGCTATTGGAGCTGGAATTACCGCGGCTGCTGGCACCAGACTTGCCCTCCAATAGATCCTCGTTAAAGGGTTTAAAGTGTACTCATTCCAATTACGGGGCCTCGAAAGAGTCCCGTATTGTTATTTTTCGTCACTACCTCCCCGTGCCGGGAGTGGGTAAGTTGCGCGCCTGCTGCCTTCCTTGGATGTGGTAGCCGTTTCTCATGCTCCCTCTCCGGAATCGAACCCTGAGTAAATTAAACTCAAACAGATTAAACTACAAATATTCAACTGCGAAGTATGTGAACGCAATTGTGTGTGTGTGTGGGGGTGGGGAGTGGGGGTGGAAAGGGGGGGGGGTCTATTAACCTATTCCAGACTTTGTCAATAGGCTCAAAATTATGTGTTTCGGGTATCGAGGTGAGAAAGCTGGTCAGCGTGAAGTTCCTGTTCAGCTGGACGTGTGTACACAGTCTATTCAGCTGGGCGTGTGTACACAATCTATTAAGCTGAGCGTGTGTACACGGTATACTCACTCAGCTGGATCCGAGGTGAGAGACTATTCAGTTATGAATGTGTGTGAATAGTGACGCTTTAACGTAGTTCGAGAGGATTGGATGGCGCTGTATATTTGTGTAGTGGTCACAAGTAAGTGTCACCACGTGAAGCTGGGGCAGTAAGGTCATCTCTCGTGCGTGTCTTCTGATTAGAAGTGCGGAGATGTCCTTTCTTGTTGATTTATTCTGATTAGAAGTGCGGAGATGTCCTTTCCTGTTGATTTATTCTGATTAGAAGTGCGGAGATGTCATTTCTTGTTGATGTATTCTGATTAGAAGTGCGGAGATGTCATTCTTGTTGAAGTATTCTGATTAGAAGTGCGGAGATGCCATTTTCTGTTGAGCTCTTCTGATTAGAAGTGCGGAGATGTCATTTCCTGTTGATGTATTCTGATTAGAAGTGCGGAGATGCTATTTTTTGTTGAGCTTTTCTGATTAGACGTGCGGAGATACCATTTCTTTTTGATGTATTCTGATTAGAAATGTGGAGATGTCATTTCTTGTTGAGCTCTTCTGATTAGAAGTACGGAGATGTTATTTCTTGTTGATTTATTCTGATTAGACGAACGGAGATGTCATTTCTTGTTGAGCTCTTCTGATTAGACGTGCCATTTCTTGTTGATGTATTTTGATTTAAACAAGTCATGATGTCATTTCTTGATTATGTCTTCTGCTTAGCCAAGTGGACGGGTCATTTTCATTCGATGTGTTATGATTTGCCAGGTAGAGATTTAATTACTTGTTGTGCCTTTTGTTTTATGAAATCCCATTTCTAGTTGCTTTGTGTAGGCCGTCGGTCGAAGTCGTGTCATCTCGAATTGCTGGTTTCTGGCAACAATGTGATGGTGTCAATTGAAGTTCCGGTATTTTGGTTGTCCAATGAGACGTGTCATCGTGGGTTAATGCCGTATGTTCTATTCTACTGGTTAGGAAGGACAACAATGGAGATTGTTTGTCATATCCAGTGTGGGTCATCGAGGTATTGAGGCCGGGATCTCATTTGGAGAATATGCATTTGGGTAGGACAGGTGGAAGTGACATCACGGACTGCGGCCGTATGGTTAGTCAGGTAAAGAGAGATATTATCTGTATTTAATATAGTGTTCTAAAGTTAATGTCCTCAGGTTAGGTAGCACTGTCATTTCTAGTTCGCTTTTCGAGTTAGAATAGTAGAAACGTCGTAATATTGTGCTAATGTCTCGAGGTTAGCAGAGAGAAGTGGTGGGGGGGGGGGGGGGGGGGGGGAAGGTATGTATCTTGAGAAATTGTGTTCATGTTATTAGCAAGGGTGCGAATTAGAGTGTATTATTCTTTTGGGTAACATGGCGCAGGTATATTCTCAAGTTGTTGCTTTTCGGTTGTAAAGGTAGATCTGTCAGGTTCAGTTGATGCCGTCTCTTTGTTCAGGTAGAGATGTCATCTCAAAATGATACCTTGAGGTTAATTACTGAGATGTGTCATCTCTAGATGATGCTGCCGGATTGTTGAGATTGAGGTGTCATCACATGTTAATATCATTGGGTTGTCAGGGTAGACGTACCATCTCATGTTAATATCATTGGGTTGTCACGGTAGACGTACCATCTCATGTTAATATCATTGGGTTGTCAGGGTAGACGTACCATCTCATGTTATTGTAAATGGGTTGTCGAGATACATTTGTCATCCAAAGTTAATGTCTTCGAGTTTTCGAGGTAGATGTGTCATCTCAAGTTAATATCTTTCGGTTGTTGTGTAAACGTGTCTTCTTGACGTTGTATATCCGATTTCCTGAATATCGAGTTTTCACTCACATTTTTTATGTGCCATTTTGTAGAATGTGTATGTTTTATTCAGTTGTTTTGTGTCTCAATACACGATATTGATGATGTAGGTGTTAGTTGTTACTTCTTAAATTCTGAAACATGTGCACCTTTCGGTCTGACAAATCCGACTAGCAGACCATTTTGGGTACTGTGTAAGCGTTTCCTCTTCGATCCCTTCCCCTTAGCCAGTCTAAGCTTTCCCTTTTCGATCATTCCCTTTAGCCAGTCTAAGCTGTCCCTCTTCGATCCCTTCCCCTTAACCAGTCTAAGCTTTCGCTCTTCGATCTCTTCGCCTTAGACAGTCTAAGTTTTCCGTCTTCGATCCCTTCCCCTCAACTAGTCTAAGCTTTGCCTCTTCGATCCCTTCCCCTTAGCCAGTCTAAGCTTTCCGTCTTCGATCCCTTCCCCTTAGCTAGTCTAAGCTTTCCGTCTTTAATCCCTTCCCCTTTGCTAGTCTAAGCTTTCCCTCTTCGATCCCTTCCCCTCAGCCAGTCTGTCTTGTTGGACCTTGTTATATAGGATTACCACGTTGAGGTGCAGAAGGATCTTGGCAGATCTGGGTCGCTGCCGCGATGCTAGCAGTCAGCGTTTTGCTCGATGACCACTTCAGCTCATGCACCGCTCAGTATTATGATCCCGTTTCAAGGTAAATGAGACGAAACTTAGACAATTACACACATTTAAATACGCGAACATCAACATCAGATAAAAATATAATAGCGTCGGCAAAATCAGTCTTTCAGAGTACGATGGAAGTGTTGTCCTACGAAACCCATTCACTGGAATTAAGAAAGAGAGTTCTTAGATGCTACGTAGATTCAATACTGATATAGTACAGCCAGTCATGGACCATTAGAAGACGAGCACATAGAGCATTGGAGACAACGGAAATGTGATTTTACAGAAGAATATTATGAATTCCACGAATTGCAAAGAAAGCTGATAACGTGGTACTTGAAGAGGCACAAACAAGAAGACAGCTATTGGCAAAGATCAGGACACGTCAGTCATCGTTTATCGGACGTTTCATAACTAGAAGCTGGCTAGAACATGCAATAACAAATGGGCAGAATCGCGGGAAAGATGAAGACAGAGAGATAATAAATATTGGGAAGCTTGAAGAAATGGCACGGGGTTGGATGGGGGCGGAGTGGGGGGAGGGGACGGGCGCTGTAAACGGCAGAGCTGATAAACGACACAAGTGATAAGAGAAAATGGAGATCCATGATCGCCAATGCTAACCGACAGAACATTCAAATTATAATTCCGCATGTGAATTTCGAACACGAATCGTCGATGTCTATTGCGTATCTATAAGCAAAAATGCTTATTAGCAATAACTTTCAAAATGCAATCCTGCGGCATTATTATTGTTCGAGTTTTTGTCTAAGCTTCCCACGCATTTGTGCATTGCTTACTTACGCTAGAGTCGTGAGTTCCGCCATACTTTGTTTATGAATTTGCGCCTAATTCTTATCATATATTATATATATATATATATATATATATATATATATATATATATATATATATATAATTTAAAACATTTTTCTTTAATATATATAAAAATATAGCGCCAAGTCCACAGTAAGTTGGCTAATTAGATTGGAATTACAGAGTGCCAGAGTTTGAATTCTCGGTAGGACACGAAACAAATCAGGATCGTGGTTCGTTCCTGGTACGATCGCTCCTTCAGTCGACTCAGCTGTAAATGGGTAGATGACGTATGAGTTGGAAAGCGAAAAACAGAACGGAAGGGAACTGTCATCTTATCTCACATAGCCAGCGGCTTAGCACATGAAGGGTTATTTTCATCCTCGGCGACAGTTGTTGCCATGGTATTAACCTTTATCTGTATGTATATTTATTTCCAGACACACAGAAGTGCGTGTCTCCCTTGGAATCCTCCGTACTGTAGGTACATTCAGGTATCGGTAATGGTCAGGGCCACCAACTGACACTATATAGTCGCCTTCTGTACGCCGTGGAATACGAAAGTTACGCCTGGTGTTACTCAGAGAGTTCATTATTCAATTTACATTTTCCGATGTAAGTCCATGTTTTGCAGCTTTTTTAGCATACCTGTTTTCCAAACTTTAGTGTATGCTTGCTCGAAGTCAATAAAGTTAGCAAGTGAACTTTTCTTTTGCTTTGTCTTTCCCATTTTAGGGGAGGAGGAATAGCTGGTCTTCTGTTCATGATTTTTTTCAGAAACCTGTTTGAAAGTTGTTGAGAGAATTTCGGGATTCCAACCACCAGTACAATTTGTTATTGAGTATCCGTTCTAGCTGCTGCTGAGGATAAAGGTCCATCGTTGTCGATGACCACCACCGACATCATCCGTGTATGTGTTTTGTTTTTGTTTCGGAACTGGCTGTCATGTTTCGGCACTGGCTTTCATGTTTCGGCACTGGCTGTCATGTTTCGGCCTGATGTTTGCTGGACCAGATGTGGCTTATCAGTTCAATGCAAGCACGGAATGTTCTATTGCACGGTTTGTATACAATGTATTTTGTTATGTTTCGACACTGGCTGTCATGTTTCGGCCTGATGTTTGCTGGACCAGATGTGGCTTATCAGGCCAGTGCAAGCACGGAATGTTCTATTGCACGATTTGTATACAATGTGTTTTGTTTTGTTTCGGCACTGGCTGTCATGTTTCGGCCTGAAGTTTGCTGGACCAGATGTGGCTTATCAGTTCAATGCAAGCACGGAATGTTCTATTGCACGGTTTGTATACAATGTGTTTTGCAGCCGGTGAGGGTAGTTTATCTGTTCTTTCTTTCCGGATCAAGCAAGTGAGACATACGTCTGCATACGGCGACTCTCTCCTTCAGCAACGCCTATGTTTTTTGTACTTCTCCAGTTCGATGTATTTTCAGCAATGCTCTCCCAGTTGTCTTCATTTATATGACAGTATTTCAGAGTTTCCTTCAGACTGTCCTTTTTCTGGACAACTTCCCTTTCGCTAGCCTTCCCTAAGCTTACCGTACAGAAGTCTCTTCAGCAGTCTTGTGTCTGGCACGCGTTCAATGCGCATAGGTCATCTCAGATGTGTCGCCTACAGTGATTAATGGATGCTTGACATGTCTGCTCTTTTCAGGACTTCAGTGTCAGGGACATGGTCCTACCACCGGATGTGAAGTATGCGTCTCAGGCTGGTTGCGTGGAAGTGGTTCAATCTTTTTGGCTGTCTCGCATAGACAATCCAACTCTCGCATGCGTTTAACAGGGTTAGAAAGAAAGGAGGTCGTTAGACCTTGAGCTTTGTCGTGGCGCTAATGCTCCGGCGCTCCCATTCTGTCGCGCGCATTCTACCAAAGGTTCCACTGGCTTTCATTATTCTACTTGTCACGTCCAGATTGACGGTTTGCGACAGTGTACTGCCCAGGTACATGAACTTGCACACATCTTTTAGGATCTGTCCATTTACTGCTGCTGCTAATTATTATGGAAGTTGAAGAAATTTATTAGAATCTTTCAAAATCATTTTCAGGTTTTTGTTTTTATGAGATGAACCTGGATAATGACCGTTTTAATGCTTTTGGTAGATTAGGCTTACTCAGGTTTTATTAATAAAAGTAGGTAGTTTCGTTTTCTCTTTGACTCGTAAATGATGGATTTTTTCTTTTGATATCTTGTTTGGTCCAATGGTATTCCTTTGAGGGATTTTTCTTAGAGAGTCGAGTAGGCCTCATACGAGCTGCACTTTTGCTAAGTTTGATTTTCTGTACTTTTCAGTCTTACAAAGTGCTATGTAAAGCACTTTATTGTCGGATGATTTGTTTGTTTCTGAGAAAACACATGATAAAAGGTGTTTTCTTGATTTGTGCCACTCTTATGATATGATCGATGCTCTGCAGTAGTTTTACGTTTGATTTACAGTCTTGACTCCAGACGGTTGTTGGCGCAGTGTAAAAACAGGAATAGGGGACTGTTGACGTAGTGTAACATAAAGGAATAGGTGGTTGTTGACGCAGATGTGCGTCTTTTTTGCGTGGCAGTAGGGGCGGAGTAGATAAGGGGGCAAAATAGCTTTATGCAAAGGATGGATATTCATAAGAAACTGTTTCCTGTTTACGGTGATAAGTTTTTTATCGCCTGAAGCCGTGAATAACTAGGTGGATAAATTGTCTCAAGGACGCTCAGTAATCGATGATGAACCCCGACTGGTCGTCTGTTCAGATTGCAACAGAAGCTTATGTGCGCGGGGAGTTGAGGGGGACGGGGTTGTATATTTCAAGCTGACAGGAGAGTAGCGACATACAATGTAGCAACTCTAATACGGTCTTCGTATCGTTTGGCCTTTTGAATAATGCAAAATGTTTTTGAATATATGGAAAGTGTTCACGCTGGGTACCTCAGACAACTGACTGACAAACATTAAACAGACTGAATGGACCGGTTCTTGCAGGATCTCTGCAAGTATACAGATGAAGGAGAAGAAATGCTTAACAGGATTGCTTATGGGAACTAATCATGTGTACATCCCTGCCAACCCAAATCACAAGATGCTTCATTGCGATGGAGACAACCTTATTCACATTCTGCCAGGAAATTCAAGGTTATGCCATCAATAGTGAAGGTTATGATTACAACGTTTTGAGACTCTGACAGAGATGTTAACCAATTTCTAGAAGAAAGGTGACAATTTGAATGTTGTCTTGTGCTGTGAAGTTATATTGATGTTTTGGGATGCAAATAAAAGAAAACGTCCATACATGTTGACTAGAGGAATACTGCTTCATCGTCACAATGCCGGACCTCAAACGGCTCGATTAACTCAACTATGGTTGCAACTTCTTGAGCATCCATCTTACAGCTCCGACATATCCACAACTGATTTGTACCTGTTTGGTGCACTAACACCCATCTTACAGCTCCGACATATCCACAACTGAATTGTACCTGTTTGGTGCACTAACACCCATCTTACAGCTCCGACATATCCACAACTGAATTGTACCTGTTTGGTGCACTAACACCCATCTTACAGCTCCGACATATCCACAACTGATTTGTACCTGTTTGGTGCACTAACACCCATCTTACAGCTCCGACATATCCACAACTGATTTGTACCTGTTTGGTGCACTAACACCCATTTTGGCGAAAGACGTTTCGCGAATGATAAAGAGGTTTAAGGTGGGGTGTAAATGTGGCTGAGACAGCAGACCAAAGACTTATATGCTGTATGTTTTGGTGCACTGATAAAGCAATGGGACAATTATATCAATCTAGGTGGAAATGGGGCTGATAAATAAGGGACAATTAAAGTGCAATAATTAGTGGTTTTCAAGTTTGTATTTCATTAAGTCTCTTTTAAATATTGTAACACATTTACTGACTTTTATTTGTATTTGAGCCAAATAACCAGACTGAAGTATGTACATATAGCACATTTCTAGTACTAGTATGGCGCTCTGAAAGTATTATTTAGTATGGTCCATTTTCATTCCAAAAGTAAAATAGCAGTTCAGTTAGCCTTCCTGCAGGAATCATGTAACAATGCGTGTTGTGCTCTTACAAAATCAGTTTCAATGTTAACTAGTCTTACTTGATGAAGTTGCCAGTCCTATTCACAAACCTAATTGGTCGCCATTTACATTCTGCATAATAAAGTGCAGTGCATATTCTGTCTTTCAATGTGATACGTTTGGATAACAGTAGTGGTGGAGAGCTCGCTATTCGTGGGCAAAGATATCGGGTTAGACTCTCAATATGAGCATGCTTCTGTCGACAGCTGCAAATTGGTACCTTGCTTCCTGTCAGAGCAGAAAAGGCAAAAAGGTAGGGATCTGGTCACACCACATCATAAGCACGTGGTGACCTAGTAGAATAACATTCTTAACATGTCATCTCCGACATCACTTTTACATTTGTTTAATTACTTTAAAAAAGTCAACATTAGTGAGGGAAACAACCTAAGTGAACACTGAAATGAACTTCTCTTTGCTGGTGACCAAGTAATAAAAGCAACCTCAGAAAAACAACATAGTGAAACCGACGTTATGGCAATTGCAAGAAAGGAAATAGAAACAAAAAATATTTGTACAAAAACCAACAAGTAAAAAAGTTGAAATATTTCATGTACTTGTGTAACATACTCAGATCAAAAAGACGACACCGAAATTCCAACCAGATGTAATAAAGCGAGTGAAATCATTGGGCAAATGTCCCCAATGTTACTATGTAAGCACGTGCCAATTGATACGAAAAGATCGCTACGCACCCCAATATCCTTATCTACATTGTGCTATCAGTGCCAGAATTGCACGTTAACAAACAAAGTTATAAGAAAAACCATAAGAACATCGATGAAATGCTTGCGAGGAATGCTTGCAGCAACAAGAATGGATATAATTTTAAACGAAGATATTAGGAGACAAGTAGGTACAACACCAGTGCTAGACCTCATCAAGAGATGCCTCAATAAAAAATGGTATGGCCACGTAACACGTCAAACACCAGACAGTATGCGTCAGACAGCAATACTTTACAGATACAATGGATACAAAGCCATTGGCTGATCACGCATAAGATGAACGGCAGAAACAACAGAAGCAGTAAAATTCCACATATACGAAGCACATTGTTTCTTCTTCTTTTACGTTAAGGCTTTTTGGTGATGCTAGATATGTAGTCCTGTCGCTTACACGATGTTCACAGTCGTGTTCATATCCAAGTGGCAGCCCCACAGTTTCTGCGTCACCCCGGCTCTCTCTAGCCAGGTCTGTCATAAGTAGGTCTCTGTGTATATGTGCATCTGTAAGATGTGTTCATGGGTCTGGACTCCGGCTCTACACTGGCAGTCACTTGTGTGTGATATCTTGAGCCAATATAGGTTATCTAATAGTCTGCAGTAGTCTGTTCCCAGGCTAAAGACGGTGGTTTGTTAGTAACTGTGGAGCTAGTAGATTGGGTAAAGGCAATTGCTCACTTCCATTTTTTTCTTCCATTCTGAATTGTGCTCTTTGTGGATGATAGATTTTGTTTCTAGGTAAGACACCGTGTGAATAAGCTGCTCCATCTTGCCACTTGCTTTGAATATAGCATCAGCTCTCTCATTCCCTGTGATTCCACAATAGGAGGGTAGCCACTGAAGAGCAACTGTTAAAGTTCTTTGAATTCTGTTGAACTCTGATCTGACTTCCCGCAGCATTTGTTCATCTCTGGTGTTTTGTATTGTTTCTAGTAGTGATCTACAATCTGTAAAGAACGAAGCATATACGAGGACCTTATCAATAAATCTCTTCATAACCTTACACTGAAAGGCACAAGCAGAACGAAAAGGGAGAAAAAGAAAAGTTGAATTACTCAACATAAGAGAACTTGAAGAATAAAAAAACGGATAATGAAAAATCGTCTGTCTTTTGAATGATTCACAAGCTGGCCGTTTGTCCTTTAAAAGAACCGAACATAAAGTCTTGAAACCAGAGCACAGTTTTTAAACAAATATCCCCCACTCACTAGCAAAGTTCACTTCGTTTGTTGCCTCTGGCACGAAACTAAATACTAAAATTGACCATTAGTGGTGCACTGTAGAAATTGCATTTCAGAAAATAAGGCTCGTCTCTCCGTACTTGTAATATTTGCTATCTCTCTCTCTTTCTCTCTCTCTCTCTCTTTCTCTCTCTCTTTCTCTCTCGTTCTCTCTCTCTCTCCAAAGGGTGAACGTCTGTCTGTTAGTTGTGTATCATTTGACACCGAGTTGAGCAAAAACTTGAGATGAGATTGCGCAAGTTACGAATGACTTTATTGAAGAGTCGGTAACGAATGAGTTTTTATTTCCATTTTTCTATGTGTAGTGTACTGTTTTTTTCCTCATTCTTGTACAACTGTTACAACTAATACTAACACTAGGACTACCCCTGTTATTACTACTGTTGCTATTATAACAACTCTCCTACTGACTACTATTAAGATCAATTTAATCGCTGCTGCTGTTACTAAAACATTATTCTTGTTGGGATTATTACTGCTATACCCATCACTACTTTTTTCACACCACCAGCACCACTACTATTACTACTACTACTACTACTACTACCACTACTACTACTACCACTACTACTATTACTACTACCACTATTACTACTACTACTACTAGTGGTTTGCCTGGGTCTATGTGTATGACAAGAATAGCACCACTGCTCCACAGAGAGCATGTCGTAAGAAGTGACTAACTGTGTGACATGGCATACCACCGACCATGTAGTTTGTTAAGAGCAGAATAGATGTCGTCTAACAGGAACAAGTATCGCATTGCTTTCCACGACGATTATTTTATCAAAAGACAATCAATAACTTCAAAACTAGAACTTCTGCGTCTATATCTACATTGGTAGCTGCTGAATGCTGGGATTCTAATGGAAATGCCGAAAACTTTCTTAAATGATTCCAAAAAACGCAAAATGGAATAGAGAATATTACTTAGCTTGGCAAGAACTAGAAAGGTGTCATTGGGACAGGAGCTAACAATGTCTAAGAAGCGTTTATTAAAATTGGAAGTGAAATTGTATACTTTTTTATTTTGCTCTAGTGTTTGAGTCTATTAAGATGGATTGGCACATCCGTTAACAACCCTCCATAGTTGAGTAATATTAGAGAGCTGCTCGAGCCTAGCCAGCTAAGTAGGAAATCCTCCTCCTGGCTACTCCAGTTAATATTATGCTCCTGTAGACTAAGACAACCAGTACTATTATTACTGCTACTACCTAAAATTACTAAAAAAGTTAGTAATTGATTATCTCACATTGCAAAGGCTCGGTTCGGCTATCCATATCCCCTCCCTCCCAGGGCTGAACCTGTACCCATTTAAGGCTAAGTCGACCCGGAAGCAGTTGCGGTCGGAAAAAAACATGTTTCCCTCAACTGGGGACCACTCAGATGCGAAACCAGCTCGCTAACCACTGAGCTACGCGGCTCCCTAAAATTACTACTACTATTATTTTTACTACTTTTATTTATTACTACTACTATTATTACTAATACTACTACTACTAATACTGTTTCTATTATTACTACTATTACTGCAACTTTTAATACTACTATACTACTACTATTACTGCTACTATTATTGCTACTACTACTATTATTATTAGCATCAACACCGACAAAACAAGAAGTTTCCCCGGAGCGGAAATAGGAAGCGACCACGATCTTGTTATGATGACTATGCTTGGATTTAAAGGAGTCGAAAAGAAAAATTTGACTAGACTTAAATTTTACCTGGGCAAACTAATAGACCTAACAATGATTAATATTTTAAATAAAAATAAAAGAAGAAAAGAGAGATGAAAGTCCATTTGATTTGAACATCTTTGCATATTATACAATACAAATAAAGAGAAAGAATTAACAATATAATTTACTTTTATATTGTAATACATATGAGATCATCATATTTTATCTTCTTCTTCTTATTCTTCGTACGCTGTCAGACGTCAACTTGAATTTGTTCGAAAAAAGCAGCTGTCATCATGCAGCTGTCGACACTGCCATAGAGCTTGTCTAGTGTTGCCACTGGTGATGGCCACATGTGCTTTCTCTGGTCCTCGTATGTCGGGCAGTTTTGCAGCAGATGTTCAGCGGTAATTTACCCTGTGCCACAGGTGCATTCGTCAGTACCACCTAGCTTCAGTTTATTCAGTTTATAGATGGTACCTCAGTCTGTTGTGGCCTGCGCGGAATCTGAAGACCACGACTTGCTCTCTTCTGTTCAGCTGGTAGTAGGCATCAATTTTTGTGTAGACAGTATGTTCTGTTTCCCATTTGGCCATGTATCTGTCCCTAATAAACCTTTTTGACTCTTCGTAAGTTACACTATTATCTGGTTGTGGTAGTCATGCACCTTCTTTTGCCAGTCTGGCTGCCTCCTCGTTGCCTTGGATGTTACAGTGGGATGGAACCCACTGTACCACTACTCTTTTTGGTGCGGACTACTAGCATAGTTGACAGAGTACTGCTCTTAAATTATTAAGTTCAGTATTTTTATGGCTTTTTAGTGCTGTAGCCACGGCCAGGGCATCTGTAAACAGGACTATCTGGTTTTCATTGCTTTCGCCTGTGAGCATTGCTTCTACTGCAGCCTTCAATGCCTCTGCCTCCGATTTGAAATTGCTTGAGAATTTTCCAGTTGCCACTGACAGTGTTATTTTTCTACCATTTGGTAGGCTCAGGAATACCCCTCCCCCTCCATTTTGTGTTGTGTTTGTTACAGAACCGTCGGTGTATGCATGGGTCCAGCCCATGCTTGGGTAGTTTTCCGCTATGTAAATCAGGGTTATGTCTCTCCTTTCTTGTTCAGTCTCTCTGTTCTTGTTTCCAATACCTGGTATATTTTCTATCCCCTCCGGAATGTTATGCTGCTTCCATGTCGTTTTGCGTACAGTAGGGATGGGCTTTGGTGTTGTTATGATGTTCATAGGGTCTTCGCTCATCTCTGCTTTGGCTATTTCTGCAAAGTTTCTCCGCTTTAGTTTCCCTTTCCCAAATCTATTTAGTCTCTGTTGCATTGGATGGTCTGTCAGTCTTCTTAGGTTCTCTGCTTGCTGCTTGGCTCTGCAGTCTCTTCTGTCGGTCAGATCATCATATTATATAATTGTTTATAAAAAGTAATTTCAATAAAGGGCAGATAGGCGTAGTACTTGCTTTACAGAAGAAAACCGGCTTCCCTGCTTTTTTGCATGTTTACAAAATGTCAAACAAACCACGTTTTCTCAATAATAGTGCACCCTCCGTGATGCCCTTTAAAAAATTGTACAATTTCACTTCCAATTTTAATAAACGCTTCTTAGACATTGTTAGCTCCTGTCCCATAGACACCTTTCTAGTTCTTGCCAAGCTAAGTAATATTCTCTATTCCGTTTTGCGTTTTTTTGTTGTTGAATCATTCAGGAAAGTTTTCGGCATTTCCATTAGAATCCCAGCATTCAGCGGCTACCATTGTAGATATAGAAGCAGAAGTTCTAGTTTTGAAGGTTTTGATTGTCTTTTAATAAAATTATCGTCGTGGAAAGCAATGCGATACTTGTTCCTGATGTGTCCAGACAATCTAGTCTCTTGCATGTAGTTCTTCATTTGTGCTTGGAAATTGCAACACGTTTCCTGGCAAACCCTGACTATATGTATCTTTCTGGAAAGTTTTAAGTAGAGAGATGTGACCTTTCATAACATAATTTTCAGGTTCTTCTTTGGATATAAACTCGGTTGGGATACATCAAAATTCAATGCCTACATATGGATTACTCATATTATTTTGCAGATTTATTTCCTCATGCCTCAGTATGTCGGTTTCTTTTTGTTTGTAATTTCGATGTTCTGAATCTGCTCTTTTATCAAACTTCTATGCACAATTACCCTCAGCTATTCATTGTTATGGAAAAAGGCCACCAACATCATTTTCTTGGTTTAATTGCATAGGCAGGGTCTGTGATAATCTTTGGATTTTAAATCCGCGAATAATCCAAATTGAAACAGTATTCGTTGACCCATTAAAAAAAGAATTTTCCGGTTATTTCTGGTCAATGTTATTGTATGTTTCCGATTGGGGAGAATACATTCTGTAGGGATGGTTTAAAATTCAAAAAACCGACTGGAAAGAGTTTGATTGTTCGACTTCTCTGCCGTACTTCTCTCTGTTGTTCTTTTTCTTTTTTCGAGCTCGTCTTCTTCTCGTTAAATGCACATGCAGCACTTGTTATTACCATTTGTTTCCTAGTTGTTCTCTCCTCCGCGCGTATGTGTTTCTGTTGAATTAATCAGTCCATCTCTGATATTCGTCTTTGTAATGCATTGAAGTTCAACCTGCATCTACAGACTACCACCAACTCGCTGAGATAAAAACAAAAAAAATAAATGACCTGTAATCTGTTTAATCTACTTTTTGCCGACCTCACTAAGTCTACTCCGTCGACTGCTAATTTTTTCACTCAGTCTAGACTAGGATGCTGGCGGCAGCGGCATCAGCAGCAATAGTAGTAGTGGCAGTGGTTGTAGTAGTAGTGGTAGTTTAGTTAGTGATAGGGGTTGTAGTAGTAGTCGTAGTTTAGTTAGTGGTAGGGGTTGTAGTACTAGTGGTAGTTTAGTTAGTGGTAGGGGTTGTAGTAGTAGTGGTAGTTTAGTTAGTGGTAGGGGTTGTAGTAGTAGTGGTAGTTTAGTTAGTGGTAAGGGTTGTAGTAGTTGTGGTAGTTTAGTTAGTGGTAGGGGTTGTAGTAGTAGTGGTAGTTTAGTTAGTGGTAGGGGTTGTAGTAGTAGTGGTAGTTTAGTTAGTGGCAGGGGTTGTAGTAGTAGTGGTAGTTTAGTTAGTGGTAGGGGTTGTAGTAGTAGTGGTAGTTTAGTTAGTGGCAGGGGTTGTAGTAGTAGTGGTAGTTTAGTTAGTGGTAGGGGTTGTAGTAGTAGTGGTAGTTTAGTTAGTGGTAGGGGTTGTAGTAGTAGTGGTAGTTTAGTTAGTGGTAGGGGCTGTAGTAGTAGTGGTAGTTTAGTTAGTGGCAGGGGTTGTAGTAGTAGTGGTAGTTTAGTTAGTGGTAGGGGTTGTAGTAGTAGTGGTAGTTTAGTTAGTGGTAGGGGTTGTAGTAGTAGTGGTAGTTTAGTTAGTGGTAGGGGTTGTAGTAGTAGTGGTAGTTTAGTTAGTGGTAGGGGTTGTAGTAGTAGTGGTAGTTTAGTTAGTGGTAAGGGTTGTAGTAGTAGTGGTAGTTTAATTTTAGTAGTTGCAACAACAGCAACAGGAGTAGCAGTACTACTGCAATACCGTCTAATATAAGTTGCATGTAATAATGTATCTCCCTGGACCGCTTTTGGACCATTGGTCTGTCTGTAACCCCCTCCCCTCTCCCCACCTCTCAAAGGCCCTGCCATTGACAGTAAAGATCTCTTAATGCAGTGATCCTAAACTGAAACCGACCATTTTATATTTGATTCCATCATCTAAAAATGTAACGCTCATTAAAGACGATTCTCTTGGGCAAGTGGCAGAATTTTAACATCCGTCACTTGTGGGTAAATTGAATGTTTCGTGGGTCATGCCACAGCAAAGCATATTTGTTTCTACATTTCCTTGGCTTTACCCTAGGAGGTAGTTGGTGTGTCATATCTCACTGTAATATATACCTGGTGTCGTAGTGAAGAACAGCATTATACTCCATTAGCACGGCATTTATTTGAAGTCAAGTTAAGCACTTAGTATTAGCCTTAGCCTTAACCTTAGTCGATCTGTACTTCTACAAGAGTGATTGTCCTTGTGCAGGTTCCTACTCGTGTGCGAGTTGCTGGTAGCCTGTAGATGCATGTCTCTGCTTGGCGAACAGGGATGGAGCAGTACTGTGTTCTTTGGTCTTGTGCGAGTCACAGCTCAGGTTGCATTCGGTTCTGCCTCGAGGACGAGTTGTCCAATGAAAGACTAGTTTGCTCGTTTCAGAGTCACGAGAGGTTAGTGCAGCTCGAGAGAATTTTTCCACCTATTGGAGGGGGGTGGGGATGAGGAGTTGGATAGTTTTTCAGGAGATTTTTTTTTTTTGACCGGGCGAGTACCACAGAGTGGTTGTTCTACTTCACCATTCGTCTTTCCTTCTGCTGTCATGACAAGCTCAGCGGTGCTTAGAATTTTTGGAATGCTGTAGGACATCCTTCACGTGTGACATTGTCCGTATGCTACTGTTGTGAAGACCCATCTGGCGAGGTTGCCTAAATGATAGACCCACGAAACAGCGTTCAAGCGAGGCAAGTGTTGTCCTTAGATGGTTTTCCACGGTTTGTGTCAGAGACCAGGCTTCAGTTCCATAGCATAGCACTGGTGGGACCACTGTATCGAATAGGCCTGATAGTAGTCTGGTGTCTTTCGTGGATTCTGTTGCCGTCTTGAGTTGTAGGCGCCCAGTTCACTGGCGCATGATATTTTAGGCCCCTCAGGTTATTTTCTATATTGAGGAGACGGCCGAGGTAGATGCATTTGTCGACATCCTCTAGGGATGTTTCGGCAAATCATCGGCACACCTTAGATGGTTGGTTAATCGCCCATCTGGGTCGATGCCGCCGTATTCACGCAAGTCGCAATGTCTCATTTTCGACTCCAGGCAGGAGAAAAAAAGGTAGGGCGAGAGAGGGTCGCCCTATCACACACGTTTTTCCATGGCGATAGTTATCGGTCGTGTTAATGGATGAATGATGATTGTGCATCCGTTTTATCAACATTTGAACATGTATGTGTAGCCAGCTTCAACTCTCTGCTCTTTCAGAGCTATCAACACCTCTTGTGACTTGGCTGATTCAAACGCTTTTTTTGGTACTGAACTGAAGCATTGAAGCTTGCACGTGCAACGTACGGCCTGGGGCGGAACCTGGTCCTCGCAGCGTACTTTTTACAATTTCACCGAATTTCCAGTAAATTGCGGATCTTTTTAGTTTTCACTGTAAGCAAAGAGAAAAAAACTACCTAAGCTTCCTCAAAGAATTCAGGAATTACATCTATTATAAATAAATAATTAGTTTATTTGAATTGTTCACGAATAACGCATGTAATACTTATGTTGACTTCAAACGTGGATTCTGAACTTCAGAATTTTAAAAGGTAAAACAAGTTAAAGAAGGTGCAGGATAAGCTGGCGTGGCAAACAACGACCAATAAAAACCCTTAAAATACCGTCGTCTACAAACGTTCGCATTTTGTCATTAAATATATTTAATTGTATTGATATCCTATGAAACATTGCGATTGAATATACTGATTTTATTTTAATTTTATTTTCTAACAAGTTTTTCAAAATACAACCACCCACAAGAACAAGAGGGCATGCTACCAATTAACTAAAGAGAGGTCAAGATTAGATATTAGAAAATATTTTTTTAGCCAGAGAGGGGTAAATGCTTGGAATGCATTGCCACAGGAGGTAGTGATGAAAGGGACAATTAATGCATTTAAGAATAAATTGGATGCGCATAGCTTGTAGAGCAAAGTAATGTAAATTAAATTGGTTGTATACAGACTTTACAAAGTCGTGTAAACCAGTATAAAGACGTTAAGTTAAGTTAAGTTAAGTTAAGTTAAGTTAATTGTGTAGGCGTTTTAAACGACTTAGGTGACATCATGAAAAGAAGAGGACAGTGGACAGTTAGGGGAGTGTATTTCCAGAGACGTAGACTAATGATTTATGTTTTGCCGTTCAGATAAAAATCATTTGTTTAATTGTTTTGAAACTATTTATGTTGTGTAAGGACAAGACCTACAAACGCATTATAAAAGCAAACAAACTAATTGCAGCGATATTAAATTAGCTGAGAAAAGCTAAGATATCAGTCGTGCTGACATAAGTACTTCCACACAGGACGAGCCCAAAGACAGTAAAACCAATTTTGTTAACAAACCTTCATAAGTTAGGCGAGGAAGCTGTTCGGAATAGTGTATGTCGAGAAGTTACAAATGTCTTTATGGCACTAACAGAAGAATCTAGGGGCATAAATAGTGAATGTCGAGAAGTTACAAATGTCTTTATGGCACTTACAGGGGAACTTGGGGACATAAATAGTGTATGTCGAGAAGTTACAAATGTCTTTATGGCACTTACAGAGGAAACTAGGGACATAAATAGTGTATGTCGAGAAGTTACAAATGTCTTTATGGCACTTACAGAAGAATCTAGGGATTTAAATAGTGTATATCGAGAAGTTACAAATGTCTTTATGGCACTTACAGAAGAACCTAGGGATATAAATAGTGTATGTCGAGAAGTTACAAATGTCTTTATGGCACTTACAGAAGAACCTAGGGACATAAATAGTGTATGTCGAGAAGTTACAAATGTCTTTATGACACTTACAGATGAACCTAGGGACATAAATAGTGTATGTCGAGAAGTTACAAATGTCTTTATTGCACTTACAGCAGAACCTAGGGACATAAATAGTGTATGTCGAGAAGTTACAAATGTCTTTATGGCACTTACAGAAGAACCTAGGGACATAAATAGTGTATGTCGAGAAGTTACAAATGTCTTTATGGCACTTACAGAAGAACCTAGGGACATAAATAGTGAATGGGCGATCTTGAAAGAAACTGTGACGACTGCATTTCATAAGTACTGTGGAACAAAGAATTTACGTCACGGAAAAGATCAGAAGCGAACAGCCTGGTGGAATGATGGGGTAAGGGCGGCTATACTGTCTAAAAAGTAAGCTTTCAAGGGTTGGTTGACCTCCAAAAAGCAAGATGACTACATCGTCTACCAGACAACAAGACGAAACGACAAAAGGGTAATAAAACACACTAGAGAAGAATCTTGGAAACATTATGGCGAGCAACTCACTTCCAAATGTCAAAATCGTCCTAGAGACTTTTTTCAAAAGTGTCAAGGCGATGCGATTTAGAGACTAGTGATTCAATCCTACTACAGCCATCAATGACAAGTGTGGCGTTCCTATATTTAATGAGCTCAGCAGAAGGGATCGGTGGAAGGAATACTTTCAAGAATGTTTCAACCCTACTACCTCCACGGGGAGTTCCGTTTTTCTACCATGCAACCCAGATCATACCGAACCCGACATAATGATTCAAGAAACGGAGAGAGTTATAAAGAATAGTCCAAAAAATAAGTCACCAGGCAAGGATAGCATAACAACAGAGGTGATTAGTGCATGTGGGGTAACATGGTTACTCTGGCTTCACAGACTCTTCACAAAGACATGGAAAGACAGACGCGTACCAGATGACCGGCAGCAAGCTATAATTGTTCCAATTTGGAAGATAAACGGCGACAAAAGAAACTGTGACACGTACAGAGGCATATCACTACTTAGCCACACTGGGAAAATGTATGCCAAAATCCTGGAACATAGAATAAGACCTATTGTTGAACCTCAACTATCCAGAGCTCATTTTGGATTCCGCCGAGGTATGAGCTGCACGGATGCCTTGTTCACCTTAAGACAAATACGCGAAAGATCAATTGAATACAACGAAAATCTATGTGTTGCTTTCATTGATCAGGATAAAGCGTTTGATAGGGTAGACAAGATTCAACTTTGGAAGATTATGGTGTACAAAGCCAGCTTCTTCATAATGTCAGAGCACTGTATCGTTCGAGTACAAATGTCGTCAGAACGACTGATGATGTCATAGATGCTTTTGAAATCACTGCCCGCATGAGACAAGGGTGTGTGCTTTATCCTCTGTTGTTTAACATCTATATGGACAAAATCGCATCAGAGACTGGTCAAATTGAGACATATGAAGCAGAACATAACTCTTTACACGAATTGCTCTTTGCAGATGATCAGTGCTTGCTGTACGACGATGAAAACAAACTGCAAAACCACATGAACGCGCGTGTGACTTCCTGTGCTTAATACAAAATGCGAATTAGCGAGAACAAAACAGAAACTATGATGATCAGTAGAACTCCTGGGCCACTCAAGATAAGTCTAAATGATATTGCTCTTCAAGAGGTCCATGAGTTCAAGTATTTGGGCAGTATTTTTTTCGGCAGACGTTAGGATTGATAGGGAAATCGAGACAAGGTATCAAAAAGCATCTGCGGTGACTTATCAGGTGACCCAATTGCTTAGACACCGAAGCATTAGTTTGGCAACAAAGCAACAGCTGATAGACAGTACAGGTATGCCGATTTTGTGCTACCAGTGCCAAATATGGCCTCTGTCAAGGGCGCGCGAGAGCAGAATTTCGGCTTGTGAAATGAAGTGTTTGAGGAAAGTAATTGGTGTTACCAGAAGAGACATAATGCGGAATGACGACATTCGAAGTATGGTCGGCACTACGTCTTGTGTCGAATATATTTCCAGGCAGAAAAATAAGATTGATTTGGTGATCTCATGAGAATGCACCCTCATCGTCTTCCACTGATAGCTTACAGTGCTGGTAGATCTGGCTACCACATTTAAAAACCTATATTCACTGAAACAGATGTTTTACCCAAACGGGTTCTTGGAGCCGAAAACATTCTTCAGACAATCTGTGTTGTCAGTAGAAAGTTGCTAAGCGACCGAAGTAATATTCCAAAAGTGACCATGTTGAAGAATGTATCAGTGGCCTGATACAATCAACAACATTGAACAAAAAAAGTCTTTCTTATTGGACTGTGGCTAGACGTATCGACGGAATAGCCGACGCAAATACAATTAATCCTCAAATAACTCGGACCACAAATTGAAACGTTTTTAATTGGTCCAAACGAGATTACAGATGTTACAGATACCGCTTATTTGGCTATATTTGTCTTCCGAGCCAACGCTGAATTACGTTGTATAAAAGGATTGCTTTCTTCTGAAGAAACGGAAGAAAATAAAGGGGAGAATTCATTTTCCAGAAAGTAACATTTTTAAAAATGATTCGAACTGAAATGAGAGAAGCTAAACGTATATTAACCGATCTCCTGTAATGATTGGGCCAAACGTGAACAACGTTGTTCAAATTATCAATAAATTATCAGTACAGAAGTTACGTGTGTGCTTCACTGCATTTTATACCAACACATCTTTTGTGCAAAAGTATTCAAATTCGCCCATGTTTCACAATTTCGCCCATTTACTACAAACATTTTCTACACAGATTCAATTAAGTCTGCTTCTTCTTCTTCTTCTTCTTCTTCTTCATTTCTGTTGTGCTACTGCTCTTGTCATGAAGCGTCGAAGATAGACAGGATTTGTAGATTTATGTTATTTTCTTGTGGGAGGCTTGTGCTGTGAATGTCGGTTCAATGTCTGTGTCCTTCAACTTCACCTGGGTTGTCGATTTCATAGTTCACATGTTTCTCACATATATATTTACTTGAGCATTCTTTTATAAACAGTTGTAAATGACCTATAGGCTTGCTCAACCTATCATAGGATCACTTTTACACTATTTAGAATTCCTGTAGGTTCTACATTACAAGTAGTGGTCAAGATGGCGCAGGTCATGGCGGCAGTCGATTTCCCTCTCGATGAAGCGATGTTTTGTTTGTATTTTCTATGACAACTCCCGGACTACTAACGTGATTCCTGGATACAAATGTGCCGACTTGTGAAGTAAACACACTAATGTGAACAAAGTGATGCACCGAAGCATATAACAGTTTATTTTTAGTCGTGAAAGGTAGACTCAATGTGCACAGTTTCGATGGGACAAAGCGTGGCCCAAACTTGACCGTGTTGCAAGATAGTGTCGCTCCGTGCTGTATCGTAACCCAGAATACGAAGCATAAACAATGAAGTTAAGGAGGTCATTCTGACCTGTTCAAATAGACGGTACTTCAGAAATGAGCTCATTGCGCTTCGATCAGCACACTACGTCCCTTCAAACTCAGATCTACATCTGTTGCGGGTGCTGAACATACAACTAACCGAGAAGGCATCGTAACTCACAAGTAAACAATCCATTCGCAAGACCAGGTAGAAGAGGAATACATAAACAAATACATTCCTAAACAAGTACCTTAAAGATCTACACCAGCGATAACAGAGAAGGGAAGGGCTACTGAGAAAATGAGACACACGCTGACACCACATTGTCTGTATACGAACCCTTCACTAGAAGTCTTGAAAATGTCTTGCCTCTAGAACATGTTGAGTCCGGACGAGATAGTGAGGAAGATCCTGCGCACATCGCCCACACAATAAATAAATTGCGCAACTGACAACATCATACTTCAGATCACAACCTGACCAAGAAATCACGGTGGCAGGGACCCCAAACTACAGCGGCGGAACAGGCAGCAAGCGATCTCGAAAACTACCCATCACACTTACAACATGGAATGTCCGCACGCTACTGGACAACACCAATGCGAATAGACCCAAACGACGGACAGCACTGATCGCCAGGGAACTGGCTAGATACAACATATGCATAGCCGCCCTGAACGAGACACGACTGGCAGAGGAAGGGCAGATCGCAGAAGAGTTAGTTATACTTTCTTCTGGAGTGTCCGCAGCAAAGAAGAACGTCGTGAAGCTGGAGTTGGCTTTGTCGTCAAGACCAATATAGTCGATAAGCTCACAAGCATGCCCAGGGGAATAAATGACCGCCTGACTATACTGCGTTACCCCTAATAGGAGGGAGCCATGCCACATTTATCAGTATATACGCACTCACAATGACAAATCCTGACGAAACAAAAGAGAAATGTTATGACCTTGAGACGTTCATCGCTACAGTCCCAACATCTAACAAATTGGTCATCCTCGGTAATTTTAACGCTAGTTTGCACAGCCTGGGAGGGGGCCATTGGTCAGGTCAGGTCAGGTCATCCTGTAACCGGTGAGGTCGTTGGGGCACACATGAAGACATCCTCACAACCAAACGCCATCCCTCTCTGTCAGATGCCGCTGCCTGTGAATCTTCTGATTGGAGACTGGTCCATTCTTTTATGTTGTACTCCCTTCTCCTTTTGGGCCGGCCTCTTCGCCGTTTGCTTTTGCACCTTTCCGTGAAGGATTGTATTTGCAAGACCATTTGATCTCGATATGTGACAGTACCAAGTGAGTTTCCTTCTTTGGACAGCTGCCAAGAGGTCTTCAAAAGGCCCTATTGCCGTTGTAATTCTCGTATTTCCTCATTTGTAATTCGATCTTTGTAAGTGACGTTAAAAAGTTTTCGGAAACATCTCACCTCCAAAGCCTGTATCCTTTATTGAAGGTTAGCTGTAACTGTCCATGTCTCACACGCATAGAGGAATATTGACAGTACCAGTGTACGCATTAATCTGATTTTCGTGCATAGTCCTAACCGTTTATTTTGCCAGATTTTGTTAACCCGTGCAAGCGCTGCTATTGTCTGTGCTATTCTGACCAACACTTCACATTTTGATCCTTCATCACTAACAATCGACCCAAGATATCTAAAACGGTCAACCACTTCGAGTTCCTGACCGTTAGCTTTTGTCCTGCTGTTGAAGTCCGCGGCGTTGTTGGTCATTAATTTTGTCTTTCCTGCGTTATCTCCATACTATAGTCAAGAGCTGTTTCATCGAGCCTTCTGACCCATTCCTGGAGTTCTGCTTCTGAACCCGCCAACCCGTCGATATCATCTGCAAAACGAAGGTTGGTAATCGTTCGGCCCCCTATCTTGACAGTACCAACGTGACCTTCAACTGCCTCACTCATAATTCCTTCAAGGAATATATTGAAAAGAGTTGGAGAGAGTGTACACCCCTGTCTCACACCAACTGATGTGCGAAATCAGTCCCCTCGCCTCCCATTCACAATAACTGAGCTAGACGCCTTGTCATACAGGTGTTCAAGGACCGTTATAGTATTTCCGTTGATATTATACATCCTCATGGTTGGCCAAAGCGCTTTATGCCATACCCTTTCATACGCCTTCTTAAAATCAGCAGACACATGATACAGTGTTTGTTGCTGTTCTAGATATTTCTCGCTTAGCAGCCTTAAATTAAATATATGTTCTGTAGTGCTTCTTCCCTGTCTGAACCCTGCTTGCTCCTCGGCAATGATGTTCTCTGCTTGGGGTTTCAATCGATCGAGGATTAATCTAAGCATGACCTTGCTAGGGTGGCTGATGAGGCTTATTGTTCTGTAATTTTGGCACAGCTTTAGGTTTCCAGACTTATATAACGGTATAACTATTGATTTCGACCATAAGTCCGGCCAGTTTCCTGTCGCCCATATTTTGTTGCAGATGTGTGTCAGGCCTTTCACCACTACCTCTCCACCTGCTTGTAAGAGCTCTGTTGGTATATTGTCCACGCCGGCCGCCTTCCCTCTTCTCAGTGTCTTTAACGCTGCAATTACCTCTTCCTTCGTTATCAGTTGTTTATCCTCTATATTTGTTGGTGTTGGGGGGATTGTTTTCTCAAGTTCGTTTCGCCTTTCATAGTTATATAGCTCGGAACAGTACTCTATCCATCGTGCCAGTACGTCATTTTCCTCAATAAGGCACTTGCCGCTTTTATCTCGGATCAGAAGGTTTATGCCTTGTCTTGGTGTTACCAGTTCTTTGACAACCTTGTATGCTCGTTCAGCATCATTTCTGTTTAGTCTCTCTTCGATGTTTGTGCATTGCTCACATATCCACGCTTCTTTCGCCTCTCTCATCTTTTGTTGTACGGCTTTCTTGACCTCTTTATAACTGCCGACCTCCTCCGGTGGGTGATTGTGTTTTTTCAGGGACCTTCTTTTATCACAAAGGTCTAGAATGTCTTTGGTCACCCATGGCTTCTTTTTTGTTTGGTGGCATCCCAGGATCTCTGTTGCAGTATCTATGAGAGCTGCGTTAAGAGACTCTGTAACTGTATCTGTATCCAGTCACTCTCTGAGAGCCAACAGTGGCGCAAATCTCCATTGGCCATTGGCCGACATGGATTCGGAAAATACAATAGTAACGGGCTGCTCCTTTTAAGGACATGTGCCGCAAATGAACTAATCATTACACACACAGTTTTCCTACTTCAGGTCCGAAAAAGAACCACGTGGATGCACCCTCGGTTCCTGCACTGACATCTCATTGACTACATTATCATCAGATATATGACTCGCGCATATGCTAGGATAAAGAAGAGCATGTGTGGTGTAGAATGCTGGACCAACCATCGACTTGTCATTGTCAAGCTAAACTTCTAGATCCAGCCCAAGATAAGCCCACTAAAGAAGGAAACAACCGAGGAGGCTAAATGTCGCTTATTTGAAATGTAAACCCAAGAGAGAGGGCTTCCAAAAAGAGCTTGAGGGCAGACTATCTCATTTTCGTTTTGTAAAGTACGACATTGAACATAACTTGGCATCCTTGAGAAACACCCTCTACAATACAGCAGTTAAACACACGTGCAAGCATAATGACTGGTTTGATGAGAACGATCTAGAAATACAGGGCCTTCTCGATGCAAAACATGAATCACACAGAGAATACCAAATGGACATACCAATTCTGTCAGCAAAAGGGGCCTTCAATACTGCTCGCAAAGCTGTCCAGACCAGGCTTAGAGAGATGCAAGACTCCTAGCTCAGCAAAATAGCTGACGAAATTGTGATGTTCGCCAAGCGTCATGACACCACACGGTTTTACGAGGCACTGAAAGCTCTCTACGGCCCGCAGCCTTCGGGTAACACTCCAGTTAGCAATGGGGATGGGGCACTGCTAACAGAATAGGTTCAGATACTAGATAGATGGGCAGATCACTTCTGCAGAATACTAAGCCACCCATCGTCCATAAATGAGGAGGCCATCCAGCGAATGCCACAGGTGGAACTGAACCTGTCGTTGGATGAAGTCATCACTGAGGAGGAAGTGACAGGACAATCAGCGCACTATCTATAGAAAAAGCTCTAGGAGCAGATGCAATGCCAGCAGAGGCAATAAAGACAGCTGGCCCATCCGTCACCAGAAGGATCACTGAACTGAAGGAGTGGGCTGAAGGAGTAATTCTGCAGGATTTAAAGGACACCTCAATCGTTCACCTATACCAGACGAAAGGCAACCGGCAGGATTGCGACAATCATCGTGCAATATCGCTACTTTCCGTAGCAGAAACGATCCTAACGCGCTAACAGGCTCAACAAACACCTTGAACAAAGCCACCACCTCCCAGAAAGCCAACGTCTATTCAGTGCCAGAAGAGAAACAGTGGACATGATCTTTGCCGCTCGCCAAGTACAAGAGAAGTGTCGGAACAAAATCAGACCCTATTCACCACATTTGTTGATTTGACAAAGGCATTTGATACAGTAAACAGAGAAGGGCTGTGGATGATAATGTCCCAGTTTGGCTGCTACAACAAGTTCAGCTACAACTATGCTAAAACAGCTACACGAACGCATATGTGATCGTGTACTGGACAGCAGAGCAATCTCCAAAACGTTTCTAGTATCAAACGAAGTAAAACAATGAGTATTCGCCCCTACCCTGTTCAGTATGATGTTCGCGGCCACAATGACAGACGCCTGCTTATCACTGGAGCTGGGCATACCCATAAAGTACCGCACGTATGGCAAGCTACATAAGCCCAGAAGAATGAAGGACAAAACCAAAGTGGCCGGCGACATAATCAGGGAACGTGTGTTTGCTGACGACTGCACTCTGATCACCAACTTAGAACTGAATTTCTGCGTTGGAACGGACAGGTTCTCGGGCGTATGCGAAAATGTTGGCCTGATGCCAAGAAAACAGAGGTCATGCATCAACCAGCACCAGGCATACCGTAGACACAACCAGAGAATACTGTCAGCGGGCAAACGCTGAATGCCGTAGACAAATTCACCTATCTGGGCAGCACGCTGTCGCGATCTGTCAGCCTCGACGATAAGGTGGCAAGCAGTATAGCAGGGGCCAGCACAGCCTTTTGTAGATTGCACTCGATGGTGTGGGAACGTCCTGGCATCAGCGTCAAGAACAAACTCAAAGTGTACCGTGCAACCATCATTCCAACCCCTACTCTACGCCTGCGAAAGCTGGACTGTATACTCTGGATATTCAAGGAGGTTAAACCACTTCCACACAGGTTGCCTGAGCAGAATATTCCACATCCGATGCCAAGATCGTGTCACTGATATCGAGGTTCTCTCGAGGGCTAACAGGCACAACATCCACGCACTGCTAGATAAAGCACGACTAGGATGGGCTGGACACCTCGTCCGTATGTCAGATAGCGGCTCCCAAAGACGGTTCTCTGCGGCGAGCTGAGAGAGGGTTGGTGCGAGAGAGGCCGCCCAAAGATACGTTTTAATGACGGTCCGAAGGACTCACTGAAAAGTTGGCGACACATGGGAATGTCTGGAGCAAAACAGATCAGCGCAGTCAAAGCGGGTGTAGCTACCTGCGAATGCCACCGTGTTGTTAAAGCCCAAAGCAGACGCGAGATCCGGAAATCACGAACAGCGGGAACACCATCACCTTCTACAGATCTCGTGTGCCCGTTATGCAGCAGATGTTTTCGTGCTCACATTGGCCTGTTCAGGTATGCGCACCCACACCCAACATGGAAATCTGTGACAAGGATGATGTCGGCGGTCCGCATCGACAACGATGGACAGCTATTATTAGGTTTTACATTGTATCTGTGCTCTTTAAAAGCGAAATAACCGACACTACTCCGTCAGCAAATACAAGAAAGCTGTCTGTACTTCCCCATCTTGACCGGAACTGGGTTTCTGAAAGACGTTCATTTCGGACAAGGAGACTTTCCTTTGCACTCCAAAGTGCGTTGGCTAAGTAATGAGAAGATTCTTCAGGATTTCAACGATGAGATAAATGTTTTCCTGGACATGAAAGTAAAACCTCTGTGTAAGATAGAAATCAAATTTTGGCTGTGGGATCTGTCATTTCTTGTAGGCGTTACAACTAATCTCAATTAACTAAATGATTTATTTATGGACATTTGGTTCACACGCTGTTTGAGGTAACACATGCAATAACAAAAAAGAAAATGTTTTCTGCCAAATAAATACTAGTATCTTTAATTTTCTCAATGAAATTCCATAAACTTTGCAACTTTTCAGACCTTTTGGTATCTTTTTTCTGGTTTGGCAGCTGGAAACTTTTCCGGCAACTTTAAAAAAAAACATTGATTGAAATTTATTCAGTGAAACTATAGTATTTGGTAGGTATTTTATATTAGCGATATTATCAGATGTTAAAATATTGTGATTTCTTTCTCTGTAACCTCAAGACAATCTGTCATCAGATCAGGTCAGGTCAGGTCATTCCGTTACCGGTGAGGTCGTTGGGGCTCACATGAAAACATCCTCACAACACCACGCCACCCTTCTCTGTCAGCGGCCGCTGCTTGTGCCTCTTCTGGTCGGAGATTGGTCCATTCTTTTATGTTGTCCTCCCACCTTTTTGGGACGGCCTTTTCGTCGTCTGCCTTGCACCTTTCCGTGGAGGATCGTATTTGCAAGACCATTTGATCTCGATATGTGACAATCGACCCCAGATATTTAAAACGGTCAACCTCTTCGAGTTCCTGACCTTTAGCTTTTATCCTGCTGTTGAACCCCTCGGCGTTGTTGGTCATTAATTTTGTCTTTCAAGCGTGTATCTTCAAACCTGTCATATTGATATTTTTTTAAAGAATTAAGGTTGTCTTTAAACATCAATTATTTCGTTTACCTATTGCCATGTTGACAAAGAAATGGACAGCCGCATGTGATGACATCCAAAAGTGCAACGGTAAATGGACAGACACGTTTGTGAGTCAAAATACCCGACGATTGACCAGAGAAGGCTTATTCTAACACTGCACCATAGCTTAGAGTCTCTCAAAACATGAACATTCATTGAAACACCGGCTTAATACTCCATTATCGTCAGGCACATCTTAAAGAACAACTGAGTATTATGCAAATTGATGAAAAAGTCAAGGCAGTATAACTTCAAATAAGCGTCAGCACGACCTGACATTGCCCAACACGTAGATTTGACCCCTTTGTGAAATCAATGACACAGAAAGGGTAGTACAATTGGAGATATTACAATCCAATAGAGCTACACGTGGATGCTTAAACAAACGTCATTTTGCATACAATAAAAACTGATCGTATTGACGACTTTCAAAACAAGAAATATGCTATCATTTAAATGAATCTATGGGCATTTCAACTCAAAAACATCTTATGTTTTTGTTCGTTTTGAAGTGAAAAGACAAATGCAGTTTCAACTGACATTCTTAGTTTAATTCCAGTGCATGAGATCAGCGGAGAAAACATTCATTTTCATAGGCCCGAGATTACAAAAAATGAGGTCAGAGTCCAAGTAATTTCTTTCGTTTTCCGTCAGATGGTGCATCGTAATGGAAGGGTGTAAAAACTCTGTATGGTCTCGAATGGAACATGTATCACTTTTCAGTGTTCAGCTCACACGTATGTGCGCTTAACCTGCATGTATCACCTTTCAGTGTTCAGCTCACACGTATGTGTGCTTAACCTGCATGTATCACCTTTCCGTGTTCAGCTCACACGTATGTGTGCTTAACCTGCATGTATCACCTTTCAGTGTTCAGCTCACACGTATGTGTGCTTAACCTGCATGTATCACCTTTCAGTGTTCAGCTCACACGTACGTGTGCTTAACCTGCATGTATCACCTTTCAGTGTTCAGCTCACACGTATGTGTGCTTAACCTGCACCCGGCATTCAATATGCAGTATCCAAGCTACCATGAAATATTTATTTCCGCAGTCAGAAATCTCGAATTAGCTTTGCAATAGTGAAATGAGACGGGAAGCGCACACACATCTATTTAACGTTGTGAATAAAGATTGTGAATTCAAGCACACTCTAAATGCACACATTCATTTCCATTTGAGAAACTGTCAACCACCTAGTGGCATGTGCTTGGAAAAGTTACTTGTAACAATTTGATTTGGCTTGGCTTCGTTCGTTCTCAATCTCTCGCTACCAAATCCTAAAAGGGCTTAAGTAGCAGAATGTAGTCCAGAGAACGGAATGCGTTGTGTCGTAGTTTACAGCTTGACTGCGATATTTGCACCTTTCGGTCCAACACATCCGACTTCAGCAAGCATTTTTTGAGTACCGGGTTAGCATTCCCTCGTCGATTCCTTCTTCTTAGCTAGTCTGACCTGCTGCAGCCTGTTATCCAGGATCACCGCTTGGAGGTATAGAAGGGTCTTGGGAGCTCTGTTTCGCTGGCCCTGACGCTAACAGTCAGCTATTTGTCGATGACCACTGCAGCTCATGCGCTGCTCAGCATCTTGATCCCGCAACAATTTGATGAACTTAAAGAAACGGAATGCCTATTTCACTTCTGGCGAACTAGTTCAACCAAAATTTGATGCAAAATGCAAGACGAATCTGCTAAAGGAAATGATTTCAGATTACAAACAAATCTTGTTTTTTGAGTTTGCAACACCAGCTGTACATGAGTTTGAGAGATAACAGATGATGTAAATGAGTTTGAGAGCCAACAGCTGTTGTTTATGAGTTTGAGAGACTGGACAGTCTAATTCTGCAAACCTACTTTGGTCGTCATGATACGTACCAATAATTACGTTTAAATTAGAATAGCTTTGAGAACAAGCTGTGTTATATTTGCAGAAACAGTTGATTTTAGTGTCAAATTAATAAAAGAATGTAACATATTTCTGCAGTAAACAACAAACCTACAGCCAATCTAGAAATACAAAATGTCAATTAAGAATGTTTGTCATTGTTAGAAGAAGTTCAATGCGTGAAACGTAGCAGCTAACGGCAGCCAGCATCTCGTAGCTTACTGCTTGCGTCACGGTCAGAGAACCATAGCTATCCAAGACTCTATTGCACCAAAAAGTGTCGGCCCAGGCAACAGACTGCAACCTTTCATCCTGGCTCAGAGAATAGTAAAAGTGGTCGTGCTGTTTACCTCGTGTTCAGACGGTCGGAGTTCGAATCGAGCTGCGACGGTCGGTTCATGATGTCAATTTTTCCCAAGATCCCTGGGCTCATCGCTGGGAAACCCGCGGCGATGAAGTCAAGCCCTCGTCTTTAGCCTATTTATACTCTTTAGCCTCTTCAACTCTTTGACCTTTTTAACCTGTTTAACCTCTTTAGCCTCTCTAACCTCTTTAACCTCTTTATTTATAATTTATTATGGGAATACCTACAACGCCATAACTGTGTGGGTCGGAGACACGGCCGCGAGTTTAAGATCTATGACTTAGAGGATAAGGCTATTGCCTTTCATAACAAATGGACGAGTGTTTGCGTCCCTGTTGAATACTTTACAGAAGTTTCCTATTTGTAAATTGGTACCTTATTTACAGTTAGTGACAGAAAGACAGCCGAGTGGGGAATTGCTCACTTGACCTTAGATTAACTACTACATGTCATTACCGAAAGTTCCTAGTTTGTGACTACCTTTACCCTTTCTAAAGTAGCCTTTGCAATGAGACCCTATTTCATACCTTTTTCAAAACATATACTTCATATAGTTTTACGTACCCCTAAAACTGCGATAAATGAATCGGCGAATTGTATACATCATAATTATATAATTATATGTAAGATTATTAGGGAGAGACTTATCTCTTAACGGATTTGGAGTGTGAAGCCAGGAAGCTGCAGGAAGCATTATCAAAGTTATGTATTATCACTATTGAAAATGCTTGGCTACCTAAGATGTTTGTTGGGAGTACGGTTATCTCAGTTAATTTAATCAGTAACCAGTATACTGCTCGCTCACCCATTCAGCATTAATTCATGGTTACAGTTGCTTCTATTGCAAAAGCAAGCGATATACAGTCATTGTATATGCTTTTGTTGAGTTAACGTATGTGCTACCGAAATACTGTAACGGTGTTGCCAACTTAACTTAGGCAATTTCACCTAGAATTATTTTTTTTTCAACTTTAAAATTGGCTACATTAGCGAAACTTTCAATTAAAATTACTCTTAAAACTGGCTACAGACGGCTACATTAGTGAAACATTTAGCTAGAAATACCTCTAAAATTCGCTACAATCGGCTACATTAGTCAAACTTTTAGCTAGAAATACCTTTAAAATTGCAAACAATCGGCTACATTAGTCAAACTTTTTGCTAAAAATACCTTTAAAATTGCCTACAGTCGGCTATATTAGTCAAACTTTCAGATGTGCATTGATGTGATCCCCGTAGTAGTGAGTGTCCCGCAGATGAAGCCAAGCATAGGACATCCACCTGGAGGACCGCTATCCACCTACACCAGCACGCTCGGGATATGAGGAGAGCTACTACAAGCCGCCACTTAGATCACTTTTCAGGACGCACAAACTTACTCATTGTGGGCAATAAACAAGAGCACCCAATGATTCCTGGTAGAAAAACAAAAGCGAAATACTGTGGCCAATAACATTGTTTAAGTGTAAGTCAAACATGGTCGCATGTACAGAAAGAAAATCGACAATAATTTATAAATGATAAAATCTAAAGTTAGCCACGAAATGAAATCATCTGGTGTTTAAAAAAAAATTATATTGAATTCCTGGATTTTCGGTTATCTTTCAAAGCAGTGTTTTTATAATGGACTAGATATAGAAAAAAAATCAGCCAGGTCTGGAGAAAACTGACTAATGTTGAGAACACCGTTATCTTAGTGCCCAATCAGGCAGATTTTGTGTCAGATGTCAGGTAGACCAAAGCTGTTTGATTTTCTCTCGGCCCATTATACTGAAGTGTCATGTTGGATTGAGGATTTTGCTCAGTCTAGCTCTCCATCTCATTGGTGCACGATTGAACTAACACTTAAAGAGTATGGCCATAGTGCGTCACTTCTTCCGTCCATCTATTGTCAGGGATACATATCGCATTCCTGGCCTGCCTCAATTTTCTTAGCAACGCATTATCTATGACGTTCTTGAAAGTGACGTGGTGTCATATTGCAGTGTTCCGGATTTGGTTCTTTGGATACACCATCAATAATTTGGTGCACGTGTTCTACTACCCTTCACATAATACGCTGACCAACGCAGTGGCAGAGCACTCGCTAAACTTCGCAAAGTGACGAGGGTCAACTCCGGCTACCGGCAGCTGCAGTCAACCCAGCTGTAAATGGGTACCTCGCTTGCCAGGGTAGGAAAAGTGCAGCGACGAAGGAGATTGGCCACCCGAACTTACAAAGCAGTGGATTAATTCAGTTAATTCTCTTACACTTCATGCCCGACGGCAGTGTCTGCTACGGGACTACCTTTACCTGTTACGAAATGCAAAGCTTTTCAGGACCTGCCATATGTAGATTCTATAGGTCACAGTCTCATTAGTGGAATGGCTTGGCTTGGCTTCGTTCGTTCTCAATATCCCGCTACAAAACCCTGAAATGGCTTAAGTAGCAGAATGTAGTCCAGAGAACGGAATGCGTTGTGTCGTAGTTTACAGCTTAACTGCGATATTTGCACCTTTCGGTTCAACACAGCCGACTTCAGCAATCATTTTTTTTTTAATACCGAATTAGCATTCCCTCTTCGATCCCTTCTCCGTAGCCAGCCTGCTGCTGCAGCCTGTTATCCAGGATCACTGCTTGGAGGTGTAGAAGGGTCTTGGCAGCTCTTTTTCGCTGGCCCTGACGCTAGCAGTCAGCTATGGGTCGCTGACCACTGCAGCTCATGCGCTGCTCAGCATCTTGACACCCATTAGTGGAATGACCATGGTATTAAATGTATCATCAGTTTCTGTATGGGTTTCGTCCGCTTGAAGTTGAGCCACCCTTCTGCTCAACTTCACCAAATCTCACGTTTCAGTGTTTGACTGGTTTATTTCATGTCAATAGAAGAATTCACATTTCTGATGAAATCCTCTCCTAATTGTAGTTATTTTTGCTGGTAGTAAGGACCCAGTATGTACATCATTTAAAGCCCACATATTCGTAGAACTATGTAATTCGACTACATTAATAATTATTCTCAAACTCTGAAAATCTCCAGGTTGATAGGTATTCACATACCAAGTTTATCCCACGTTCAGAAATCTACTATAAACGCATTTTATAATCACTTTCTTTTATTGTTTATATATATATATATATATATATATATATATATATATATATATATATATATATATAAATCGAACAAAATTTGCGTCAAATACAAGTTACGTCAAATAAACGTTACGTCAAATACAAGTGACATCAAATAAAAGTTCAATGAATTAAGCGTTAAGTCAAATAACAGTTACATCAAATAAAAGTTACGTCAAATAGAAGTTACGTCAAATAAAAGTTACGTCAAATAGAAGTTACGTCTAATAAAAGTTACGTCAAATAAAAGTTACTTCAAATGAAAAAATACTTTGAAACTATCACACCTCGAGGGGACGGCGTGGGCTAGTGGTTAAGTGACACGGCTCACAACCAGAAGGTTGTTCGATCCCCATCACAGCACCGGCCTTTACCCCGGGGAAGCAAACCCTTAGAAAATGTAGGAGGAAGCAGACCCTTACATAAAAATACATACTGAAGTCGGATGGGCTGACAGGCGCAAAATAAAAACCACAGTGCAACGCACACCCGCCATTGGGAATAGAGAAATAATGCGAACGCAAAAAAAAAAAACACACCTCAAAGGCCCCAAATAGTTTGTTCTCTATCTTGTTTAAAGTTCATGTCACTGCTTTACATAGCATCATGGGCCATATATATGAATGAATATTTTCTTTAACGAAGTAAAATATTCGTACTTTTTATATTAGAATTCTGTTTCTCTCTGAACTCTGGCTTTGTCAATGCAATTCTAGTCATAAAATCTCTCCGGCTACGAGCATCTTCTGTCAAACACATTCCCTTTATCACCTACAGGCAAATTGGGTGTCTGGTGCTAGTTGGTCGTTAGTCTTTTCCGGTCTGGCCAACTAATAAATTCGATCTCTCTCAATCCACCGAATCTATTTCTTTGTCTAATTTCTAATTTAGACTATCTCATATCTACTCGTAATTGAAGCTATTATCCCTCGAAATTCCAAACCTGGTTTATTTGGACGTTAAAGAAATTACCTCGGTCAATTTTTCTCCCTGTGTATGCATCATGTTCTCCAAAATATATTCGCTCAAAACTTAATTTTGTTTCACGACGAGAAAACATTCTGCTGTCAAACGTCTTCCATCTGAATTAGCAGTCCCCACTCCCCCTCCACCCCCACCTCTCCGAAAAAAGTATAGTTAAAAATAAATAAATTATATATATATTGCCCAACACTCGACATGTAAAACCACAAATTAAATTTGTCTAAGCGTACCACAACGTTTAACCATTTTCTCACATATGATCTAAGAAGGACTGTGCTGCTCTTTTCGTGCCATCAATTAACCCGCTGCTACCCCATCCTTTTTACTCTAAATACCAAGACAACATTAAATTTGGGATTCTGTACATGAATGAAAATGGTACTATTGGACAGTAAGCTGTGTCACACCAAATGCCATGCTTGCTTATAAATTTCATTAAACTATTTACAGTACGGTCTAATTGATTAGATTCGTGTTTTAACCCTTTATAGTTCTCGTGTGTTAACCCTTTACAGTCATATGTCTTAACCCAACACAGTCCTCTGTCTTAACCCAACATAGTCCTCTGTCTTAAACCAACAGTCCTCTGTCTTAACCCTTTACAGTCCTCTGTTTTAACCCAACACAGTTCTCTGTCTTAACTCAACACAGTCCTCTGTCTTAACTCAACAGTCCTCTGTCTTAACCCAACCGTCCGCTGTCTTAACCAACCAGTCCTCTGTCTTAACCCTTTACAGTCCGGCCAAATAATTGAGGACTAGCTTCTGTAAGTTTTGTTTTGTTTTTTAAATGCCCTATCAATTAAGAATGCTGTCCTGGATTATGGCTCAACCATTGTTTCTCTGTGTGCGTGGAATGAATCTGCAGTCATATTCTGTTTCCTCTTGGAACCACACTGATGTCGCCTCTAGTACACACACATCTACACATACACACATTCCCCAGAAATATATGTCTACACCCACTAGAACACATCTACACATACATACATTTCCTAGCTTCTTCTGATCCACATGAGAAATCGAGTTTGTCAATCATTCATCCCGTGTTTCTAATATTTTAACTTCATGAGTAGCAGAGTGAAAACACGTTTGACTCTCATGGAAATGGTAGCCCGTTTCGAACACCGTTATCGATACTCTTCAGACAATCCTGTTGTGAATTGGTTCCTAGCTTGGCTATAGTGAATGAAAAGCAGTAAGAAACGGAGATGTCCACCATACCTAAAAAGATGTTGAGGCCTAGTACAATCAAATCTCTCTCACTTCATCTCTTACAGCAATATAGTCTATGAAACTATCTTTTTCTATTAGTTGGAAAGGTGTTTTTACAGATTGCTATCAAAACATTGCATATACATAATGCATGCTAAGACCGTTCAAATCGGTGATCCGATAATCTTTCAGATTATCCCGTTCTGTCCCAAGTCCATGAATAATTATCTCAAAAATAATTCTTCTTGTTTGTATTGTGATCCTTGTGAATCATAGTACCATAGTCTTTGGAAGCTATCTACATGTAGCCTGAATCAATATCACATTTTGTGCTCTTCAATTGGTGACGTCTGTATCAATGTGTTTAACAAGATTAATTGTTATCGCCATTCATATCAGCAATGACATATCCAAAAAGACTTTTCTTTCATGAAAGTATCACTCCCTTGGTCCATCATTTTATTTTTATTCCAATTATCATGGCTCTTCTATTCTGGCGCTATGTGCACCTAAAGATCGTTTACCAGACATCATAATATCGTCAAGTCAAGATCACCTCGCCAAGTCAAGATCACCTCGCTCTTCAGCTTTTGATTAGATGTCCCCATTGATCGGTTCCGCCAGTATCATATTAATTCAGTTACCGTAAAATTTCCTCTTCAAACCTCGTGTGCTTTCCGAAAAGACAACATCATTACGAATAATTTGTTGAATCTCGGAATAATAACTGCGGGGCTGACAGTAATACTGTATTATTGTACCAGACTGGTAATATCTCACAAACTCTCGTGTGATACTTTGTTGATATCTGTTGTTACACCAGACTAGTAATAGCTCACAAACTCGCGTGTGATATAGCAGCACAAAATGGAGCAAAGAAGAGCAAGATTGTAAGCTGACAAAAATACCACAAGAATCGATTAAGTAGGACTAGGTATACAGCCATAAGTTTTATACTGTAGAAATCAAAAGACACAAGAAATATTAAAGATGATCTGTAAACATCAGGTAACAGAGGAGTGAATAAATTAGCAATATTTCAAAACTGGAGTACAATAATATTTTTCTTGTCTCAGTTTTGTATAGAGTAGACATACGCCCAGCATATGAGACCTTAAGAGATTGCATTAACAAAGTTAGTATGTGAATGCAGATTTGCATTAACAAGGTTAGAGTTTGAATGCAGATTTGCATTAACAAAGTTAATATTTGAATTCAGGTTTGTTTAAAAAAAATTAGTATTAGAATGCAGATTTGTGTTAACAAAGTTAATATGACACGACAGGACACAGCATCCAATATCGCAACAGGACATAACACAACACAATATAACATAACACAACTTGATAAAACACAACCTGACGTAATGCAATATAAAATAATACGTCCTGACAGAACATGGCATCTATAAAGCAACCTGACAATGCAACATCTAATAATGCGGGAAAATAGAACACAACATAACACAACTTATAATCCAACGTAACATATCATAACTCAACATAATTTTATATTTTACAACTTCACGAAACTGAACGAAACATAACATAAACACGACCTGCTTTAACATAGCATAACATAACGCTACGTAAAATAGAACAACACAGCAAAACATAACATAAAAACGACATATGATACCATAACATAACATAAATCAGGTAAGGTCATCCCACAACCGGTGAGGTCGTTGGGGCACACATGAAGACATTCTCACAACCCCACGCCACCCTTCTCTGTCAGATGACACTGCCTGTGACTCTTTTGGTCGGAGATTGGTCCATCTCTTTTTGGGACGGCCTCTTCGTCGTCTGCCATGCACCTTTCCGTGGATGATTGTATTTGCAAGACCATTTGATCTCGATACGTGACCGTACCAAGCGAGTTTCCTTCTTTTGACAGTTGCCAAGAGGTCTTACAAAGGCCCTATTGCTGTTGTAATTCTATCTGGTATTTTCTCATTTGTAACTCGATCTTTGTACGTGACAGTTAAAAGTCTTCGGAAACATCTCATCTCCAAGGCCTGTATCCTGGATTCAAGGTCAGCTGTAACTGTCCATGTCTCACAAGCATAGAGGAATATTGACAGGACCAGTGTACGCACTAATATGATTTTCGTACTAAGTGCTAACCGTTTATCTTGCCAGATTTTGTTAAGCCGTGCAAGTGCCGCTATTGTCTGTGCTATTCTGGCCAACACCTCACATTTTGACAATCGACCCAAGAGTTCCTGACTGTTAGCTTTTATCCTGCTGTTGAAGCCCTTGGCTTTGTTGGCCATTAATTTTGTCTTTCCAGCGCTTATCTCCATTCCATAGCCAAGAGCTGTTTCATCGAGTCTTCTGACCCATTCCTGGACTTCTGCTTCTGAACCCGCAAACCGATACTAGTATGACATATGAAGAGTCAAAACGGCTTATTAGAGCTAGATACATGCCCAAATGGGAAACCGAACATACTGGCTACACAAAAAACGATGCCTATTACCAGTTGAACAGAAGAGAGCAGGTCGTGGTCTTCAGACTTCGCATTGGCCACAATAGACTTCAACAAATTGAAGATATGTGGCACTGACGAATGCCCGTGTGGAACCGGGAAAATGATCGCTGAGCATTTGCTGCAAAACTGCCCGACATACGAGGATCAGAGAGAGCAGATGTGGTCATCACCAGTGGCAACACTAGACAAGCTCTATGGCAGTGTCGACAGCCTCCGGATGACCGCTGCTTTTTTCGAAAAAAATAAAGGTTGATGTCTGACTGCGTACGACGACGAAGAAGAAGAAGAAGAAGAAGAAGAAGAAGAAGAAGAAGAACCCGCCAACCCGTCGATATCATCTGCAAAACGAAGGTTGGTAATCGTTCGGCCCCCTATCTTGACAGCACCAACGTGACCTCCAAGTGCCTCACTCATAATTCCCTCAAGGAATATATTGGAAAGAGTTGGAGAGAGTGTACACCCCTGTCTCACACCAACTGATGTGCGAAAACAGTCCCCTCGCCTCCCATTCACAAGAACTGCGCGGGACGCCTTGTCATACAAATGTTCAAGGGCCGTTATAATATTTCCGTTGATTTTATACATCCTCATGGTTGCCCATAGCGCTTTATGCCATACCCTATCAAACGCCTTCTTAAAATCAGCAAACACATGATACAGTGTTTGCTAATGTTCTAGATATTTCTCGCTTAGCAGCCTTAAATTAAATATCTGTTCTGTAGTGCTTCTTTCCTGTCTGAACTCTGCTTGCTCCTCGGCAATGATGTTCTCTGCTTGAGGTTTCAATCGGTCGAGTATTAATCTAAGCATGACCTTGCTAGGGTGGCTGATGAGACTTATTGTTCTGTAATTTTGGCATAGCTTTAGGTTTCCAGACTTATGTAACGGTGTAACTATTGATTTCGTCCATAAGTCCGACCAGTTTCCTGTCGCCCATATTTTGTTGGAGATGCGTGTCAGGCCTTCCAACACTACCTCTCCACCTGCTTGTAAGAGCTCTGCTAGTATATTGTCCACGCCAGCCGCTTCCCTCTTCTCAGTGTCTTTACCGCTGCAGTTACCTCTTCCTTCGTTATCAATTGGTTATCCTCTATATTTGTTGATGTTGATGGGCGGGGTGGGTGGGAATTGTTTTCTCAAGTTCGTTTCGTCCTTCATAGTTATATCTCAGAACAGTACTCTGTCCATCGTGCCAGTACGTCATTTTCGTCAGTAAGGCAGTTGCCACTTTTATCCTGGATCATAAAGTTCCTGCATTGTCTTGGTGTAACCAGTTCTTTGTCAACCTTGTATGCTCCTTTGGCATCATTTCTGTTTAATCTCTTTTCGATGTTAGTACATTGCTCACATATCCACGCTTCTTTCGCCTCTCTCATCTTTTGTTGTATCGCTTTCTTGACCGCTTTATATTTGCCGACCTCATCAGGTGGGTGATTGTGTTTTTTCAGTGACCTTCTTTTATCACAAAGGTCTAGAATTTCTTTTGTCACCCATGGCTTCTTTTTTATTTTGTGGCATCCCAGATACTCTGTTGCTGTATCTATGAGAGCTGTGTTAAGAGACTCTGTAACAGTATCTGTATCCAGTCCCTCTCTGCAAGCCAACAGTAACGCAAATCTCCCTCCCACCCTTGCTTGGAACACTTCGGTGATTTTTTGGTCCATTAGTTTGTCCAGGCCAAACTTTAGTCTGGTCACATCCTTCTTTGCGACTCTCATCAATCGCAGACTCATAGTCATCATAACCAGATCGTAGTGGCTCCCTAATCCGCTCCTGGAAACTTCTCGTTTTGTTAGTGTTGATGCTCGACCGCAACCTCCTCTGTGCCAGTATATAGTCAATCTGGCTGTGCACTTCATTGCTTTGGTTATACCATGTCCAGCGTCTAGACGGCTTGTCTAACCCAAACGTATTTGCCACCAACAGCTGATTGCATCGTGCAAATTCTCGGAGTCTGAGGCCCTGGTCATTGGTTTCTTTATTTCCGTATGGGCCACATGTTCCCCTCCAGTTGTGGACTGCATCTTCTCCAATTTTTGCATTCCAATCACCATGGACTACCAATATGTCTTTTTGGGGGCGCGTTTCGTATATCAGTCTCTGAAGTTGATCATAGAATGCCTCTATTTCACAATCTTTGTAGTCTGCAGTGGGTGCGTAGCACTGTATTATGGTAATATTAAATGGTGCGGCCCTTAGCAGTAAGATGATAAAGCATAAAGATGATAACATAAATACGACATACTATAACATAACATAACACTGTAAAATAGTGCTCACAAAATATAACATAATAAACATTACTTCCGTTGTCACATCAACTAAAATATAAAAAATAACATACATCTGTCCGTGCACATTTTACATGGGCACTACGACTTTAGCAAGAACATCAGTTCCGACAAAATGTTCTTCGTCAGGTGGTAATGAAAATCCAAATAAGAAAAACTGAATAATCCAAATGGGCAAGGTGACAATGGACACAAAAGGATGGTTTCCTAAACACTAGTATGTCATAGGTGTATATACATTAACAATATTTATTTTATCCACATCAAGGACAGAAAATTAATATACTTTGGTCATATAAAAAGGCATAACGATCTTGAGAGAACGGTAATATATGGTTTGGTGCCGGGGTCAAGAGAAGCAGAGGCAGGACAAGAAGGCGATGGCACCAAGATGTCAAAGAAATCTTGGACATGATTTTGGAGCAGGCTGGAGATTTGGCACAAGCTCGAGTTTTCTTCAGACGGGCTGTGATTGGAGCGACGATCTGCAATGAACATTCTACATGATGATGTAGTAATCCATTTGATCACTTTGAATACAGGACTACAACGGATTCCTTGTACCTGCTTCTCGGCTGTGTCGACTTTACGAGTTCCACTCAAGACAGCAGCTGGCATGACATCCTCTCCCCCCCTGCTCTTAACGATGTGTTCCTTAGACCCCACAATTATCTTTTTCCCTGTGTTCCATGAATCAAGCTATATTTTCAGACTATTTATAAGGTTGTATGCTATACATCTCCACTTGTTCTTCTCCTTCCTCTACATGTATTAACTTAACTTTACATTTTTATACTGGTTTAGAAGACTCTTCAGAGTCTGTAGACAACCAGTCACATCTGCATTACCCTGCTCTAATAACTATGCACATCCAAACTATTCTTAAATGCATTAACTGTCTTTGCCTCCACGACCTCCTGGGGTAATGCATACCAAGCATTCACCACTCTCTGACTAAACAAATATTTCCTTATATCCAATCTGGACCATTCTTAAGTTCATTTGTATCTATGCCCTCTTGTTCTCGTTGGTGGTTGTATTATGAACAACTTGTCATAGTCTAATTTTACCTTTTCTGTGATTATATTATAAACTTGTATTAAGTCACCTCGAATTCTTCTCTTTTCTAGGTCGGTAGGCCGGTTTTTCTGAGTCTTTCCTCATAACTAATTCTGGAATCTCATTATCATTGTCGCTCTTCTGTGTATCTTTTCCAGCATGTTTATATCTGCTCTATGAGGAATCCAGACCTGTACACAGTACTCCAATCTAGGTCTAACTAATGCTTTATACAGTATGACAATCACCTCCTTACTCCTATGTTTAATATTTCTTTTTATCATACCTAACATTGCATTTGCCTGGTCCACTGCTACCTGGAATTGCCCATTCATTTTTCCTGTATGCTCTATTATAACCTTTTAGTCCCTTTCCTTATCTGTAATTCTAATATTGTTATCGCCCATTTTGTAACTATGTTCCATATTGGATAAACCCATGTGGGTAGAATGTCTGTAGTTGTTATTACCTCTGACCATTTAAGACAAAGTATATAACGCAGACCTCTGTTAATTACGATCTGCAGCATGGATGAGGTACTCTTACTTGCAATATTAACAATGGTAAAGAAACAACGTTAAGAACTAAATAACTTAATGTAGAATACCGGAAGGGTGATGTGGTACAAAAATAAAGGTGGATTGGTGATTGCTGATGATTGCTAATTAGTTTTTCTTGAATAATCTTCAAAACCTTATATTTTTACATTGTAGCAGCTCATTTCGCATCGAGTGGGGATCACCGGTAGCAATGAATAGGGACAGATTAACCGTCCAGGCAGGTCATTAAATTATTGTCCATTAGACTAGCAAATTCAGCATGCAAAATGAAAGGTTGCAGGAATCACAACTGGAAGGGAGCATCATGTGCTTTGACGAAGGTTTCCTGTCTCTTTGCAAATGTGCAGTGACGCCCATATTTCATATTCTTTCTTTATAAGTGGCATAAATGGAACAAGAGCAACAGAGTTAATTTGAAACTTGCTTTGAAAAAGTAGATCTATTTTATATTTTAAAATCCTGAAAATAACGTTTCTATATGCATTTTATTTGAAGAGTTGGCTTTGTAAAACGACATTTGAAATTGATCAATACTAAAATCGAATTGTATAGTAAAATCAGCAGATTTACAGTCCGTCCGTATAAATTATTGATTTTCCCATGCCAGATTAAAGAATAACTGCAATTGTCCCGGACAGCTTGTGGAATAATTGTCTGACGTTTAAATAAACCAAGTTCGCTGAAGGGAAAGAAAACTTTTTACGAGTAGGAAAAACATGTCCTACGTTTTCTGCTTCTTCTAACAGTTCGGCAGAGTTCTCCTGCTTTAAAAAAAATCTGATTTTTTGTTCTCATAAATACCAGGGATTTCAGAAGTATAAAACGGGGGACGGCGTGGCCTAGTGATTAAGTGGCACGGCTCACAACCCGAAGGTGCTGGGTTCGATTCCCATCACAGCACCGGCCGTTACCCCGGGGAAACCAACACTTAGAAAATGCAAGAGGAAGCAGACCCTTACATAAAATGCATTCGGAAGTCGGATGCACTGGGCCGACAGGCGCAAAATAAAAACCCCAGTGCAACGCATATCCGCCTTTGGGAAAAGAGAAATAAGGCGAACGCCAAAATAAAAAATTTAAATTTAAAAAAAAAAAGAAGTATAAAACTCAGTCCACAACAATACATCTTAACCATTTTTTATCGCGTTCTCCAACAAAAGCATGGATCCATCGCCACAGTTGATCTCCAGGTAGGACATCAACAATACCATTTAAGTTATCTCTAGTAATAGTTTATATAGCACTCTGTCTTTTGTGGCGAAGAAGTTACCAACCACATACACACCGTCTTTAATTCTTTTCTATGACATGAGTCGAAAAGTTAAAGAGACCGAGTCCAAAATACGAATGCAGAAGATAGATCGAGTCGTATGTTAAAGGGGTAAGTGTAGAGTGGGCTGAAAGGGATAGCTCCAGTATATGTTAAAGGGATATGTAAGATGTGGGGAGCGCTAAAAGAGATTGCTCGAGTCATATGTTAAAGGGATAAGTGTGAAGGACTTTACAATATTCTCTTTGAAACTCGAGCTTTCTCCAGCTTTTAACTTTTGTAGCTATTATTTTGTTCTCTCCTACAAGTCTGTTTTTGTTATTTCTTTTGGTAATCAGGTGCAAAGTACGAACCTGAAACACCTGTTAGATTACTAAGTTAGTCATCCCATGTGTTTTTATGCCCCATTTCCGTGCGGTACAATAGAACATATTTTACATTTGTAAATAATAATCCAATCTTATTGTGACTGCTACAACGCTGCTGATCCTTAATAGACAGAGAATTGAAATGTAAATCTGGAGACAAATTGAATACTGACCTGAACATCCTGCATCATTTATTGACATTCTCCTGATTCAAATGTGTCAGTCACCCCACCTCACCCTCACCCCACCCACCCCCACACCAATTACATTTGGCGAAGATTAGAGACGCAAGAAACTTTCTTAATTTTAGACAAAACTTTTGGTTAACGATTTCTAAGCACCATTTTATAACTAATGAAATATGTCTTCTAGCCAAAATGGACGTGCCTTATGAAAGCGGTGCCAAGTCTTACATAATAACACAAGTTATTGAACCATTGAGGACCTGCCACTGGCATGTCACTTCATGGAGGCGGCCCATCTGGCGGCATAAAACGAGCATACGAAACCGAAATCGGAGATGTATGGCTCTTTGACATGTGGGAATAAGAAAAGTGCAACTAAAATAGCCCAAGCGTAACTGGATACCCTCACCGAATTGAGGTAATAAAATGGTATGATAAAGTCACTAATGTAAAACTGTCGGAAAGAATCAGACGTGTGTCAGTGGGACTTGGGGTAAAGAGGAGGCGTTGGGGATGGAGAGGACACACATTACAGACACCAGCTGACGGTATTACAAGGCAGTAACTTCTGTAATCATGGTAGGGGCAGACTTAAACACTTGTGGTAGAGGAAAATCGAGACGAACAAAGACATGGGAGGAGTTGGAAATGATGGCGCAGGACAAGAAGACTTTGTGAGTATGTGTTGAAAACGTATGCGCCGCAGAGAATTGAAGGGTTTTACATGATTAATTGAACTTGAGCTCGTTTTAGACCAACAAATGCAGACAGTAATTATTGTTCTGCTTATTTTTATTGTATACGAGCTGGCTACATCTGCGCATAACACTACTATTTTTAGCAATTCAGGCAATAACACGCAACTATTGTCAACACGTGACGTCATATGCAACACATAAACTGTTTAGTCTGACGTATTTTTAACTAACGCGACTGGACATTGATACCATTGTCATAGGCGACTGTGACTGCCTTCAAACATAAATAGACGTTTCCTTAATTTACCTGCGGCAATACATCATTACAGACCTCCTGATAGAGGACGTCACGTAGTCTTAAAACTTTTAGGTTGTTGGCCGGAAATAATTGTATTTGTTTGTCCTCACGAATACTTGACAGAACAAACTTGAATCCTGGAATTCACTCAGGCAATGTTGATTGATGCCAGGTAGCCAAAAGCAGCTTGAATACGTGTCTGTCCTTCGCCGTGGAGTACCATGATGATCCGAAGTAGACCTAGATTAGTTAGATCTAGATTGGAGTACTGTGTACAGGTGTGGAGTCCTTATTATAGAGGGGATATAATAATAATAGCTGTCCATCGTTGTCGATGAGGACCGCCGACATCATCCTTGTCACAGATTTCCCTGTTGGGTGTGGGTGCGCATGTGGCTTAACATGCCAATGCGAGCACGAAAACATCTGCTACATATCGGGCACACGTAGTTTATAGAAGGGGATGGTGTTCCCGTTGCTCGGGATTTCCGCGTCTCGCGTCTGCTCTGGGCTTTCACAACACGGTCGTCTTCACCGGCAGCTACACCCGATTTGACTGCGCTTCTCCAGTCAGATCTGTTTTGCGCAAGACATTCCCAGGTGTCGATGTCTATCTGGCAACTTTTTAGTGAGTCCTTCAGACCGTCTTTAAAACGTTTCTTTGGGCGCCTTCTCTCGCGCCATTCCTCTCTCAACTCGCCGTAGAGAAGCTTCTTTGGGAGCCGCTCGTCTGACATACGGACGAGGTGTCCGGCCCATCCTAGTCGTGCTTTTTCTAGCAGTGCATGGATGCTGGGCATGTTAGCCCTCGAGAGAACCTCGATGTCAGTGACACGATCTTGCCATCGGATGTGGAATATAGGCCACAGGCAACCTGTGTGGAAGTGGTTTAACCTCCTTGCATGTCCAGAGTATACAGTCCAGCTTTCGCAAGCGTATAGTAGGGTTGGATTGATGGTTGCACGGTAGACTTTGAGTTTGGTCTTGACGCTGATGCCACGACGTGCCCAGACCATCGAACGCATTCTACCAAAGGCTGTGCTGGCCTTTTCTATTCTGCTTGCCACCTCATCGTCTAGGCTGATAGATCTCGACAGCGTGCTGCCCAGATATAAACATGCTGGAAATAATACAAAAAAAGAGCGACAAAGCTGATAGTGAGATTCTAGAATTACAGTTATGAAGAAAGACTCAGAAAAACCGGCCTACAGTGTCTAGAAGGGTGAACAATTCGAAGTGACTTAATACAGGTGTTTAAGGCGATCATAGGAATGGATACATTAGACCATAACAAGTTTTTTTTCTCAAAATACAGCCACCCACAAGAACAAGAGGGCATAGTTACAAATTAACTAAAGAGAGGTCCAAATTAGAAATAAGAAAATATTTGGAATGCATTGCCATGGGAGGTAGTGGAGGCAAGGACAGTTAATGCATTTAAGAATAAATTGGATGCGCATAGCTATTAGCGTAAGGTAATATAAATGAAATTATTTGTATACAGACTCTAGAAAGTCGTATAAACTAGTTTAAGACGTTAATTTAAGTCGTGATGCAGAGCATACACACACGCACAAACGCACGTACACACACCAGCAAACGTCTGCTCGCAGCGGCGGAGACTCGGCGAAGCCTAAAACAATCCTCTCGAAGCATTGCTGAACATAGGCATGTCATTCCCTGTTTGGAAACAGCAAGTGGGTCCCGTACCGAGTCAAGGTTGGGCATGGAGTCGATTGTGAAAGAATAATACACCTAATTATTTAAATAATCATATCCTCTTTCTCAATTTCCTGCTCTCAGAAATCCGTTACGCCCTCGACACTAAGCACCTCAGAAAATTACCCGGCGAGAATGGCCTAACGACAGAAAATGTCAAAGCCTGCTGACTACCGCTCTACCAGGCCCTCGCTTAGCGTTTCTTAACCTATCTACACACAGGCAGAATACCGACGGCTTGGCGCAGTTCAAAAACGATCCTCCTACACAAAAAAGGAGACAAGCAAGACCTCGGACACTACCGGCCAATCACGCTCCTCCCGGTCACCTACAAAATATTCACGAAATGTGTCCTGGCAAGAATACGCCCAACCCGAGATGCGGCGCAACCGATCGAACAGGCTGGATTTTGTAGTACATTCAGCCCCAAGGATCACATTTCAACCTGCTGCCGACTGATCGAAACATCCTGAGAGTACCAGACCCACTAATGTATACCTTCTTCGACTACAAGAAAGCATTTGACTCAGTAGAACCTAAATTCGTCTGGCAATATCTAAAAGATCTAGGGGTCTACCAGGGATACACAAGAATCCTTGACGACTGCTACACTGATTGCATGATTACATTCCAACCCTTCCAAAGACCGGTAGTAGTACCCATACAAAGAGGAATTCGTCAAGGGGACCCCCATCTCATCGAGCCTTTTTTCCACATGCCTTGAATCCGTCATCAGCCAGTGCGACTGGGATACCTTTGGCATCAACATAAATGGCAGGCTGTTAAATCACCTTAGCTTTTCAGTTGATCTAGTACTTATCACGGAGGCAGCCACAGACGCCTATGGGATGCTAGCAGCGCTCCACCGAGAGTGAAAGAAAGCAGAACTCGAAGTGAACGCGTCCAAGACGAAAATCATGCGCAATCGATTCGCTTCCCGCGACCCCAATCTTCCTGGATGGAGAGAAACTCGACGACATGGACGAGTACATCTACCTTTGACGCCTGCTCAACATGCAGAACGACTTTAGCCCAGAATTGACAAGACGGCGCCGCGCGGGTTGGGCGGTTTTCTCTTCGATGAAGCCAGTACTGGACAACATCCACTACCAGAGCCTGCGCACCTCTCTATTCAACTCCACAGTACTACCTGCAATATGCTATGTGGCGGAAACATGGACACTCACGAAAGAGATGGAGTCCAAATTCAGTGACCCAAGCCTCCCTTGAGAGACGCATGGTCGGCCTCACGGCTCGTAGCCAGAAAAACATAGTCTTAACAACTCGGACATATGTAAATTGTCCCTTGTGGAACATGCAGATATTTATGCAGTCAAGTTGAAACAGCGCTAAAAGGGGGGGGGGGTTGGGGGTTGGGGGCGGCACTTACTGCGAAGAACAGACGATCGTTGGAGCACAGCGATAGCAATATGGCACCCTAGAGATAAGAAATGACCACGGGGACAACCACCAACACGTTGGTCCGACTCCCTTGCATCCCGCAACAACATTTACGATTCCAAGCGTTGGTCACACATTGTATGGAAGCAAATGCAAAAAAAGGACAACTAAAGTAGACATTAATATCGCCACATTATGGAAGGCTAAAGTATCAATGACGATTCTTTATAACGAGGAAATTGACGTTACTTTACTTTGGAAGTGTTATAAAATCCTAGTTGGAACACGATGTGACAACAGGCAACATTGTGGGAAAAGACAAAAGAGGAAGGCAAAGAATGCGATTTGAGAGTGTTTAACTTGCTGCATCGAGAGAATACAAAAACTCACTACCAAACTAAACTAATAACAACTCACGTCTGGAGAGAATTTAACAACTGACTAACAAGCTAAACTGTTATTATCTCACGCATCGAGAGAATTGAACTGAATATCTAACTAAACTAATTACATTGTAATACTTTAGTGGTATGTTTTTTGTCAAAGGGTCAACAGCAGTTGTAGAACATCGTCTCTTGTCCAGCACGAGACGGAGAAGGATTAAGGTTATAGGTTGTTATTGTTGTTGTTGTTATTGTTGTTGTTGTTGTTATTGTTGTTGTTGTTATTGTTATTGTTATTTTTGTTGTTGTTAAATGTCCATGATGAGTAACTTTACTTTTTTGTGCGTTCTTAAAAGGATGTTAAATGGTGGGTGGCCGTATCATTCCTCGCATTCCAAGCGTGCTGAGGAAGGTGGACCGGAGATCTTCAGTCGGTTGTGCCATGCTAGACTTCATCTACGTTTCAATCACTACTACGAGAATAACGTCAACATCCCCCCAATCACGTTAGTCATCCTGTCATAAAGCAATCTTTTTCCACATAGAACTGCGTTGAAGTGAGGTTGGGATTTAGTCAATATATTTGACATGACCTTACCATGTCACCCTTCGCCAAGGTTATACATACGCGCTATCTTATCCCAGACACTGCTGTCATTGATGCTGTGTTAATAGACTTCATAGTACGTGTTATAAAATTTGTAATGTAGGATAACCTGCTCTATTCCTGACAGCATTAAGTTTCCTAATTACAAATCAGGTACCAATTTACAGTTATGTAAACTAGAGCGATCTGAGTGCTTTTCATTGAGACACAAGCACAATAGTCGCTCATTTAGTCGGGCACTAACGGAAAGCAGTATTATACTATTCCTGCCTTTTCTATAAAATGCTTACTACAGCTGAGAGTAAGTAAAAGCACATAAAGAGACAATACCTTAAGGGACGTTCTGTCTAAGATGAGTATGTGTATTTAATTAAAAAACTCAACTAGAGATACAAGGGACTTGTCATAAGTCTTTACCCTGACCATGAAGAAGTAGGACGAGAAAGTTGAAATTTCACACTGTGCTTATTCCTTCTCAATGTAGCCACCACCTGAATTTATACATTTCTGCTAACTCTGCGTGACTTTGAAAATACCTTCAGAATAAAATAACGTATTTTTCGAACTAAACCAGTTATCACAAGCCAGTATGACAAATTCATCACTGTCAAAAGGATTTCCTTTCGGCTGTTTTTTTTTAAGTTTTGGGAAAAGAAAAAAAAAGGTCTGATGGAGCTAAATTCGGAGAAAATGGTGGGTGTGAAGAATTTCAAAATTCAAATCGTTGGCTGTTTGCAGCACAAGCCTTGCTTTATGGGAGGGCGCGTTGTATTGAAGTAAAGGCAGAATTTGAGTGCACGTTATGCCTCGTTTTCTGGTCACAGTTTTTCTAAGTTTGGTAAGGAGATCTGCAAAATATTGTCCATTAACTGTGTTGCCATGAGGCGGGTAATTTTTCAATATGACGCCGTTGACGTCTTGCAGATTTCTGTGCTCTTAGCTTGACATGTGTTGGTGAGCCCGAGGTTTTCCACTGCTTGCTGGAAATTATGGAATTTGGGTCATAATGGTGAACCCAAGTCTCATCTACTGTCACCATGGACCGACACATTTTGAGCAACTGGCCACAGTAATCAACCCTCGTTTCTTTCTGTTCACGTTACAGCAGACGCGAGACCCAGCGGGCAGACACTTTTTTCATGTTCAGTCTGTTCGTGTAAATTCTAAAAACTGTACTTTCATTCAGTTTTGCTGACCTAGATATCTCTGTAAATGTAATTTTCATATCCTGGTCAATGATTTGTTTCACTCTTGTAGCATTTTCGTCGCTGCACTCTGAGGATGGTCTTCCTGTACTTGGAAGATCAGCAACGTGGGAGCGGTCACATTTAAACTGTCTACACCAGTTTTTATACAAAAGCATTCGGAGGACAAAATTCCTCAAACACTGGTTCCATCTCCCTGTGTATTTCTGTAGATGTTTTTCCCTGCAACATCAAGAATTTTATCACAGTCCTTGCCACTGATTTCTCCATTGCTGTGACAAACCTTTAGAGCAGCAAATCCGGTCAATTGGGTGTGTTGCGCCATGAACCATAAGGGTAAACCCGTTGAGGAGGGAAATTTATACTTCTCAATTCCAGTACAAATTGATTGAGCTACATGTGTGCCAAATTGCTTTGCCTACTCCTTCATTGTTAGGGTAATGACTTATGACAAGCCTTGTATATGTATTTTTAAAAATAGTGTACGGCAGGTAATTCGAGCCACTGCCTTTCTTGCCAGTAAGCAGGCATCGGATCCATTCGGCCATACGCTCTTATCTTTCTCGTGATATTAAAACAATAAACAATATAAATGAACAACGTTGTCAGTGATTTAAATGGCATATGGTATCTCACGCATGAGCAACTTGGCCTAGCAATTTAGCTCATGAAGATATATATCTTCTATTTTTATCAGTAAACAATATATCTATATATATATATATATATATATATATATATATATATATATATATATATATAATATACATATATATCAGAACGCTTGAGAATGCAAGAAGAGCCACTGTCACCCGCTAAGGTACTAAGGAAACGGTGTAAAGCGTGACATTAACAGCACAAGTATCCTAACTTTAAATCGTTATACTGGTTCTGAAGACTGTAGAGTTAGCATTTTCTAACAATAATAACAAGAATAGGCACCTGATACATTAACGAAGCACAGACCAACAAATAAAAAAGTTTAACTAAGCAAGATATGAAACATAGTAGGAAACTTCAAAAGTAGTACCGACCTCGCTTTGGTGCAATAAAGCATTTTGAATTGACTTTGCAAGGAAGTAATTTTGGATTACCTTAGAATAAAGTTAAATAAAGTAATTTGCAAATGTAAAGGTGCCAACAACGTTAATTGTATCTACTACATGAGGTACACAAATTGGTCTCATTGCAGTGACTGCATGCGGGGATAAAGTGGCTTATACTTTTGTTTTATTTAATCTCAATTTCTTCAGAGGTTGGATGATTAGTTTCCTTTCTCGCCGTTTCGCCTTCCATAACTCTAAAACATGTATTCAATTATATTTGAGTTAACTGGGGCGTATCGAAATCGAGGAGTGAACTCTGCTTCATTTCTGCAAGATACAGTGGTTCTAATATCTCTGTCATTCGCTTGCAATGGAATACCAATACACCACACATAAAGAACTGTGTAGAAGCTGAATTCGACTCAGGGTAATAAGAATATATCCACATCATGTTAGCCCAAAAAGCCCTAAAGCTGCAGAAGAAAGTTAATTAACAGTCGAAAACCAAGCCCTTTGAATCTTTCTTGGAAATTCTGTGAAACGTGTCCACGAATTTGAAGGGAGAACATTATAATGTATTTCCGGGTATTCACTCATACAAATATCACCCAATCCTACGCCGTAATTGGTGTAGACATTTCATTAACATTTGTGAAACCAACTAAGGAAACATACTAAGAATTCTTCGATTTTTTATTCGTTTTCTCAGTTTTGCTTTTTACAAATATAGAGCCGTCACTATACTAGTAGATTGCTCATAATAGGAAGCAGCATCACAGCTTTTTTGAAGAGGTGCTTTTTGTAGCAATTTAATTTACATGATAAAGTTGTTAATCACTTAACAAATCAATCAATAATGTGATTGAACCGTTCAGGTAATTTTGCGTTGAAATTGAAGATATGTGGTTTTTGCTGTAAAGTTAAAACAGAATAAACCTAGTTTTATAACTAAATTTAAATTAAATAGTTTCAAAATGGCAGGCCGTTTTAGGTCACCAGTAATGTTTAGGTATCTGCACGTGTTTGTTATCTGATGTTTAGTATCATGCAAAGTGTTCCATTTATATGGCCTGGAAGGAAGAAACATTTTCCTAACATTGCTGAGCGTTAAGCACTCAAAGAGATGACGATCAACGGTTTCCCATGGGTGTGTGCACAACTGTCTCTCTGGAGTGTGTTATGGTTGGCATATGTTTAGGTGCTTCGTTGAAGGGGATGCTGTTGGGTTCTCAGTCGGAAAATGGTGCACTGATCCTTCTGTGTGAGTCAATTGATACTATCATGTGGATTGGGTCTTGTTATATGTCTGTATACCTCCATCACTGTTTTTCCTTTGGCTTATCTAGTAAGCCAAGTTTCTTTGTTTGCTGTTCTTATGAACTGTTTAGCTGTTTGTAAAGTGTCTGCTGTGTGTGGCTGTTCTTGTCTTGATCACTTTTTTGCAAGTCTGACTGCATTGTCATTGTCAGGTGTGGTTGAGCGCCCAGGCATCGACTGCATAACTATTTTGATGATATGTGAGGTGAAAATGTGGTCAATGTCTAGAGATATATGGACAAGGTCAGGTCTACTATGTCCAACATCTTGTAATGCTTGAAGGGCGGGCATCGAGTCTGTAAAATAGCAATATTTTAGGCCTTTTTAGGAAATGTCATTTAAATCCATCCGCAGATGCTACAAAGCGTCTTGAAGTGCAGTGATTTTAGCTTAATAGTTGCAAAGGACCTCACAGTAAGCATTATACAATTCATCAGAGAATTTGTCTGCGAATTCTATATAAACGCCCCAACTTGTTTAAATGGCGACCTTAAATGCTAATCCATCAGTTATATACTTATATACATTTATCGGGATAGGCATCAATAGTTAGATCTGTACTGTGTAAGTATACCTGGTGTTTTAATAAATGCATGTGGTGGTATGGTTTTTACTACTCTTCGCAACTCGTGTCGTCGTTCTGGGAGGTGCGATCTGGCTTGGAGTTGACTAACATGATGGAGTACAGATTTTCATTTAATTCTGCTTTTTGGCTGCCAGTTTTCGACAAGAAAGCTGTTGGAGTCATTCTCTCCCCTAATCTACTTATGCACACGGTTATGGATCTTGACCGATAATTGTTAGGTTCCAGAGACTTGTATTTATCAACATTAGCACTATATGTTCAGTTTAGTTCAGGTGCCATCTGTGCATTGAAGTCGGCTGCAATGGTTCTCCGGTGTATTCTATCTCTTGTCATAATTGTGCAACATGAGAGGTTTTTTTCCAGTGCATCTCCTGATGTTTTCCACCTACTTAAAGCGTTGTCTGCCTCTTGACGATTGCCTTCCACCCTACCCTCCAATATGGTCTTCGACAAGGAGGTATGTCTTGTTATATGACCAAAATAACGTAACTGTCTAACCATGATTTCGATCATTAATTCTCTTTTCGCCCCCAACTTTTCCAATATCTGCAAATTAGTGTTCTTCTCTTTCCAAGAAATGCGACCCTATCGTCTATATACCCACATTTCGAAGGCTTGAATACTCTTTCCCAACGTGTTATTCGTTACCTATATTTCTGCGCCATAAAGTAGTGACGAGTATACATAATGCCTGACATTTCTCATTTTCAAATTCTGATTTATCTGTTTAGATGTCAGTATGTGTCGCATGTTGTCGAATACCATCTTGGCCATACCTATTCCCTTTCTCATTTCTTTTTCACAGCTGCCTTCTTCCGTTATTATGTGACCAAGATAGGAGAAACTCTGTTCCTGTTCAAGTTGTTGATCTTTTATTATTCTCTGCAAATAAGATTTTTTGTCACTTTTCTCATCATAGTCGTTGTTTTCTTTATTTTTATGTCTAATCCAAACTCTTAACTTATTGTGTATATTGTTGTCACAATCTCCTGTAATTCCTGCTCACCTTTTACCACCAGAACTGTATCATCCGCAAATCTTAAATTGGTCATTGCCACTCCTCCAATGACAAGCCCTGGCATCCCCTCTATAAGTGCCTCTCCCATTGTTTTGAAAATGTTTCCATTTAGTTTTGTCAAGTTCGTAAATTTTGCGAGCAGACTCTTTTCCTGGAGTCCTCGGTAAAGTACAAACTCATTATGCATCTTTACGGGTTCTGTAGTCTTTCTCGGCTTCAGTTTCTTGAGTGCTTGTTGTGGCTATTGCCTGTTAAATTCTACTTCAAATATACAGATATTGATCTGTGGAGCTTTCAATGGGCTCATTAGTTAGCGCAAGTGCTTCCTATCCTAATATGCTGTTTTTCCTACTCTATATACTGATGCAAAGTAATGATTGATGTGATTTGCCCCTTTTTTCGTCACTGATTGTTCTTTCTCCATCTATCACTGGCTTCTGGTTAACTCTCCTGTTTCCCCCGGACAGACTGTCAACCAGTGACCAGGTTCTCTCTCATTTTACCTGAAATCTAATTTGAGGCCCATTTGTTACTTTTGACTTTCTGACATATTATTGTTATAGAAGAAGCCATCGCTGATATTGATGCAGAAATGTGGGTGGACTGCCGTCGGAGCTTATGTTCTCTAGCAGAGGAATTATCTGTTTGACTTTCTGACATATTATTGTTATAGAAGAAGCCATCGCTGATATTGATGCAGAAATATGGGTGGACTGCCGTCGGAGCTTATGTTCTCTAGCAGAGGAATTATCTGTTTGACTTTCTGACATATTATTGTTATAGAAGAAGCCATCGCTGATATTGATGCAGAAATATGGGTGGACTGCCGTCGGAGCTTATGTTCTCTAGCAGAGGAATTTGCTGTGTCGCTTGGAACAGTTTGAATGGGACTCCTGGTAATAGAAATGCACTGACGTTAATTATTTGCCGTTTTACTGTTAATATATCGAACTACGGTATTCACTATTACAGTCGACGAGTACCATAACTCAGAATTGGCAACATTGAAACTAAATTATAGATTGAGCACCCACTTTTTTTACTGTTAGTTTTACTTTGACGCACGCTTTGTATACTGTGTCTTTTCTTTCTGTGTTGGTGATGTCTCAAGGGTTGCTCTTGAATTATTGTTATCATGTAAAGAACTCTACATTTCTTTGTTCCTGAATGGGCCATGTGACTTTTGACAGCCCCTTGGGCTACATTGAGATGCTGCTTCTAAGATTGTTTTATAACCTCTTCGTTGAGTGTTTCAACACAGTTGGTTGTGTTTGTAAGGAGATGGTCTAGTGTTTCTTGAATTAACCTTCAGTTCGCTTTTTACAAAAAATTCCAGCGATGTGTTGTCTGTTGGAAAAAAATTCTTTTGAGGGTATTCTTGAGGTTGTATGGAGTGGTGTGTCGTTACTTCCAATGTTGTGAAGAATTTGTTTGTAGCAAGAGTCTGTCAAATCAGATGAACTTATAGTCAAGTCAGGGCACTGAGAGGGAGTTTGAGTCTGTACAGCACCGTTAGGTTAGGGTCTGCTTTCTGCAATGCAAACAGGTTGTTGCATCGCGGAGTGCTTCGATAAATTGTCCAGTACTGTTGGGATCAGTGTAACCCCAACTAAGCAAGTGTCCATAGAAGTCACATGCAAGAATTGTATTAAGGCACTGTGTTTTATGCAGATCAGGCAGGTCACAAGATATCTGGGAGGGGAAGCCGATGTTTGTGTATTTTGATCCAGTGTGTCATATGTTGACTTTCCTCTACGTCTGTGGAATGGACTGTTATATGTGTGGCATAGCCCTGAACATAATTTCACATTGGGTAACTAAGTCACAGCAGTTAGGGCACTCACAGGCATAGTTAGTGTATCCTGTTAAGTTCATGTTAATGTTATGTGTAGAGTTTCTTGCAGATGAGGCACATGTATCATGTTACTATACAAAACCTTAGTAAGCTCAAGCTTCTTATTTCTCAAGCCACAGATATTTAACTGTAGAATATTAGTTGCAAATTCGTTACCTTGTTTCTGTACGGACATCCTTCTCTTGGGCCATCCCGTGTTGATATGTTTATGTTTGTGTCCAGTAGTCCATTTTTCACTCAAAGCAGCCTGGTCAGTCACTGCCAGGCGCGGACCTTGTTGACGCAGGCGTCGTCCGAGCTCAGTTGTAAATCGTTTACAGTTTGTACTTGCCATGGATAACCAGTTAAGGACAACGCATGTCTCGATTGAGCGCCGTCTCATGGACCTATCACTTAGTCAACAGTTCCAGATGGGCCTACACAACAGAGACATTCTGTCATTGTCACACTTTTCAAGGATGTCCAGGTAGGACTCTGTGCTCATTCCCCGCCACCAATTGTCTACTGGTTAAGCCAAGTTTTCCTACACTCTGTACCTGTGACCAAACGTTCCAGACAATTGGTTGGTCACGTCCTAGACCACTGTACTTTTACGATTGGTCTTGAAGGTCGTGGCGTGGCGAATGCTATTTTTCTGTTTTCAGGACTGTTCAGTATGTGTTTAGTGCTGGTTTTACCTAGCCACAGAGAGTGCTAGGTCATGAACAAGAGGCAGAAATAATACACACGAAAAGGGATCTAGATGCTCTGCAGCGGTAAGCGACCCATAGCTGACTGCTAGAGTCAGGGCCAGCGAACCAGAGCTGCTAAGACCCTTCTACACCTCTACGCGATGATCCTGGATAACAGGCTGCAACAGAGCAGATTGGCTAAGGAGAAGGGATCGAAGAGGGAATGCTAACCCGGTACTCAAAAAATGTTTGCTGATGTCGGATGTGTTGGACCGAAAGGATGCAATCAGACAGTATGATAAGTGGAATTGTTTTTCTTTATCAGTGATGGAAATATTACGGACACAATAAGAGAGTATGAATAGTGGGGTTGGTTTTGTTATTGTCAGATGCTAACTTCATTTTTAAGAAATGGCTTTCTTTTGTGGCATAAATGTAGTGGCTCTTCTTTTAATACAAAATGCACTGAAGAAGGTGGACATTTGTCATCCGTTATGTAGTACAATGCGAGACTTTCATCGTTGATCATTGATCCTCAATTTATTAGCCAGTCTTCTGTATCACAGTCTGTTTTCAGGTGCAAGGTGTGGATATGAAATGGAGGTCTTCGTCGTTATGTTACATTTGCCACTGATGGGAAGCGAGATACATGTCAGTATGTTACATCTGAGTCTGATGTGAAGTGAGGTCTGTCAGAATATTACACCTGATCGTGAATACTTTCATTTTGACTTGGATCTTAATTTCTCTTGATCTTCAGATGTTGTTTAGTGTCAGCAATTCTCCTCTTGCCCTTCAAATTCTGATCCTTATATCTGCATCTGTACTTGCTGGTGTGTCTATTCTGCTACCCAAATAAATAAAGGTATCCACTTCTTCTAAAGGCTCCATCCAGCATCATTTGTTTTCTGGTAATAGCTCTGAGTTTAAGGAGTTTGGTTTTCTTCATGTTGATAGTCAGTACCACATTGGCTGATTCTTTTTTCATCATATCAAGTTTATCTTGCATCTGGATATACCCGTGTGACAAAACTACCAGATTATCTGCATAGACCAGGTCCCCCAATTGGCACAAAAGCGTCAACTGAATAGCAGTTCTTGTTCCCCAATTGATGTCTTCATTAAGCGATCTATAGCTAGCAAGAACATGAAGGGTGAGAGCATGTATCTTTGTCTTACCCCTATTCGCACCGCAAATCTATTAGTTGGTGCTCCTTCATGTACTACTCTACGAAATGACAACAGTACCACGTAGATGCGCCGTGACAGCTGACATACTAATAGATTGAACATCGCTATTGGCGAACAACAGATCCGGCATGCACAGGCAGACGGCATGTTGTTGTCTGGAATGCCCACAATGAGTAGGTTACTCTGTTGTGCGCCCTGAAAAGGAGGTTAAATGGCGGGTTCCAGTTGCTTTTATCACATTCCGAGCGTGCTGGTGAAGGTGGACCGGGGTATTTCAGGCGGCTGTGCTATGCTTGGTTTAATCTGCGTGTCGCTCACCACTACGGAGATAAACGTCGATCTCTCACCCCGTTATCCGGGTTGCCATGAAAAAAGCCCCTTTCCAGGGAGGGCTACTAGGAAGCGAGGTGAGCGTCTTGTCCAGTATATTTTGCCTAACCCTGACTAACATATATGATCGGTATATTTTGCCTGCCCAGGAAAACGCCATTGATCATTACTCTATGTGTTGATTCAAACATAAATTACGTGGCGTAATGTAAGGCTTAGCACGTGTCAATCTTTACACGTTGAATTTTAGCCTAATTACATCAAATATACTTTCTGATAACCTTAATGTTCTGATATTAATGTACAAACACGACAAATTAATTTTTATTCAATCGTGACTGAGACAGGGACATAATTTCAAACCAGCGATGCTAAACCGAGACAATGCCGGCCAAACGGGACGTGTAGTAAGCCTACTAATATATGTCATCTTACGGGTACAATTCACAACATCTGAAAAAATGAGTGATATTCTAGACTCGATTAACATAGAAGGAAAGCAAAGGTACGAAGTTTAACTCTTGTTGATTGCACGCTCCAGTTGACAAAGCTGTAAATGAGTATTTGAAAAGGGACATATGAAGGGGGCGGAACACCCCACCCTATGAACAGGCTGTGGTCTCGTTTTATCAAGAAGTCTCTAACACTTCGTCCCGAACTTCAGTGTCTGCTACGAGACTTGGAGAGAGAGAGAAACATAACCTTTTACTATATGACTTTGGGGTGAGGGAGAAATATAACCATTTGCTATGTGACTGGGATGAGGGAGAAATATAACCATTCGCTATGTGACTTTGGGGTGAGAGAGAAATATAACCATTTGCTATGTGACTTTGACAAGAGAGATGAACATAATCATTTACTATGTGACTTTGGGGAGAGAGAGGAACATAACCATTTACTATGTGACTTTGGGGAGAGAGAGGAACATAATCTTTTACTATGTGACTTTGGGGAGAGAGAAGAACATAACCTTTTACTATATTTGCGCAATATTTGCACCTTTCGGTCCGACACATCCGTCTATGGCAGGCACAATTTAACTAAATTTGGACATCAAACTCCTCATGTGAGTAAAACAAAAATGATAGGACAGAAGTAAATACACCAAAATATAGCTCGAGACACAATATACAAGTCAGATATCGGATGGCTTAATTCTTGCGAGACTTACATTTATTTATTTTTCTTATCTTTTTAAAATTTAGTCAATGTGTTCATTTTAAGCTGGCGTGAACATGTTTGTCCACTTCTTTACTGTTTAACGGTTTTAAACAACAGACCGAATTATTTAGGCTATATCAGGTTACTTAGGTTGCATAATTATTTAGGTTATATATATATTTATATTATATAATTATTTAGGTTACATATATATTTAGGTTATGTAATCATTTAGGTTATATATATATATATATATATATATATATATATATATATATATATATATATAACCTAAATGATTACATAACCTAAATATATATATAACCTAAATAATTACATAATATAAATATATATATAACCTAAATAATTATTTAACCTAAATATATATATATAACCTAAATAATTATATAACCTAAATATACATATACTATATTTATATTTAGGTTATATAATTATTTAGGTTATTTATATATTTAGGTTATATGTATATTTAGGTTATATAATTATTAAGGTTATATATATATTTATATTATATAATTATTCAGGTTATATATATATATTTAGGTTATGTAATCATTTAGGTTATATATATATATATATATATATATATATATATATATATATATATATAGGTTATATATATATTTAGGTTATATAATTATTTAGGTTGCATATATATTTAGGTTATATAATTAATTAGGTTAAATATATATATATATATATATATATATATATATATATATTTAGGTTATATAATTATTTAGGTTATACATATATTTAGGCTATATAATTATTTAGGTTATATATATATATTTAGGTTATATAATTATTTAGGTTTTATAGATATTTAGGTTAAATATTTATTTTAGTTATATCAGTGAACTTATTCTACCCTCTCCAGATCAAGGTTTCTTGATATCAACAGGGTGATATAACTTGAGATCCGTTTCCATTGCTATTTGTCTGATTCCTTTCGACAATTCCATTCAATGATTATATCATATTATTTCATTCCTTCTATTCTAATAAAGCACAGATTTATGTAGGTACGTATCAAAAGTAAATTGTAACTAAAAAGTGAGTTATGACAATGAGCACACAATTGGATTTATGTGTTTCCAGAACTTAAAAAAGAAATTACCCTCATTCTTATACTTAACAGACGAGCTTATTAACCTAGTCTTTGCTCCGAATTGTCGGTTTCCAACATCCTTACTCTCAGTTAGTAGGCAGCACATGTTTCAAACACGCAATCCGTCAAGTACCTTATCATGTGGCACGCAATGAAAGTGACATCTTGAGGTTGAATACTAGACTTTGAAATAATGAAGGAAATTATGTATAAGGCAAAGGCAAGGCAAAGGCCGTCGTCCATCGTAGACAATGATGGCATAATTTATTTTGCTAGCGCTATTTTTAGTAAGGATTAACTGCGCTACTTTTTATCCTCACTCTCTCGTCTTGTGCCGCCCGACCCCAGTGGCAAGTCAAGGAATCCCTAATTATGTATAAAGTATTAAATAAAAATGTTTACTGAAGAAAAGAGAATCTAACCAAAGAAATTACCGATTAAATGTTGTGTTGATGTAGAAAAACATATTATGGAACATTCAAATAGCAAATGGTAATTAATAGGACAGTAAAATAGTTTTACATACGAGGAGTGTTCAAAGGAAAACCACCCGTGCTGCGCCACGTGGAATTACGCGCGAGGAGTAGGAAAACGTCACATCTGACTTTTAATTAGGGCATACTAATGTACAAGTGTGTACGTGTTCATTATCCTTGCATTCATAGGTTTTGCTGCAGACCAATGAGAAAATGGCGGTGTGATATAGGGTTGGTCAACGAGCGTTGATTCAGTTCCTAACAGCTGAAGGATGCCGACCAGTGGACATTCTTCCCAGAATGCAATGAGTGTACCGCGACAAAAGTGTGTCGAAGACAACAGCAAAGGACTGGGCACGGATGTTTAGGGAAGGACGGGGGTTACCGAAAGATCTTTCGTGACCAGGTGAGGTGCAAATTAACGCAATAGCAGAAGACATCGCCGATACCGATGCAGCAATACGGGTGGACCGTCGTCAGAGCTTACGTCCCGCCAGCAGAGAAATTCGCTTTGCCGCTTGGGACCATTCAAATTGTCGGTAGGAAGAAACTGAAGTATCTGAAAGTGTGTTCACAATGGATCCCACGGATGCTGACCGACCAACATAAGGAAGAACGCATGGGGTGGAGTTTGAGTCCATTGCTGCGATTATTTTATCGGACTGCTACGCAGCTGTGGGATACGCATCTAAATTCCTATGGCATCTTTTTCTAACACACCCCAGTGCTTGTTTGATTCATTTGAATTGTTTTGTTTAATAATGCCACATCGGCCGATATGTTTTTTTGATATGTTTGAAATATATGTACACACATCGTAGATTTTTTTTAAACCACTACAGCATAAAACCACCATTTCTAATCAATGTATTTATGAAGAAAGTTTCAAAGTTTTGATGTTGTGCGATCTGGGACATTGACATATATTTCACGAGTCCACAAACTTAACTTCAGCGACCTTCTTTGTGACTTAAATGAGAGATTCCTGGTATCTGAAATGCAGTGACGCACGGTATTTGTTGCATTACTGTTAATTTAATCTTATTCTTCTTCTTCGTACGCTGTCAAACGTCAACCTGTATATTTTCGAAAAAAACAGCGGTCATCCTGAGATTGTCGGCACTGCCATAGAGCTTGTCTAGTGTTGCCACTGGTGATGGCCACGTGTGCTTTTTCTGGTCCTCGTATATCGGAAAGTTTTGCAGCAGATGTTCAGCGGTCATATTCCCTGTACCGCAAATACATTCGTCAGTTCCACCTATCTACAGTTTATTGAATAGGTGGTACCTCAGTCTGTTGTGGCATGTGTGGAGTCTGAAGACCACGACCTGCTCTTTTCTGGTCAACTGGTAATGGGCATCGTTTTTTGTGTAGCCAGTATGTTCTGTTTCCCATTTGGCTATTCATCTGGCCCTAATACGCCTTTTTGACTCTTCGTAGGTCACACTAGAATCTGGTTGTGGTAGTCTTGCACCTTCTTTTGCCAGTCTGTCTGCCTCCTCGTTGCCTTGGATGTTACCGTGGGATGGAACCCACTGTACCCCTACTCTTTTTGGTGCTGACTGCTGGCATAGTTGACAGAGTACTGCTCTTAAATCATTAAGTTCAGTATTTTTCTGGCTTTTTAGTGATGTAACTACGGCCAGTGCATCTGTAAACAGGACTATCTGGCTTTCATTGCTTTCGCCTGTGAGGATTGCTTTTACTGCAGCCTCAGTGCCTCTGCCTCCGCTCTGAAACTGCTTGAGAATTTTCCAGTTGCCACTGACAGTGTTATTTTTCTACCACTTGGTAGGCTCAGGAATACCCCTGCCGCTCCGTTCTGTGTTGTGTTTGTTACAGAACCGTCGGTGTATGCATGGGTACAGTCCATGCTTGGGTAGTTTTCCGTTATGTACCTCATGGTAATGTCTCTTTTTTCTTTTTCAGTCTGGCTGTTCTTGTTTCCAATACCTGGTATATTTTCTACCACCTCCGGAATGATATGCTGCTGCCATATGGGTTTGCGTACAGAAGGGATTGGCTTTGGTGTTGTTACGGTGTTCATAGGGTCTTCGCTCATCTTTGCTTTGACTATTTCTGCAAAGTTTCTCCACTTTAGTTTTCCATTTCCAAATGTATTTAGTCTCTGATGCATTGGATGGTCTGTCAGTCTTCTGAGTTTCTCTACTTGCTGTTGGGCTTTTCAGTCTCTTCTGTCGGTCATGGATTGCAGATTTGAAATATTTTCAAGTTCTACAATTAGCGTTGACTTCATTCCTCCTGTTATAACTCTCATTGCTTGGTTTTGGAGTTTGCTAATTTTATCAAAGTTCGCCTTTGCTGCTATTGTCCATGCTGCAATGCCATACTCGAAATCTGGCCTCACTCTTCCAGTGTACAGTTTCGTTAGTATTCTTTCGTCTACTCCCTAGCTTGTGCCAGCAAGTTTCCTCATGATTGCCATTCTTTGTCTGGCTCTCATTCGGTTTCTCTCGATCTGACTCTTCCATGTCATGCGCCGATCAAATGTGACTCCTAAGTAGTTTAGGTTGTCGTTTGGCCGCAGGTATTTGCCGTTAAGACTTATTTTGGTGTTCTGTAGTTTATTTGAAAGCGAGAATATCGTACATGCTGTTTTTTCCTCGTTTATTTTGACCAGCCATGAGTTCGCCCACTCCTCCAATGATGTTAGGGCCTGCTGCATTCGATTGTTTACTATGTTGAGATTTTTTCAGAGGTCCACGTAGCCAGATCGTCTGCAAACATGGAGCTATGGACTCTTCTTTGTATATTCTCCGTGATGTTGTTTATATACACCAGAATAAGTGTGGGTGACAGTACTCCCCCATGGGGTACTCCTTGCTCAAGTGTCACCTTTTTGCTCATCTGCCCTTGTACTTGAACTCTGGCTGTTCTGTTTTCGAGGTAGTGGCTGATCCATCTGTACATTTTTCCACATACTTCAGTTCTTCGTAGCTTGACTTTAAGTCCCTCTTTCCACACCTTTGTCAAACGCCTTCTCTAGATCCACCCAGACCGCTACTGTATGCTTTTTCTCTTGGTAAGCATCCTCTATTTCCTGTGCTATGAGAGTGATCTGGTCCTCAGTGGATTTGTGTTGTCTAAATCCTGCTTGCTGTGGAATTAGTATGTCTTTTTCTTCCAGGTGCCACTTCAATCTGGTGTTTATCATACGCTCCATCAGTTTGCCTACACAGCTCAGTAGACTGATGGGCCTGTATCCATTTGGATCTGTTCTATCTTTTTCTTTCTTTGGTACTGGTATAAGTACAGCATATTTCCATGCCTGCTGTACAATTCCCCTTTTCCAGCTTTGGTTCAGGACTGATAGTAACTTCCTCTTTGCTGTTTGGCCCAACCGCATCAGCATTTCGTTTGTTACCCCGTCTTTTCCGGGCGATTTCTTTTTCTTTAAAGTTCTCATGGCCTCATCCATTTCATTCATTGTTAGTTTTGCCATCATGTACTCCTCTGGTGCCATATTGATGTTGTCGTGGCTCTTTTGTTCTTCACTAATGTCTGTATGCCTGTCTGTAGGGACATCAATGTGGTTTGCTCTGGCATAATGTTCTATAAAGGCGTTTGCTGCTTTTTTTCCAGTAAGCGTGTTGTCGCCCTGCTTGATGGTAATTTGTTTATTTGATGGTGTTTCGTCATTCATGGCTCTAACTAGATTCCATAGTTTGTTCCCTTCTTTATCTAAATTGAGGCTTTCGGTTTTGTTTTTCCAGCTGTCTCTTGGTATTTGGTTTAGTGTTCTTTTGTATTTCGCCGTGATGGCCTTGAGGGCGATATTTGCCTCCATAGATTGCTCTCTCTCTGCCATGTTAATAGTATTTGAGACTTCATCCTCCGCTTTCTGCAGTTCATTATTCCAATATGGCTTGTAGTTTTTCCTTGCCTCTCTTGGGATGGTTTCAGTGGCAGCTTGCATTATTGCTTTGCGTAGGCTTTCCACCACAGGTTTCATATTGTTATTTCGTGTGTTGATGGTTTCACACAGTCCATCTGTCAGCATTGCAAATCTGTCCCAGTCGGCTCGTTTATAGTTCCAACGTGGGAGCGGTTTTATTTCCCGTGGGTCTACTTCCATATCAATTTCTAGCCTAATTGGCCTGTGGTCGCTACCTGCCAATAGCACCTGTCGGTCTATGTTGTGGTGAATATCCACCGTGGAAAAGGCCAAGTCTAGAGTGGAGGTGGTATGCCATGTTCTAGAATAGAAGCTAGGGCTGTCCTCCGGCCTATCACCTCTGTTGTCTGTGTCCGAATATCCCCATCTCTCCGAGTGGCTGTTGAAGTCTCCAACCACTAGACAGCTGGAGTCCTTGATTTCCATACTAGAGAGCGACAGGTCTTTGTTGGGTGGGCAATACAGGTTAAAGATGCGGATCTTCGTTTCTTGTGTCATTATGTCGACTCCTACAATTTCTGCTTTGTTAATTTAATTAAACTGTGGTATTCATAATTACAGTCGACGAGTACCGTAACTCAGAATTGGCAATATAGTAACTAAATTATAGATTGAGCACCCACTCACTTACCCATTGGCTCTTTCCGTCTTGTCAGACGATAGTAATTGTGCTTTGAAAAACGGTATGCAACTACAGTATTTGGTGGTACCGAATGTGACTCGTAAGACCAATTCGGGCAGAGAAGGGCCTTCCACAGTGTGTGCAAAGAAAGTCAGGACCGCATGCGGCATCGCATGGTGTGGCATGTCTTCTCAAACGCCGAGTCTTTAGCCTATCATCAATCAGTATCGCCTTTATCTGTATTCCATGCATAATCCTGCCCTTCCATGTAACACGATCCATGGCGTCCTGTTCTCATGTTTCCAAATTGATGCCTGCACCATTTATATCCCGCTTGCATACATCCTTGTACCGAAATAGTGGCCGGCCCTGAGACCTTTTCCACAACTGTAATTCCCCATAGAGCAGATATTTTGGTATTCTGCCATCATCCATCCTCCAAATGGGTCTCAGCCATCGGAGTCTTCGAAGACTAAGAATGGAAACGATTGTGATAGTGTCTGTTCTCTCCAACACCTGAGCGTTGGTGATCTTATCTTGCCACCCAACCCCCAGGATTCTGCGCAGGCACCTCATGTGATAGCTGTTTAGTCGCCTCTCCTGGTGCATGTAGGTAGACCATGTATCACTGCCATAAACAAGAGTGATGAGGACACAGACCTGGTAAACAAGTGTTTTTTGTTTTAACAGTGATCTTCTTGTTCTCTCATACCCTTTTTGTTAATCTGCTCATTGTTGTTTCTGCCTTGCCTATCCTAATATTGATCTATTGGTCCAGGGATAGTTTATTATTGACTGAGGATCCGAAGTACGTAAAATGATTTTCTACATCGAGAACTTCATCATCAATAGAGATTACTGGTGGCGTGTTTGCACCCTGGACCATAACTTGTGTTTTTGTTTTGCTGATTGTCCACCCGAACTCATAGCAGGCAAATAAAAATGCAAATAGTAAGCTCTGCAGTTCCTCCTCTGACTGAGTCGTAATTGCATCTCATCAGCAAAGAGCAGTTCTTTCATCAGCACCCTGTTTATTGTGGTCTTGACTCTTGACTTGAGCACCCACCTATTTAGGAAATGAATTCCATTTGTACATGAAGCTTTTAATTTTATCTATTTGGCACTTGCAAAGAATAATATATCTATATAATCACAATTGTTGTATATGCCTTTCCAGAATCGTATTATTTTCAGGCAAAACGAAGCTAATTTGTTAATCCTGGTTTTTGTGTTATATAGATTTTGTTCCATTTACAAACATGCCCGTGTATCTTACTCTATTAACTTGTTCACATGTCAGTATTTCTAACCATCACATGCTTCTTGCTTGCAGCGCTTCATGAGCAATGTTAAGATAGATATAGAGAGCCACAATCTGCCCATTTTTAAATACATTTTCAAAACAACTGCACATGTTTTGGAATTGTTTGATATCTAATTAAATTATGACAATCTCATTATCATAATAATGTCAATAGAAGCGGTAGATAAAAGTATTCAATATTGTGCAAACCATAATTGGCAGGAAAATCAAATTTGCTTTTGAATATACGAGGCATGTTCAAATGAAACCCGACCAAACTGCAGCAAGTGAACATACGTACGATGCGCATGATCACGTCACTTCTGGTGTAAACAGCAGATACCAACTGTCAAGTTTGCAAAATTTCACTATCCTCCGACTCATAGTTTCCTCAGCAGATCGTTGAAAATATGGCGGGTGTATTACGGAATCCGTCCAGAGTTGATCAGCGAGCTGTGATTTGATTTCTAACAGCTGAAAGATGTTGACCATTTGACATTCATCGCAGAATGCAGGCAGCTCCCAGGATGCAACATAAATTAGAAAACCGTTCAGAGAGGTTGTCAGTAGTGGGATACTTCTAGTAATGTATAGTGGCCGAACCTCTACACCAAGTGGTAGAAAAGGAGCATCCACGTTATTAGTATCTGTACAGTTCACATATTATTTCATCCATAGAAAGGGGTCTTGAGATCCACATGGAATACAGAACAACACAGACTAAATACGACACGTGTATAAAACGTGATGTGGGACTAGACAGACAGATTACGTTGTTATGCCTTTAAAATATAAAACGCAAACTACAGCTTTTTGTGTGTGTGTGTGTGTTGGGTGGGTGGATGGATTTGCGTATGTTTGGGTGGGTTGGTTGGATGTGTGTGTGTGTGTGTGTGCATGTGTTCGAGCACGCGCGCGGTCGGGCGTGTGTGTGTGGTGAGGCGGGGGGGGGGGGTGGGAGGAAGGCCGTTGTAGTCAAGAGGTAAGGAACTCGCTTCTCAGAGCGATGGGCCTTCGAATTACACAAATTTAACGCGACCCGTTGTCACAATGGAGATATGACCAGTGTGTGTATATAAATTTGTTATGACCTGAAAGACAAATTGTGCGTTGTTTATTAGTTTCATGTTATTTGGTTGGAAAGAAATTCTTCATAATTGTTTTCACCGCCCAAGTTCTTAAAAGCTTTCAAGTATTAAAGATTGACGGGTAAAGAAAGGCCCGGAACCAATTGCCTACCGGTTTCATGTGTGTAAAAAAAAACATGAATGTTTCCAAACACACTAGAAAATTACAATGGAACCCATTTTATGACAATAGTGATATTATATCCGTAAAGTTTTGACTTTTAAATTAAAATTTTCGTGCTATCACTAAATGGTGTAGTTCGTATTTGGTTACAAAAATAAAACGAAAAACATACAGAAGGATATTAATATCCAAACATATATACACACACAGAGAGCTGGCTCACGCACAAATACATACACACACACACAGATACACACACGCGCAGACAGACACATGCGTGCACATATAGACGTCGCACCTACACAGCCACACACAGACAAACTCTCTCTCTCTCACACACACACAAGAAACAAGCATACAATGGAACCAGCGTTAACACTAGGACAAATAAGATGGCCGAAATCAAATTGCAATCGATTGTGAGAGCTGTTCATGTAGGCGTCAATCTGGATTAACTTCCCTTAATCGAGTATGTCATTCAGCCCTTGGGAAATGGAAATGTGCGCCTTCGGGATCATTAGGACATTTTTACACTATCTTGAGACTGAACCTGTGCTCATTTTTCTTTCATCTTTGACGTTTTGTCTGCAGAACTCGCGAGATCTACAAAAAAATTCACAAAAGACTTGGCAACTAATTTCTGGAAGAGATTTCAATAGAACTGGTGTGAATTTGTTGCTATGAGTACATACAGCGAAAAAAAAATTATATAGACCTTGTTTTATGAAATTTTTGATCTAGTGATTGCTCATAATGCCTTTAAAAGAATTTCTCAAATGATGTAAAGTTTTTTAAAAACTGTATTTGCATGAAAATAGCGACTGTTTAGTTCAATGTGGTTAACAGAGATGTTGTTGTCTTTCTGATAGCCAAAAATTAATAAAACTTTGTTGTTTATCCATTTATTCTGTTGCTATATTAACTTGTTCCGGCTTTTAATTTACACTTAGGAACAATGTAAATGGCGTTTACATCCTATCATTAATTTTGTAGAATAGTTAGTTTTCTGAATATTTTAAATGGAATGAAAAATACTATTTGTTATGTTTTAGCAAATAGATCAGATCAATAAATTATGTAACGATTAAATGTTTTCAGGTAATCAATGATTTGTTTTATAACTGTAGCAACCCTACAAAATATTTCCTACTGCTTCCTGTGTAGATAATGTAGAAAATAATAGTAATAGTTACCCATCGCAACCGAAGATGCGATATCATCTGACTTGTGCTACGAGATGTGTTCTTGTATGGCTATAGAAAGCAATCTTGGCATGGCAAAGTTTTCTCCACACATGAGCAGTCTTGTAAGGAGTAGGCTGTGGGGAGTTGACGTGCGTTCTGCTCTTTCGGACGGCAAGTCGACTCAAAGCCTCCGCGATGAAGTTGCAATCTAAGCACATATGGTGGTTCTATCGTTCTGGATGGAACGGTTCTGAGCCAGCAACTCGCCGAAGGTGACATCAATGTTCAAAACTTTTCGGAGACACTTTCAAGAAGTCTCTGTAGCGTTTCTTCCGTCTTCCTAATGATAGTCTGCCTGCTCTTAGCTTGTCGCATAACAGCTGTTTCGAGATGCTTACATCAGGCATGTGAGCATCATGCCTGGTCCATCTTATCTGGGATTTCTTCAGAAGCGTGTGGATGTTCATGTTATTTTTACTAAGAGTTTGAGAATTAGGCTGTTTGACCTGCCACCTGATCCTGAGCCGCCTACGCTGACATCTCAATTGAAAACGATTACGCTGTCTGGCTTGTCTGTTATACACTGTCCATGTTTCTCAGGCATTCAGCAGAGTAGTTAACATTCCAGCACGGTACACTTTAATCTTTGTGGCGACATAATGTCGTGTAGGATCAAGGAGTTTACTTGCAGCCTCTCAAAGGCAGATCTGGCCTAGGTAATCCTGCTGGTAACCTCAAAGACAATATATGTCTTTCTGTTGCGAATACTGTCTAGGTAGGTGAAGCTGTCGACTGCCCGGAAACGCTGGTTCTGCGCCATACTGATTGCTCAATGTACGCCTGCCTAGACGTAGGCTGGAAGAGTATTTCATAAATTTTAGTTTTGCTCGTGATATCAAATGTACTGCATTCCGTCGTAAACTTCAAAATTGTGTATTGCGTATCTTGTTCTGAGAAGATATTAAGAGCACAGTCGTAAGCGAACAAGAGATCCCAAATCATGACCTCACTCCCCACGGTGTAAGATTTCAGGCGCATCGAATTCAACAGTGAACCATGCGTTCTGTACCTGATATGCATGCAAGTAGCAGCACCATGTACAGCATCAGAAATCGCTTCTGCAAAGACTATGCTAAACAGTGTCGATACATGCACACACTCCTGTTTGGTATGTGGCGATTGGGAGTCTACTGGCAATTCTTCTTCATGAAAAACTCGAGACATCAGGTCATTATGAAACGGAAGTACAACAGCAATGAATCTGTAGGGTCAACCAAACTTATCCATGATGGGCAAGTCCAGCCCTTTTGACGGTGCCAATGGCCTTGGTCAGGTTGACAAAAACTATGTACAGGTCACGATGCTGTTTTTGACATTTCTCATGAGATGTTGCATATACCATGTCGGCCGTCCAACGACATCATGAAAGCCACACTGAATCTCTGGAAGTAGACCATGCTCAAGATGATCGGTTAAGCGGTTGAGTAGAACTGGGGCAAAATCTTGCCTGCAATTGACAGCAAGGAGATGCCTCTGTGGTTGTTGCAGGAGTGATGGTTCCTCTTTTGCTTGTATAGGTGTGCATTAGTGGCATCTTTCATTTCCTGTAGCGCTTTCCAAAAACTTCGAGAAAGTGTATTCAGTTCCTGGAGAAGCAAAGGGTTGCATGTTTGATAAATATCGGCAAGTAAAAGGAGTTTGACCCGAGAGCTTTGCCTCTGGACATCGAGCTAATAGCGCTTCTGACCTCAGTGTCGTTGACCTTGAGGGCAAGCCCTTGGAGCATACAGCTACGGCTTGTTTGCTGATGATGGCTTCAAAATGCGCAGCCCAGCGCTCCAAAATCTGAACATCGTCGGTGCGTCAGTATTAAAGACAGGAGAAGAGTGACGCGACCGAGGGCCGCAGACAGCCTTCAGGACACAGTAAAATTGCCTTCAGTCATTAGCATCAGTATACCCTTGAATCTGCACCGCTTTATAGAGAAGCCAAGCATATTGCATAGACATGGGCCTGCATTGCACAACCGTACGAATGTTGTTGAATGTAACCCTTCTAGGTGAAGAAAAGCGGTCACTGGAACAAACGGTGCTTTTCATCCACAGATCTTGATAGCTGAGTCGTACCAATCGTGTCGTATGTCACAAACACAGCGTTGCTGAGAATTGGATTCCATCCCATATGAAGACCAACCTATCTTTCACAGTACTCAGTTTTGACTGATCTCTAGTCAACCACGCTTTGCAACTTCCCGATGTTAAACCTATTTACAGGCTTTCGTTCACATTGACGACACAAAGGAACCGCTTGATTAGACTTGCAGAAACCTGTAATTAACTTGATCTGACAAGTAAAGCGCTAGAATAAACATGCACTATTATTTGTTCCGTGGCAATTTGTACTTCAGTCATTGATTAAAAAACATGTTTTCCTTTCTTATTGTGGTTCTGAATGTAAGTATTACACTGGAACAGCATCAACCAGGGACGACGATGAAATTGAAATAATCGATAAAACATAAATAAGTTTGACTCAACTGCTGCACCGAGACCGAAGCAAGTCCATGTTCCGGCTACACCATCTTCGTCAGGGATAAAGAACAAACTAAATCTTAAAGAGTCGATACAATTAAAATGGAGGTAGAAAACCGATCCAATACTACTTTAGGCGGCAGCCATTGGCCAGGAATGTGTGCATCACTATATGCTATTATAAAAGAGTAGGCCAAACGGAAATGATCAATATGAGCAAAGAAAAACACATATACTATTAAATGTATACAATTTAATACGTACATACGTTCACGGTTACTCCAACATGTAAATATGTATAATACGTCAGAAATGAGATAGTAGCCCCTTTCAGTAATGACTGACTATAGGATTATGTGACTTGTGAAAAAAAAACCGAGGCAATGAAGTCCCGCTGACTTTAAAATGTTTTTTTTTTTAAAGTGGTATACAAACAAACAAAACACAAATTGATTCTTATCTTTTAATTATTTCTTTCTCCTTGTGGTGTTGTCTTTTCACTTCTCTGTATTGCAAGAGCTTCTCTTCCCCAAATATGAAGTTGCCCTTCCGGGTACAGCTCCACTTGGACCGGTCTGCAGCTGCATCTTCCCAGGATTCCAGACTCATGTCCAGAGCCTTCATATCACGGTTACACATATTTTATACCCTCAACTGTGGTTGGTCAACTGTTCTCTTGCCCTCCGTCAACTGTCCATAGAAGATATTTTTGGGAAAGCGACCGTCTTCCGTGTAACAAACATGACCAAAAAATCGTAGTTTTCGCTGTCTGAGGAATGTGAACATTCTTGAGAGACCGGCTCAACAGTGCATCTCTGCATTCGTCACTCTGTCCCGTCATGAAAATTCAAGAATCAATCGCAGTAGCCGTTGATGGTATAGGCTGTCTTAGTTTCGCTACCATTCAGAAGTGTGCTGACGTCACATGCATTGTACACAATGGCCTTGGATTCTAGTTTTTCCAAACACCCATCGTGAGGTGGGCAAATGTAGCAGCAGTTTTGACAATGCGACTGTCTATTTCTGGGTCAAGGGAGAGCTTGTCATTGATGAGGGATCCCAGGTATGTGAATTGGTGCACAGCTGCCAGTTCATATTTATCGACGTTAAGGGTTGGCGTGGAAAATGCTTCCTGTCCCAGCACATTTGTTTTGTTGAGACTTATTGTGAGATCAACATCTTTGCAGACCTGGGAGAAGCGATATATCAACTTCTGAAGTTACTTCTGACTGTGAGTGACAATTGCAGCACCATCAGCTAAAATTAGATGTCTAGGTCTACCACTCCCAACGGTGTAGGATATTGTGCTGCAAAGTTGTCAGTCAGATATTTTCATCACACATATATATATATATATATTTATAATGATTACTCGAAGATAATCTCTATGTAAGAATTGTTAACGTCCCAGAGACAAATATTTTACTACAAACAGATTACATTTAAATGAATGGATTTGTCTTGAATACTTAATTGTCTATTTTGCAGATGCAACGCTTGTAATTCATTATCTGTTTGTCATTTATAGGTCGACCATTCATGTCACTTTCTTTGTCATTTTGCAGACACCATTTCAATAGAAATGTGGTAATGTTTTTGTTTTTGTTTTTTTGGGTCTTATCTCGCTTTTGTGCGAGCGTTTATTTATGTCTCTTATTGTCCTAACTGTTGAATATTTGATTTGTTAACGTATCCTTCTTCATCGACAATATATCTTTTGCACTTGCATTTCTGATGTGCTAATAATTGTTTAACTTACGATTTTCTGTTGATTTTCTGCTGATGTCAGTATTTATATGTAATCTTTTCTGTGTCAGTATCTATTTTTGTATCGTTACATTTGTCAGCATATGTTTCGTCTTAGATTTGGATTGTGGCAGTATTTGTTTCTTATCTTTGCTTTTCTTAGTATTTTTTAACGTATATTTCCAAGTGTCAGTATTTGTGTCGATCTTTATGCGTGTCAGTACTTTTATATTATCCTTATATGTGTCAATATTTTTATTTCATGTCTGCCAGTGTCATTATGTTTAGCCTTCTTCGCAAATTGTCATTCTTTTGATGAATCTATTTTTGTATATCTTCAATTTCCTGTATTAGGATTTACATTTTTATATTTGCCTGTGCCAGAATCATTACCGAACTTTATGTCGTTATTTTTATCTTCACTTTGCAAGAGTCTGTATTCATATAATATTCTTGATTGTCTGGTCTGTGTTAGTGCCAGTAATTGTTTTGTTGATCTTTGCTTGTATCAGATTGTAATATTACCTTTTCCTGTGTCAGTAATTGTTTTGTTTTGTTCATCTTTGCTTGTGTCAGATTTTAATCTTACCTTTCGCCTGTGTCAGTAATTGTTTTGTCTCCTTTTGTTCAACCCTCACGTCCTCGTCATAGGAGGTGGAAACATGACGAATCAAGGGATTACCTGGGAAAACCGACGATGAAAATAAATATGGTACCGCTGTGATTAGCCTAGGTAGACGACATGCAGTATAGTCAAGACTCAAAATCAATAGAGAAGCTTAAATAGAATTATCTCAATAGAACATAGGCTGGAAACGTTGAATGACAACTAAAAAAGCAACGTTAAATGTTGGTGGAATTTGTGGGAAAAACTGAAATAGAAATCATGAGGCAAGAAGACATAATGGTAAACGTAAAGAATATTCAGGAGACTAATTGGACCTATGTACTGGATTAAAGTGACACAAAGAAAACAGCCAAATATAGGGTAGATTTTCTTGATCATCCAGCGAAAGCAAAATTCACCTTTGAGAAGGAATACACAAGGGAAATGAGCTAAAGAGGCATTCCAGGCATAGATCAAGAATATCGCAGGAACTCGTCTGCAGATGTAACAATCAATATGTGAACACAAGAAGAAGATCAATGAACGATTAATACGACTTTAGCAGCTGAAAGTGGAAAAGGAACAATAGGTTCCAGGGCTTCGCCCAATGCAGTGACTGTAGCAGCCAGGAAGAGAGACGAAGCTTCTGTGAGTGTTCTTGAGCCGTTAGCAATTGAGTCACATGGAGTAGGGCACCAGAGAATCCATCTCGGCAGCATTTCATCGGATAGGCGCTGCAGTCCCGATTTCTCAAGACTAGCTGCATCTTGATTTCACGACTTCCAACGTGTATGTAATAACGGCAAAATTTCCCTTGAAACAAAAATCCGCACCTATCAGTATTGCGTGGTCTATGTTCTACTCTACGGCTCCGAAACCTGGACAATACCGAACCATGATATGTTGAGACTAGAGGTCTTGCACATGCACAACCAGCAGCGTATCCTAGGCATCCGATGGCATCCCATGGGGTAGGTGTCAGTTATTACTAATTTTATGCTGAGGTTTTGGTATTGTTCCTATGGGGTTGGAAGGGCCATTAGATTTACCTTCTTAGTAGGGTCTGGTAATTTCTCCTTATATGTTTTCATTAGTTGTTTTTTTTTGACCGATGTACAAAGCTACTTCTCTTAAATCTTTCACTGGCAAGATCTTCGAATCCTGTCTTCATTGGACGTGCTGTCATGTTTTTGTATTTTTCTGCTTGTATCATTGTCTTGATACCCTGTCTATAGGATAGAGGTGTATTGCCTGTGAATTTTTTTTATTTCATTTATTGGAGTTGTTTTCATAGCATCCGTGATCACCTTAAGCGCTTGGTGTTGTACCTTTTCTTTGATTTGTAGGTGTGATTTGGCTACTGTGGACCATACTGCTGATCTATGGTCTACTATTGGTCTTATTACCCCATTATAGACCTTCTTAAGCGTTGTTTCATTCGCTCCCCAATTTGACCCTGCTATTTTGCTCAATATTGCGACTTTTGTTTTTAGTTTTTTGCTTGTCTTTTTCTCAATGTGAGGCCTTCACGTCATTCTCTTATCAAATGTGTCTATTTGGACCTGTATATTTCCAAGTCGTATTTGTTCTGCCATTTCTTTGTTTGAGAGTGTAGAGAGTGTTGTTACAGATTTCTCAGCATTGATCTGTATCAACCATTTCCCAGCCCATGCTGCTATATTGTCCGCTGCTCTTTGTATTCGCTTATTTGCAATTGTTAGGTGTTCTTCTACACACCACCAAGTCATCTGCTTTTACCCCTTGTGGCAGATCGTGGGTGAGATCATTGATAAACACGAGGAACAATGTGGGAGACGGTACTGTGCCCTGAGGAACTCCTTGTATTAGGAGGATTTTTTGCTGCTATAACCATCAATGGTAACTAGCTTTCCGGTTGTGTGGGAATGCCTTGATCCATTTTCTCATGTTATCCTTGATGTCATTCCTTTGCAGTTTTGCCATTAGTCCATCTTTCCATACCTTATCGAAGACTTTCTGGAAATGTATCCATAGTATAAGGACCTTATTCTTTTCTTGGAAGGCGTCTTCAACGTTATGGGACAAGTATGTTATCTGGTCTTCTGTAATGCTTCTCTAAACTATGCTTGTTCTGGTATTAGTATTTTCCTCTGTTTCTAGGTACCATTTCAGTCGTCTGTTGACCATACTCTCCCTTGTCTTACAGACACGATTAAGCTTATTGGTCTGGAACTGGTGGCCTTTTTCTCGTTATTTTCTTTCTTTATAATGAGACACATATATGTCTCTCTCCATGTCTGCGGCACATTGCCTGTCATCCAGCTATGATTGTAAATTTGCAGCAGTTTGTTCATTGCTGCATGTTGAAGGTGTTTCGCTGTTTTTTTTTTGTGGATTATGTCTTGTCGAATGTCTCTTTGTATGCATGCGTTTACGGTGACGGTGGGTGATGTTGCTCTCATTCCGGTAAATTCCCCAAATATATTGGTTGCTTGTTTGCCAGTATATAGTTTACCTGCCTCTTCTAGTGTAGTTTCTTATCGCTGAAAGGTAATTAATTTCACTTAGTTGTTTAGTTAGTTTCCACAACTTTCTGCCTTCTTTCGCAAAGTATAATTCAAGGATTTTCTCTTTCCATCTGTCCTCTTGGATTCTAATTTTCCTTAGATGAATTTTGCTTTGGTCTTTTGCAGCGTGATATGATTTTGTTGTGATTGTTGTAGCTTTGCAATGTCTCTCGCCTCATTCATTTCTTCGTGTTTTAATTGTTGTTAAGTTTTAGTCTAATATGGTACAGGATTCTTCCTCGCTTCTCTTGGTATCGTCTCTTTCCATGCTTGGAGCACTCCCTTATTAAACTCCCTGCTGACACTGTTAATGCCTAAATGCCATAAATATCCTTTGTCGGCAGGCTTACTCTATGTTGGTATGTGAACCGAATTGCTTTTTTTATAAGTCCTTCTTGGCAGCCCTGGATTTATATTGATTGTTTTACGAATTTGTATGAATACAATGCAATGATCGCTTCTATCCAGTTGTTTTCCTATTTCTCTTTCTGCTATTCCTGCCAGGTCCAGCGTGCAGAATGCCAAGTCTGGAGTAGAGGTACTATGCCATCTTCTGGAGTAGAATGTTGAAAGTCGTTAGGTTTGTTCAATAGGGTTAGATTATTGCCAGATTTCTACCTTTTCTTCTCTTCTGTCTAGTTGACCATATCCCCAGTTTTGAGAGTGGTGAAGTCTCCCACCGCTAGGAAGTGTCCACTTTGGACATCTATATTGCTATGTTCAGTGGTATGTCGCTGGGGTAGTAGAAGTTGAGGAGGTCCATTTCCGGAGTGTTCTATTTGAGATGATTTATTGGGTATCCTGCACCTTCTTTGTGCACCTTGGTTTCTATATCATTTATGCTATTTAGTATCAAGGTTAGAAAACCTCCATTTTTCTGCTCTTCTCTGTCCACTCTGAAGCATTGATACCTCTGTACCTTAAACTGTTTTCCAGCCTCTATTTAGGTTTCTTCTATACAGCATACTTGATTTCATTTTTAAATAGTGTATTTTCTCTTTCGGTTTTTTGTTGTTGCTGACTACCTTCGCATTCCAATGCATAACATTCAGAGGGGTTGTTTTGTCTGGTTGGCCAGTATTTTCTCCCTTTCACCTCCTGGCTCTACAAGGCATAATAGGGAGACTTTCAGTAGCTGAAGGTGGGTTCCGTCGAGGATCAGAACCCGACACTGCTTCTGTTTGGAACGACTTCACAGTGCGAGCACTATATTTATTATTCTTTGACTTTTGTGTAGACATACAAAAAGAAGGGGTAGGCGGGGTTGCACGGTACCATGCTTGCTAGTGCAACTCCTGACCTGATACCTCTGTCTTCAGCACCTATTCTGTAATAGAGTGTGCTCCACCTCCACCGTCTTCCGGGGGCTCTGATTTGGCCTTAACCTCGTTTGCTGTCTATCTTACCTCCCGCTGGGGTTAACACCAAATCTTTGGCACGATTACTGGGTATAACAGGATCCACCAACGCGTAGGTGAAGTAGACTTGGCCAGGAGAGGCTACGAGACATGAGTTTTGTATTCCCCGATCACTGCCCCATTTGGATCCCGCAACATCGCATAATTTGGGCAATTAGAAAGTATACAAATTATCACAAATTATGTAGCAATTGAAGTCAAACATATAGTTTTACACTATTATGTAAAAATAAACTTTTATTCTTATGAGAATTTAGGGCGCAGTGCCGGTAAAGCGGTTTTGGGTGTCGATTTTGGACCACCAGAACATGCACTCAAATTCTCAGTCAGTTTAAGGTCTGTTTTTAATATCGGAGGTAAAAGTACAAACCTAACTTGTGCAGTTCGTTGTTAATGCAGGGGCAAGCGTCTCCTATTTCTCAGGCCTATATATCCTCCCAGTAGACGTCAGCGATGTGAATAAACCAGCCCTGTAAATAAACACACTAGCGATAATTTTTTCATTTGAAGAAAACATGAAAATTCATTATCATCATCATCAATTTAGTCAGTCCGGAGACTGGTGTTGGGGTATCCTGATCATGTCACGCCACTGTTCTCTGTTAGTCAGTCCGGAGACTGGTGTTGGGGTATCCTGATCATGTCACGCCACTGTTCTCTGTTAGTCAGTCCGGAGACTGGTGTTGGGGTATCCTGATCATGTCACGCCACTGTTCTCTGTAAGTCAGTCCGGAGACTGGTATTGGGGTATCCTGATCATGTCACGCCACTGTTCTCTGTTAGTCAGTCCGGAGACTGGTGTTGGGGTATCCTGATCATGTCACGCCACTGTTCTCTGTTAGTCAGTCCGGAGACTGGTGTTGGGGTATCCTGATCATGTCACGCCACTGTTCTCTGTTAGTCAGTCCGGAGACTGGTGTTGGGGTATCCTGATCATGTCACGCCACTGTTCTCTGTTAGTCAGTCCGGAGACTGGTGTTGGGGTATCCTGATCATGTCACGCCACTGTTCTCTGTTAGTCAGTCCGGAGACTGGTGTTGGGGTATCCTGATCATGTCACGCCACTGTTATCTGTTAGTCAGTCCGGTGACTGGTGTTGGGGTATCCTGATCATGTCACGCCACTGTTCTCTGTTAGTCAGTCCGGTGACTGGTGTTGGGGTATCCTGATCATGTCACGCCACTGTTCTCTGTTAGTCAGTCCGGAGACTGGTGTTGGGGTATCCTGATCATGTCACGCCACTGTTCTCTGTTAGTCAGTCCGGAGACTGGTGTTGGGGTATCCTGATCATGTCACGCCACTGTTCTCTGTTAGTCAGTCCGGAGACTGGTGTTGGGGTATCCTGATCATGTCACGCCACTGTTCTCTGTTAGTCAGTCCGGTGACTGGTGTTAGGGTATCCTGATCATGTCACGCCACTGTTCTCTGTTAGTCAGTCCGGTGACTGGTGTTGGGGTATTCTGATCATGTCACGCCACTGTTCTCTGTTAGTCAGTCCGGTGACTGGTGTTGGGGTATCCTGATCATGTCACGCCACTGTTCTCTGTTAGTCAGTCCGGAGACTGGTGTTGAAATCATTTGATCATGTCACGCCACTGTCCTCTGTTAGTCAGTAACGGATAATGGTGTTGAAGTCTTCTGATCATGTCAAGCCACTCTGCTCTGTCCCTGCAGATCGCTTCAGCTCAGTATAAGTCTGCATCCCAATGTTCTTAAACGCATGTGTTATGTCATTTTTTCATTGACATCTGCTTCTTCTTTTCCCGTGAATTTTGTCTTCTTTCAATAGTAAGTTTACATGTATCATGTTTTACCCAATTCAAGCAATCTACCTTTCTGTATACTTCTCATTAATTGTCAATGTGACCATATACATTTTTTTAAAGTTCGTTTCCCATCTTTTTTTGTCCAGCTCACTGTTTGCATCCTGGGATAGCACCACATCTCAAAATATTATTTCTTTTCATTCTTTTTGTTTATAGAGTCCATGTTACAAAGTCGTACAATGCTACGGGTAAAAAATGTGTAGTGATTATTCTTCTCAAAAGCTCAATATTGATGTTATTTTTTGGTAGAAGTTTTTTTGTTTCCCACGGAATGCATTTTTTCTGCTTCAATCCTAGTTCTAATTTCAACATCACTATGAGCGTCCTCTGTAGTAATTGTGCACATGAAAACATCTGCACGTGTTCTATGATCCGTCCTCGACGCTGTATTTATTCTTTGGGATTGTTTGAAAAATTAAACCTCAGCAAATTAAAAAAATGGTTTTTGTTGAGAATGTTACAAATATCGTTGATAGCCTTACAACAACATGTGAAAAGGAATATTTAAAAAAACAACAACAATATAGCAAGATTACTGCTAACAATTACAAAAGACTACATTCTTCGATCATATGCATAGGAAGAACCGTTCGGAAAATCTAGGTACAAACAGAAAATATATAGCACATAAGAAAGAATCAGAGGACGTGAAATTGAACTACAAGGAAAGTCAGTAAATATGTCACACGTGGCCTTTTTTTAACTTTTAAAAAACTAAAAGGGACACGAACTAGAAAAACTTTTAATTAACAACTTACACTGTCCCTTATTACTTAAAATAATTTCTTCTACAAACATTGATGCACTTATTCCATCGCTTTATTCGTGTCCATGTTGCATATACGTCTTTGGTCTGCTGCCTCAGTCAGATTTCCATTTCACGTGTAACCTCTCCATTATTAGAGAAACGTCTCACGCTAAGCTTGGTTATTAATCCACAAAACAAGTGGAAATCGGTCGGAGCTAAGCCGGGGCTGTAATGTGGGTGTTCAAAATGTTGTCCCCGTAGATGATCAATTTTCTCCTATTTTAATCTATCCGTATGTGGTCTGACACTGTCGTGGTGGAGCAGTACTCCTCTGGTCAGCAGACCTGAACGTTTGATCCCAACTGCACCCCAAAACATCAACCAACTTCTAAGTACGATTAAACATTTACATTATCGTCTTTCTTTTGAAAATGGGTTAACAGCGCTTCGTGATAATCACTAATACTATAAGCATAACCTTCCCTGCTATTGAAGGTCTTCTCAGAAGGGGAAGTAGGAATGTTTCCATTGCATTGAAGTACGCTTTGATTCTTGTTGGTTTGGAAACAAACATGAATCGTTTTGTGTACCAATTCTCTTAAGCATGTCTTCACATCCACCTGCATACCGACAGAGAAGCTGCAAGTAGATACCCATTCGGTTCATTTTGTGTTCGTTGGTTAGTTGTCTGGGTACTCGTGAGCAGACTTTTTGGAAAATGCAATCGAACGTACATTATTCTGTAGGATTACCTTGCAAGCACCTAATTACAGTTACCACACTAACATTACTAGCCTGTCAGCTAGAATCGTCTATCCCACCCGCCACAGAGACGCCTATGTTGAACAAGACGTCCAGGTCGGGCTTCATCTGCATTTTTTAGCGACCTTGAGAAAAAGTATCGACCCAGCTGATCACCGCTTTACGCGACAGACATTTCTCACCGCATAAAGGCAATATTTTTAAATGAATATCTTTTGAGGAAAATCTTTTTTTTAAAAACGTCTCTTAACAGCGCGCTGTTCTTTGATTGTACATTCTATGAGCAAGGAGGCGGTGTTGCATATAGTCTGTGCACGTGCATGCCATACGTGGTAACAACCTTAAGTTATAACACAACTTGACGCTGCTACCTTTTTCAGCTATCCCAAATCAGTGTGTGACCTACTTACTGACTTACCGTCGTATGTAAACTAGTATAGATGTGTGGATCGCTAGATAAATATCAAATATGTTAAGGGCTGAATTACTGAGAAGACAGACAGTTGTGCTGATGCAGGAAATTGGCCGTCAACACCTCATCACATATCATACTAGAGACGTTAAAGTCAAACAGGGAATTCTTTTGTAAGGAAAAAAACCTTTTTTCAAGTAGTCGAAATGTCATTTTTATTCTCGGTATAATTTCCTGCAAAGTTTATGCACCTATCCCAGCGTGTAAGTAATGCTTGGAAAAGCTTCAGCGTAAAAAGATTTGCCAGTATGTCTGAATCAATCAGAAACAGCCTGTTTCAATTCGTCATCAGTGCTGAAATATTGGCCTCCCAGGAAGTCTTTTAGGGGTCCAAACAGGTGGAGATTGCTTGGAGGGGGTCGTGGCTGTAAGGTGGATGTGGCAATACCTCCTAGCCCAATTGTTGCGTATTGCCGTGAGCTATATGAGGTCGAGAGACATCTTGCAGCAACAAGACGTTCTTTGTGTTTTAATTCTACGTGCACCAATCTTCCAAAAAAGGCAAATATTCATGAATAATAGTGTTCAACTTACCTAGAGAAAGACTTGCTTCTTGTGCAATTTGGCGACAGGTTATGCGTTACAGAGTCTCTTAACGCAGCTCTCGTAGATTCTGCAACAGAGATCCTGGGATGCCACCAAACAAAAAAGAAGCCATGAGTGACCAAAGACATTCTAGACTTGTATGATAAAAGCAGGTCACTGAAAAAACACAATGATCCGCCGGAGGAGGTCGGCAGTTATAAAGAGGTCAAGAAAGCCATACAACAAAAGATGCGTGGATATGTGAGCAATGCGCAAACATTGAAGAGAGACTAAACAGAAATGATGCTAAAGGAGCATACAAGGTAGTCAAAGAACTGGTAACACCAAGACAAAGCAGGAACCATATGATTCATGATTAAAACGGCAAGTGTCTCATTGAGGGAAATGACATACTGGCAAGATGGTCAGATTACTGTTCTGAGCTATACAACTATGAAGGGCGAAACAAACCTGAGAAAAAATTCTCCCCAACACCAACAAATATAGAGGATAACCAACTGATAACGAAGGAAGAGGTAATTGCAGAGGTAAAGACATTGAGAAGAGGGAAGGCGACCGGCGTGGACAATATACCAGCAGAGCTCTTACAAGCAGGTGGAGAGGTAGTGGTGGAAGGCCTGACACACATCTGTAACAAAATTTGGGCGACCGGAAACTGGCCGGACTTATGGACGAAATCAATAGTTATACCGTTACATACGTTACATAAGTCTGGAAACCTAAAGCTGTGCCAAAATTACAGAACAATAAGCTTCATTAGCCACCCTAGCAAGTTCATGCTTAGATTAATCCTCGACCGATTGAAACCCCAAGCAGAGAACATTATTGCCGAGGAGCAAGCAGGGTTCAGACAGGGAAGAAGCACTACAGAACAGATATTTAATTTAAGGCTGCTAAGCGAGAAATATCTAGAACAGCAGCAACACTGTATCATGTGTTTGTGGATTTTAAGAAGGCGTTTGATAGGGTATGGCATAAAGCGCTTTGGGCAACCGTGAGGATGTATAATATCAACGGAAATATTATAACGGTACTTGAACACATGTATAACAAGGCGTCTAGTGCAGTTATTGTGAATGGGAGGCGAGGGGACTGATTTCGCACATCAGTTGGTGTGAGACAGGGGTGTACACTCTCTCCAACTCTTTTCAATATATTCCTTGAAGGAATTATGAGTGAGGCAGTTGAAGGTCACGTTGGTACTGTCAAGATAGGGGGCCGAACGATTACCAACCTTCGTTTTGCAGATGATATCGACGGGTTGGCGGGTTCAGAAGCAGAACTCCAGGAATGGGTCAGAAGGCTCGATGAAACAGCTCTTGACTATGGTATGGAGATAAACGTTGGAAAGACAAAACTAATGACAAACAACGCTACGGGCTTCAAGATAAAAGCAAACGGTCAAGAACTCGAAGTAGTTGACCGTTTTAAATATCTTGGATCGATTGTCAGTGATGAAGGATCAAAATGTGAAGTATTGGCCAGAATAGCACAGACAATAGCGGCGCTTGCACGACTTAACAAAATCTGGCACGATAAACGGTTAGCACTACGCACGAAAAACATATTAATGCGTACACTGGTCCTGTCAATATTCCTCTATGCGTGTGAAACATGGACAGTTACAGCTGACCTTTAACGAAGGATACAGGCCTTGGAGATGAGATGTTTCCGAAGACTTTTAAACGTCACGTACAAAGATCGAGTTACAAACAAGGAAATCCGAAATATAATTACGACGGCAATAGGGCCTTCCGAAGATCTCTTGGCAACTGTCAAAAGAAGGAAACTCAATTGGTACGGTCACATATCGAGATCAAATGGTCTTGCAAACACAATCCCCCACGGGTAGGTGCATGGCAGACGACGAAGAGGCCGGCGCAAAAAGAGATGGGAAGACAACATAAAAGAAAGGACCAGTCTCCGACCAGAAGAGTCACAGGCAGCGGCTTCTGACAGAGAGGGATGGCGTGGAGTTGTGAGAATGTCTTCATGTGTGCCCCAACGACCTTACCGGTTACGGGATGACCTGACCTGACCTTGAAGGAATTATGAGTGAGGCACTTGGAGGTCACGTTGGTACTGTCAAGATAGGGGGGCGAACGATTACTATCCTTCGTTTTGCAGATGATATCGACGGGTTGGCGGGTTCAGAAGCAGAACTCCAGGAATGGGTCAGAAGGCTCGATGAAACAGCTCTTGACTATGGTATGGAGATAAACGTTGGAAAGACAAAACTAATGACAAACAACGCTACGGGCTTCAAGATAAAAGCAGACGGTCAAGAACTCGAAGTAGTTGACCGTTTTAAATATCTTGGGTCGATTGTCAGTGATGAAGGATCAAAATGTGAAGTATTGGCCAGAATAGCACAGACCATAGCGGCGCTTGCACGGCTTAACAAAATCTGGCAAGATAAACGGTTAGCACTACGCACGAAAATCAGATTAATGCGTACACTGGTCCTGTCAATATTCATCTATGCGTGTTAGACATGGACAGTTACAGCTGACCTTCAACGAAGGATACAGGCCTTGGAGATGAGATGTTTCCGAAAACTTTTAAACGTCACGTACAAAGATCGAGTTACAAACGAGGAAATACGAAATAGAATTACAACGGCAATAGGGCCTTTCGAAGATCTCTTGGCAACTGTCAAAATAAGGAAACTCACTTGGTACGGTCACATATCGAGATCAAGTGGTCCTGCAAACACAATCCTCCACGGGAAGGTGCATGGCAGACGACGAAGAGGCCGGCCTAAAAAGAGATTGGAGGACAACATAAAAGAATGGACCAGTCTCCGACCAGAAGAGTCACAGGCAGCGGCATCTGACAGAGAGGGATGGCTTGGAGTTGTGAGGATGTCTTCATGTGTGCCCCAACGACCTCACCAGTTACGGGATGACCTGACTTGACTCAAGTTAAACAGGGCGCATCTCTGTTGTCAGTTAAACATTATTTCACAGTTCCATTTATAAATCTCCCTGTCAGACGTCAGAGATGAGAAAATCACAGCACTGGTGCTATTTTTACTGTCTATATTATCATTCCCTTAGACCCTACATTGTTGACCCTCTTTCAAATGACGTCCATTATTCGTTTTATTTTTCTATATTTAGCTCAACATTGTAGACAGCTGCTAAAACATGGAAGATGTTCGGAGTGTCTTTCGATATTATCCAGCTAGTTTATCTTCACAGTGCAACTGATATTTGTTTCTTATATATGTCGTAACAATATGGATTATAGTTAGGTGGAATGAGCAGCTTATATTTCATTTATACTGAGGATTGCGTGATGTTTTGAAGTGCCAATTCCGTTTGGGGACGTCTCAGTTTTGTTTCTTTCGTTTTGTAAAAGACTGACGTTACTACTGAAATATACGTCCTCAGCAAAAGCCAATAAGGAAATCTAACGTGAACTCTAGCAGTTCTGAGTTCTATAGCGGCCTGGTAGCGGCCTGTTTGCATAAAGAGGTTGTTAGTCAAATAACCCCATTTGCGGCAGGAAAGGTGAAAAGCGAAAGTCGGAGTAATGGAGTTGTAGAGCGTTTGCTTCTCACAACAAATATATCAGTCTCGATTCTCGTTATTTACACGTACCAGCTGACTCAGATGTGCAATGGTACCTACATTATTTCCAGGGACTGAAAGGCAGCGAGGAAATGATCTGGTCACAAAGCGAAATAAAACTTTGAGAAACCTAACTTAAATGATTTTTCTCCAACACTTCCTTCCCAACAACGGTGTCTGCAGTGAAGATATCCCATGTAAGAAGCAGTGAGAAGCAAGTAGTTAGATCATTTGAAACAGGGTGTCGACACACACATAAATATGTATATAATATCTTAGTCATTTATTTTCGACCCCTGGAGAAGTTGTTTTTTTCTATTTCTGCATTTACTTGCAATCCAGTGCACTGAAAAACAGGTCGTTCGTCTGTTCTATCTTAGTTTAATGAAGGGTCCATCCCCGATTTGCTTCGTACAGGCCACTATTGGCTAAGAGTTTCATCCCCTGCTTTTTTCGGTTTCCATCTGCCAAGGGTTGTTTTACGTGCTCATCGTGTACACGGGATCTCCGAGTTTATCGCCCACCTCCGATGAACGTACTCCGATTTTGTGACTATGTTTTTTTAAATATTGATACAACTGTGGTACAAGTGTAGACAAGTGTAGATAAGTGATCATTAAAAAACATAAACGTATTTGAAAGGACGTTCTACAGAAGAACTTGACAATTCATCAAAAATAGGTAAAACAGGGAAAATGTTTTGCGACTGTGTCCTCCAGTTGATTGATGATAATTGTCTGATAATATTCACCTGTCGTCACGTATTTCGACAGCATCAATACACCAGGTCGTTCGAGACGGTGTGGCTCGTGAACGTCCTACAATACTTCCCTGTACTTTGCAATGATTGAATGCCTGGTATATTTGATAGGTTTTGTATATTTTACTAAACATGAAGAAACAATGTACAGCAAGTAAATGATATGAAACGAGAAGTAAATGTAGCTGTTTTTTGTTCATTTACTTTTTCTCAACTTTTGCCTCCCGGATAGATCCTTGACCACCATTTTAAATGTATTTTGTGTGTTCTATTAAGTTAATATAAATCGACTTATTCCCACCTTCACCCTCTTTCTCCACCACCAACAGGGTATTGTATAATAACAGCAACTTCAATTTCCTGAACGCCGCCTTCATTTATCACAAAATAAAGAAAGTTGGTCCGCCGCCTCTGCCTATAATCAATCGCATGTCAACAGCCTCCATGTTCCGTGAGATTTTATTGCAACATAAAAAATATTTCGACTCAACATCAAACTGTTAGCCCATTCAAGGGGAGGCTTAGACATGGCCGATCTAGACTCTCATTCTATTCCTGGGGCATCCAAGACTCTTTACATGTTTGCTTACGAGACACGATCTTTCTTCTTCTTCTTTTCGCTTTTCCTGTTTCGCCTTTCAGCGCCAGGCTATGAAGAGATCTCTAGAACGAGCCCGACTGTGTGCCTCATGTACAGAGCCTGTCCTCGTACCATTGCAGTCTCTGTGTGATGGGAAGTTGAATGACCTCTTTATTTGGAGGTTAGCTGCAACTATCAATTAAACAGCCATGAACCAAAAAAGGTGGTCCGCGTGGAATCAAAAGGAGGCAGCCCGTCCATCATGCAGTCACAGGAGGTCAATCATCTGTTTGTCTACAAACTAATTACACATATACAGAACCGGACCGACTTTACATGCGTGCGAAAATCTGGATTTTGATTTTTGGGGCACGGAGGATTAGAAGTATCAACAGAATGGAGTACGAGCACATTACAGAACATTTTTTTAATCGAAATTGGAAATCCAGGTTCTAAGGACCTTAAAGAACATGCGTAATATAAACAAAAACGTGCTCTCTGAAATGTGTAATTGAAAAACACTGTTCTTTGCTTACCAGCCCGAGGTAGATAATGTACAGATGGAAAGGCTATTTCTTAGGTTCCATCTGTGAGGAGGACAACCAAGTTTCAGGTACGATAGGCCCGACATAGAGGAGGCAATCAATGACGCAAAAAATATAGCGATTTAAAAGCTTAAAGCAGCGTTTGAGAAAATAATGGTTGGCAAAGAAGCTGGGTTAAATAGCATAACACCAGAAATGGAGTGTATGGAAGCAGTAAGCTAACTGTCATTTCTGAAGGTTTGCTTGTCAACCTGGTACCACAAGCCTGTACCACAAGCCTGTACCACAAGCCTATACCAAAAGATTGCAACATAACCATCATTATAAAAAGTGTGACGACTGGTATGGGAAAACAAAAGAGGCATCCCTCAAAAAGTGTGACGACTGGTATGGGAAAACAAAAGAGGCATCCCTCAAAAAGTGTGACGACTGGTATGGGAAAACAAAAGAGGCATCCCTCAAAAAGTGTGACGACTGGTATGGGAAAACAAAAGAGGCATCCCTCAAAAAGTGTGACGACTGGTATGGGAAAACAAAAGAGGCATCCCTCAAAAAGTGTGACGACTGGTATGGGAAAACAAAAGAGGCATCCCTCAAAAAGTGTGACGACTGGTATGGGAAAACAAAAGAGGCATCCCTCAAAAAGTGTGACGACTGGTATGGGAAAACAAAAGAGGCATCCCTCAAAAAGTGTGACGACTGTTATGGGAAAACAAAAGAGGCATCCCTCCTTAGTGTCCTCAACAAAGCTTACTCTAGAAATATGCAACAGAGACGAATCGGTCTAGCTCAGTCATAGATGAGCGGGATCCAATGTGGGTTCTAAGCAAACCAAAGAACTCAATGCATTATTTTCACATTCATTCCAACTGAGTGAAAAAGCTCTTGTGTATGATTAACTAAAAAGAAAGCTGCTTTTGGCACTTGTAAAGACAAAATAATGTTCTCTGGATCAAGCTCTAGGAATTCCAACAAACAAAAGAACATGCCATCACTTTTGATCTGTACCGTTCAGTGCTTCTATAAGACTTACAGAAGCTCGTACTATAGGACAGGTTACCAGAAGTCAGAAGAGTTCAGAAGCACTAGTGACGTAAGAGATGCCACAATATATGGCCATATCTTTTCATTTTCTCATGGGGGATGTCTTCAACGATTGTAAAGAGAGGGTAATACAAATGCTTAGAGGAGTACTAGAAGATAAGGCCAGTCTATATATCGGCGCTGGTGTTCGCCGATGATGTGGCGCTGATTACTAAATGATTGGCACATCTACTGACCAACTTCAAAGCTGAGTAAGAGAGGGGTGCCCATTAGTAGTCATGTTGGTATCGAGATAAGAGAAAAGACATCACATTTTAATGGCTGAATTGCTTTTGCAACATGTCCAGTAGCTCATACCCTTGGAGCTCCAATTAACCGACAGGGAGATATTAAAGAGCTAGCTACGTGAAGGACAGAAGCTGGTAAATTTTTTCATCCCATAAATAGAGGATTCTCTAGCAAAAGAGAAATAAGGAAGACAACTAAGATATATGTACATCTATGTGTCAGTTTTGACTTATAGATGAGAATCATGGGCAATGACAGCTGTCCAGATGAGCCAGATCCACAACTCAGAAGTGACTTATCTAACAGGGTATAAGTAACAAGAAGAGACAAGGTCTATCAGACAATACGACATGATCTGGAAACTCAGTCCATGCAGACTCGAAGAGAAAACAATCACAACTTCTGTTGAGGTTTTGGCCATATCTGCAGAATGAAAGAAGACGGACCATTGCATGCAGGCATGACAGCAAAGAGTCAAGGATCTGAACCTAAGAATGGCCGCTAATATGGTACTATAAGACAGTCTCTGAGAGGCCAATCATAATAATGGCAACAGGACAAGAGGAAGACCTTATAGAAAAGTCTGGCACTATTTCTGTCAAACATCTACACGCCAGGGTAGAAGATGAGCGACTAAGCAGTAATTTCTGTGCGTGTGTGTTTGTGTGTATTTATACATATATGCATATCTACACACACACACATATATATATATATAGGATAGTTCAAATTATACGTGGACTTTTTTGTTCTAGTTCTACCCGAATGGGCTAAAGCGTGCTGGAACTAAATCATTAGATATTACTGCTAAGTGGCCCACTTGCCATGGACCAGTCACTTTTTTGTCAATACAATTCTTGTCCTGATTTCTGACTCATTGTGGACTCTTCTGTTATTGTTTGACCCAAATATGTAAACTTTTGCATTTGTTCAATTATTTCTCCATTGATGATTATATTCATTTGCCTATTTTGCTTGTCTGTTACATTAACATTTGCCTTCCATGCACAGTACCGCCATAGGATCGTGGAATTTTAAATGTATTTTTACTCATCTCACAAATAGCGTTAATTACCTCTGGCACAATTGCCCTCCACCTTATCTTATAGTATTGTTTTAAGTAGATCAAATTATCTTAACTGTCCGACTTTGATTTCGTCCATGAATTATGTTTGCATCCCTAATCTCTCCAAAACTTAACATTTTTTCTGAAGATGAACCACATTCTTCTATATATCCACATTTCAAAGACATCAATTTCCTTCTCCAATCCTTTGTGCATTGCCCATGTTTCTACACGACACAGTAAAGACGAGAATTATTAGTTGCCCATCGCAAGCGATAATGGCCACATCAACAGACGGTTTTGTCTTGATGATGTAGCTTGTGCTGCATTTGGATTATAGTGAGAAAGAAACTTGTCATCGACCTCATTCTCTGGTCCCGAGTTACCTTGAACCAGTGGTAAGATATTAGTCAAGACGACTGGAGACAACTTAGGATGCAGGCACTCTGGTCTCACCTGCCGGGAGACAAGGGTCACTTTAAAACTTGTGGGATACGTTAGTCCACCGTTACTGCTCATAGCTTTGGGATTCGAATGCCTGACCTGTCGACCACAGCGATACGAGAAGACTGTGCAGAGTCTGTAGACAACCAGTGTTACATTCCAGTCTTGTAGTTTCGTCCCAAAGTGATCAACTGACGATTGGGATGTTCGTGAAATCTGAAGTCACCCCGCGCAGTCATGCAGTCAGCACTGAAGGAATCTAGACTGATGTATCTGCAGTTGTCATTGACTAGCTCTTTTCTGATCAGAGGGCTAGTACTGATCAGAGGGCTAGTACTGATCAGAGGGCTAGTACTGATCAGAGACGATGGTTTCACTAGTTCCGCCCGGCTGCATACGACTCCGTCTGCCTCCACCCTGTGTTGTATACTTGGAAATTCGCTGCCCCATATGATGTGTGTTATTTAGGATGCTGGATGATTTTTATATATTTCAAAGATTTCCCTCATGATATCTGCACGAGATCGGGTTGTGTAGAGAAAATGCTTGTAATATTGACAACAGGATGGTAGTTGACTATACTCAGTGGCATGCAGCAATCAATGACGTAAATACCAAAAACAGGCTTGAATACAGGCTTGAATAATGAACACAATGTAGGATTCCTGTGCTTGATTCCATTTCCAAAATTGAAATTGATTAATACTATGACATAAAATATTGTGCGAACCACCTCGAGAGTTGAAAACATGATGAAATAACGATATTGACTGCAATGACTGTATGACTGTTATTGATACCATTAGGCAAAATACATATTTGATTCTATGGAAGTGAAAAACACAGCACAATGATAAATATGGTGCACAAAACTTATCCATATATGATCCACCATTGGTGGCCTGCCATAGATATAGCAATAGGAATCCACATCAGACGATGGGAGCAGGTGGAATCATATAAACAACAGGATGAAAGCTAGGGGCAGGCCGTAGGAGGTTAGACCGGAACTAGTCCCGAGTATACATAAAGAGGAGTATACATAAAGAGGAGTATACATAAAGAGGAGTATACATAAAGAGGATAAAGAGGATAAAGAGGAGTATACATAAAGAGGAGTATACATAAAGAGGAGTATATATAAAAAGGATAAAGAGGAGTATACATAAAGAGGAGTATACATAAAGAGGAGTATATATAAAGAGGAGTATATATAAAAAGGATAAAGAGGAGTATACATAAAGAGGAGTATACATAAAGAGGAGTATACATAAAGAGGAGTATATATAAAAAGGATAAAGAGGAGTATACATAAAGAGGAGTATACATGAAAAGGATAAAGAGGAGTATACATAAAGAGGATTATACATAAAAAGGATAAGGAAGAGTATACATAAAGAGGAGTATACATAAAGAGGAGTATACATAAAGAGAAGTATGCATAAAAAGGATAAAGAGGATAAAGAGGAGTATACATAAAGAGGAGTATACATAAAGAGGAGTATACATAAAGAGAAGTATGCATAAAAAGGATAAAGAGGATAAAGAGGAGTATACATAAAGAGGAGTATACATAAAAAGGATAAAGAGGATAAAGAGGAGTATACATAAAGAGGAGTATACATAAAGAGGAGTATACATAAAGAGAAGTATACATAACACATGATCATTCACATTTTTAATTTAACAGTGACGTCTTTGGATGTCAATATAGTATGGCTCATTTTGGTGAAAACAGATTTGACAATTCCTATTCTCTTCGTGATTTTTCATTTTTCTTTTCCGTTGTTATGTTTCAAGATAGGAGAAGCTGTTCACCTGTTCCATTTGACCGTTTTAAAGTCTTCTATAAAATATAGTTAAAGTCTACTTTGCTAATTATCAAAGTTTTCTGGTTTCTCAGTGTTAATGTCCAATCCATAAACTTGACTTCTGATTATTACTTTCATCACCAATACATGTAGTGGCTTTCGGCCAGCAGATATGTGTCATTTGCATATTTGTGATTATGTAATTACTCAAACCGATAATGAATTTTAACATGTCCCCTATCGGTTCCTTCTAAATGTTAAACATTAATCTCGTAAATGTTCAATGTAACTTTGTAATTATCTGTAACGTCCCAAGAATTGATACATATTCTCGTTCATTAAGTCTCATTAAAGTTTTCAAAATAAAAAACATTTTTTTAAACAGTCGTAATAATAAAAGCTACTATAACTGATACGTTAAATGATATTATAGAGGCATACAATTTGATTAGCGTGAATTTAAACAAATTGAAATACAAATTGAACAGGATCGAAAAAGAACAATAATAAAATATATTATTGATTAATCTCTGTCGAGCAGTTATATCGAATTGTTTTGGAAATAACGGTGTAGTAGTCTTCATTTCGTGTGGCTTGTAGTTTCTACAGAATACGGTAGCCCTCTTATGCTCAGCCCGCCTTTGTCGCTTTTCGTCACATGCCTGGCATGCAACATTGTGCTTCTCCTTCGGCACTGGTCCCATACGAAGGAGAATAGAATATAAGAGCAAGGGATATAAATAAAAGGCAATATGCCAAGTTTTTAAAAATAAACTATTTAATCTAAGGATTTAGTCCAATATGCATTGGTCGCCAGCACGCTCCTATGGGGTAGCTGAAGTTGAACAGCCTACAGCAAACAAGAGCAGATGGTTAACGTCTTTCTTGAACGGCACCTGCAACCAGTTCTTGGAATTTCATTGCGGGACAGAGTGACAAATTCAGAGGTGCACTCTCACACCTGTCTCCCAACCATGTATACCCTCCTTAAGCAGCAAAGACTGCAATGATTTTTTCATGTTTGTAGAATTGAAGATGGTTACATTTCAAAAGAAATCATCTATGAACAGTTAAGGGCAAAAGATCAGCCAACCGACAACAACTGAGGGTCAAAGGTGTGTGTAAGCGTCGCATGAAGGTACTGGGCATGAGTCTGACATCCTGGGAAGACGAATGCGCAGACCAATTCGAGTGGCAACGTACGTTGAAGAGCCAACTCATGCTTGGGGAAACGAACCTCCTGCAGAATGGAGAAGTGAAACGACAACACCACACAACAAGGAGAAACAACCAACAACTCAGTAGAGAGTTACCACTGCAAGATCTTTTTTATCCTATAGTCAGTCATCACTGGATGGGGCTACTATAGTCAGTTATGAAAACGAGGCTACTATAGTCGGTCATGACATAAAGGGGCTACTATAGTCCGTCATGACATAAAGGGGCTACTATAGTCAGGCATGACATAAAGGTGTATACTATAGTCAGTCATTACATAAAGGGGCTACTATAGTCAGTCATGACATAAAGGGGCTACTATAGTCAGTCATGATATAAAGGGGCTACTATAGTCAGGCATGACATAAAGGTGTATTTTATAGTCAGTCATGACATAAAGGGGCTACTATAGTCAGTCATGACATAAAGGGGCTACTATAGTCAGTCATGACATAAAGGGGCTACTATAGTCAGTCATGACATAAAGGGGCTACTATAGTCAGTCATGACATAAAGGGGCTACTATAGTCAGTCATGACATAAAGGGGCTACTATAGTCAGTCATGACATAAAGGGGTTACTATAGTCAGTCATGAAATAAAGGGGCTACTATAGTCAGTCATGATATAAGGGGCTACTATAGTCCGTCATGACATAAAAAGGCTACTATAGTCAGTCATGACATAAAGGGGCTACTATAGTCAGTCATGACATAAAGGGGCTACTATAGCCAGTCATGACATAAAGGGGCTACTATAGTCAGTCATGACATAAAGGGGCTACTATAATCAACCATAACATAAAGGGGCTTCTATAGTCTGTCATGACATAAAAGGGCTACTACAGTCCGTCATGACATAAAGGGGCTACTATAGTCAGTCATGCCATAAAGGTTTCTTTAGACAGTCATGACTGAAAATGGCTACTACAGTCAGTCATGGCAGAAACAGGCTACTATAGTCTGTCATGAGATAAAGGGGAAACTATTGTCAGTTATGATTGAAAGTCGCTACTACAGTCATGACAGAAAGGGGCTACTATAGTCAGTTTTGACTGAAAGTCGCTACTAAAGTCATTCATAACAGAAAGGGGCTACTAAAGTCCGGCATGGCATAAAAGGGGCTACTAACTAACATGTATATCTGATATAGAACAACACAGACTAATCACATTAAATGTATTGGTAACATAGAACACAGAAGGTTATTGGCAGACGGGGATTTAATAATTGTATATCGTGTAAACGAAATCCGCATGAATAGTAAAACGTAAGGAAAATTAGTGCACACAAATTTACCAAAATACTTTATAGAGATTGGTAGGAGAGGGATAAGTCACTCGCTTTGTGTGGCAAAGGTATCGGGTTCCATCTCCGTTATGGACAAGCTCAATTCAACACATCTGTTATTGTTGTTGTTGTTTTTGTTGTAGTTGTAGTTGTGGAATGCTCACAATGAGTAAGTTTACTTTTTTGTTTGCCCTGAGTAGAATGTTAATTGAAAGTTGAAATCGTTTTTCACACATCCCGAGTGGGCTGAAGAAGGTTGAACGGGGTCATCCAGGCAGTTGTGCTACGTTTGGCTTCATCTGCGTGTCGCTCACTACTACTAGGATCATGCCAATCCCCCCCCCCCCCCCCACAACCCTTCGTTGGTCATGCCGTCATGAAAGCCCGTTTCCAGGGAGACTGAGAGGAAGTCAAGGTAGGGGTCTTGGCCAGTATATTTTACCTGATCCTGACTAACATGTCTGATCAGTAACTTTTGTCTTAGACGTTAGTCGCTTCTCCGTGAAGCAGTTTAAAACGTGAAACTGGTTTACTGTTAGAGAAGAAACAGAGGGAACTGGGCCCCCCCCCCCCCCCTCACAAAGAGGCTGTAGTCTTAAGAGGATTAAATATTTTATGAGTGCGTGTCCAACCTTAAGAGACAGATAACTTATCTAAGGACGTCTCCAACCGTAAGAGGCAGATAACTTATCTAATTGCGTGTCCAACCTTAAAAGGCAGATAACTTATCTAAGGGCGTGTCCAACCTTAAAAGGCAGATAACTTATCTGAGGCGTGTCCAACATTAAGAGGCAGATAACTTATCTGAGGCTTGTCCAACCTTAACAGACAGATAACTTATCTAAGGGCGTGTCCAACTTTAAGAGGCATTTAACTTATTTAAGGGCGTGTCCAACCTTAAGAAGCCGATAACTATACCTTTTGGCGTGTCCAACCTTAAGAAGCAGCTAACTTATCTAAGGGCGTGTCCAACCTTAAGAGGCAGATAACTTATCTGAGGGCGTGTCCAACCTTAAGAGGCTATTCAATTATTTTAAGGACGTGTCCATCCTTAAGAGGCAGATAACTTCTCTAAGAACGTGTCCAACTTTAAGAGGCAGATAACTTATCTAAGGGCGTGTCTAACCATAAGAGGCAGATAACTTATCTAAGGGCATGTCCAACCTTAAGAGGCAGATAATTTATCTAAGGGCGTTCCAACCTTAAGAAGCAGATAAATTATCTAAGGGCGTGTCCAACCTTAAAAGGCAGATAACTTATCTGAGGCTTGTCCAACCTTATAGAGGCAGATAAAGTATCTAAGGGCGTGTCCAACCATAAGAGTCAGATAACTTATCTAAGGTCGTGTCCAATCTTAAGGGGCAGATATCTTATATGAGGATTGTGTCAAACCTTACGACGTAGATAACTTATCTAAAGGCGTGTCTAACCTTAAGAAGCAGATAATTTATCTAAGGGCGTGTCCAACCTTAAGAGGCAGATAACTTATCTAAGGGCGTGTCCAATCTTAAGGGGCAGATAACTTATATGAGGCTTGTATCAAACCTTACGACGTAGATAACTTATCTAAAGGCGTGTCCAACCTTAAGAAGCAGATAACTTATCTAAGGGCTTGTCCAACCTTAAGAGGCAGATAACTTATCTGAGGCTTGTCCAACCTTAAGAGGCAGATAACTTATCTGAGGCTTGTCCAACCTTAAGAGGCAGATAACTTATCTGAGGCTTGTCCAACCTTAAGAGGCAGATAACTTATCTGAGGCTTGTCCAACCTCAAAGAGGCAGATAAAGTATCTAAGGGCGTGTCCAACCATAAGAGTCAGATAACTTATCTAAGGTCGTGTCCAATCTTAAGGGGCAGATAACTTATATGAGGATTGTGTCAAACCTTACGACGTAGATAACTTATCTAAAGGCGTGTCCAACCTTAAGAAGCAGATAACTTATCTAAGGGCGTGTCCAACCTTAAGAGGCAGATAACTTATCTAAGGGCGTGTCCAATCTTAAGGGGCAGATAACTTATATGAGGCTTGTGTCAAACCTTACGACGTAGATAACTTATCTAAAGGCGTGTCCAACCTTAAGAAGCAGATAACTTATCTAAGGGCTTGTCCAACCTTAAGAGGCAGATAACTTATCTAAGGGCGTGTCCAACCTTAAGAGGCAGATAACTTATCTGAGGCTTGTCCAACCTTAAGAGGCAGATAACTTATCTGAGGCTTGTCCAACCTTAAGAGGCAGATAACTTATCTAACGGCGTGCCCAACCATAAGAGGCAGATAACTTATCTAAGGGCGTGTCCAACCTTAAGAGGCAGATAACTTATCTAAGGGCGTGTCCAACCTCAAAAAGCAGATAACTTATCTAAGGGCGTGTCCAACCTTAAGAGGCAGATAACTTATCTAAGGGCGTGTCCAACCTTAAGAAGCAGATAACTTATCTAAGGGCGTGTCCAACCATAAGAGGCAGATACCTTTTCTAAGGACTTGTCCAACCTTAAGAGGCAGATAACTTATCTGAGGCTTTTCCAACCTTAAGAAGCAGATAACTTATCTGAGGCTTGTCCAACATTAAGAGGCTGGGAATTTATCTGAGTGCTTGCCCAACCTTAAGAGGCTGGGAACATTTATGGGTGTCTGTCAAACCTTAAGAGATACCGTATCTGAGGGCTTGCCCAACCTTAAGAAGCAGATATCGTATCTAAGTGCCTGTCCAACCTTAAGAGATTTGGAACGTATCTGAGTGCTTATCCAACCATAAGAGGCTGGGAACATTTCTGAATTCTTAATGTAAATCCCAGCCCAAGTCACCCATTTCAGCGGACACAGTAACAGAAAAGATTGTCCACACGTCTGAGTAGAGAGAGTGGTCTTAATCACACGTGATGGACGAACCTCACCCATTTACAGCTGGATCGATTGAAGCGTAGCGGTCGTGGAAGTGTAACTCCATACCTTTACCATTAAAAATGAATCAAAAACAAACAAAAAAAACTTTAAGCGGGGGCTCGACTTCATCGCTTCGAGTTTTTTCCCCATTTTAGCTCGGTCTCTCGCGACAGATGGGTACCCCATCTGTAGAGAGAATCGCACAAATCACGAACTCCGTAGCTCCAGCGATGAACCCAGGGATCTCCTGAAAAAATTGACACCATGGACCGATCGTCGCAGCTCGAAATCGAACCCCGACCGTCTGAATACGAGGCAAACGGCTTGACCACTTCGCCGCAGAGACCCCCTATACCGCAATTAGACGTTCTTAAATTAATTTACAATTGCGTTCAAATATGCAAGAAAGAAAAAATGTGCGCATTACAAATATAATGATACAAACATAACAAAAGTGCAGTTTACTAAACGTCAATTCCAAATTCAAGATAATGCGGGGGAAAAAAAATGTACCCTACTGACAATAATCAGGAGACCGTTATGGTGTAACCTTGAAAGCCACCCGCACAAGTCTGCCTGCTGCTTCCATATATGGAAAAATACAGGATTACTCACCTTGAACATCATCATTAAATCAGCATCATCGTTCCCCACTGCGATTGTAAACACGTTATCTATCCGATAAAATTCCACCCTCGAGGAAAGATGCGATGCATTATTAGACAAAATGTCACAGACAAACATAAACCTGTCACACGTGACTTGAACCAGACAAGAAAATTTGGCGTACTGATTATGTTGTTTGTCTATCTCCAATTTTTGTGACAATTACTCTGCGTCAAAATAAGCAGTCGTTTGTCCTCCTGCTTCACTCCTGCGCGAACAAACAAATTAAATGTTCTGGATCTGGGTCGACTGCTCGTCAAAACAGAGCAACGAAAGATGTTCAATATGTACTGTATGATAACGTTACACATGTACTATACTGTAACAGTACATGATACAATACAATACAATTAAAATGTTCTACGTATATAGTATAGATTCGATATACATAGTATAGATTCTACATACATTGTATCGGTTCTAGATACATAGCATAGATTCTGCATACATTGTATCGGTTCTAGATATATATCATATATTCTACATGCAGAGTATAAATTAAACATGCATAGTATAAATTCTATATGTATGGTATAGATTTTACATGCATAGTATAAATTATATATGTATGGTATAGATTTTACATGCATAGTATAGATTCTAACTGATAACAATACAGTGGAACATCGCTATTCGAACACAATTTTTTCAAAGAGGTTGTTCGAATTGCGATTTGTATGAACGCCGAATCAATTTTTCCACGAAGAAAAAAATGTAAGTTGTATTAATCCTTTCAGTACCACCAGATGATTGATTATTTAATAATACTTGATACATAAAATCAAACATAAAAACTACAAATGCAGTAAATGTAAAAAAAAATTATTTTTGTTATTCTCTACTTTAAAAACCTATTCAAGATAGCCGGCTTTTGGCGATTTTTCCAATTTTTTTCCTATCTGGTCAACAACGTTTTTATTGAACAGGTTATTGCTCCCGTTAGATAATGCAAGGTTACGAGTTTCCACTTTGGTATGTATTTCATCTCTATTAAACTATATTAAACGCTAGTCCGTTCAGCCGCAATATACTGACCAGGACGTCGCGTCAGGATTGGACATAATACACTGACCGAAACTACTGTATCTCTTCCGTGTAGATGTTTTCAAGTCAGTCTGGCTGTCGAGATGTGAATTGACGTGATCCCCGTAGTAGTGAAAGCCACATAGATTAAGCGAAGCATAGCACAACCTCGGTTCGCCTTCATCGGCCTGATGGCGATGTGAGGAAAGTTACTACAACCCGCCGCTTAACGCCCGTTTCAAGACTCACAAAAGAGTAAACTTACTCATTATGAACATTAAATAACAGCAACAACAATTAAAGCTCGCTCGTAGGGACGGCCTGCTATCACGTCGTACAGTCCAAATTCCGATCAAACGTGCGAACTTTGAGTCGAATACGTTGGAAGAAGGATGAAGTGTTCAACCAGAGAGGCGAACGAATGGCGAGGTTTCACTGTATGCTATGACAACGTTTTATAATCTGTATTATTATATCTATGATTATTATCCAGCAAATAAACTGGTTAACAGTGGAAGAGAGCTAAATTTTTGTGAATAGTGACTGGTTCAAACTCAGTTATTTACACGCTTTCGTTGGCCCGGCTGTAGATGCATACCAGGCTTAATTAATGTTATGGAAGGAACGCTAGCTAGAAAAGAAACTTCATAAACAAGCTGTAGCCTAGGACAGCAGTATATGATATAAGACCTAGAGTGTGCGTGTGTGTGTGTGAGAGAGAGAGAGAGAGCGAGAGAGAGAGAGAGAGAGAGAGAACGAGACTGTTCATGGCTAAGATGCAAACACGGCTCAAAACAGCTCTACATTTTACAGTTTTACATTTTAGAATTTTCACAGTCAACTGTTTCACATGACTGAATATAGCTAGTACCTAAACGCAAATAAGTAACACGTACAGATTCCATTACATGCATTGGGCCGAAGAACGAAAGTCTGAATGTGACTGATTTCGTAACAACAATTCCATTAGATTGAAGAAAACTCCTGGAATCATTGCTAGCATGAATTTTTCAATTTTCTTAAGTTTTTACTATATATTTTATACTGATACCCAGTGAACGTAGCTCACAGATTCCGTCTACGTTCTCATTTAAACATTTTAATATAAAGGATTAATTACTTTGAACAGTTGGTTCACGTCTATCCCTGTTCTCGTGCCAAACTGCTGTTTAACATTTGTGTTGATAATCTCAACTAATATCGATACAGTATTGAGTTTTACTGCTACATCACACATAAGTATATTATATAAATACCGCGCTTAAAATGTATTCGTGTTTAAGAAATGATGTGTGTATTCCAGAGCTTCAATGTCAGTTATATTTGACATAATCGAAGGTTATAAAGAACTGGATACAAAACGTTCCTTATTTTAAATCACTGTCACTTGTTTACCTTGTCTGCCATATTCAGGATAATATATGTCGGTCGTTCGTTGACATTTGCACCGAGTATCTTTGGGTATAGACGTTGACAGAGAGAGACAGGGATGACCACTATAAGAACACGAACTGAAGCTAGGTAAATGCAGAATTATTAAACACCACTAGTGTTTACAGATGCCCTGTTCGTGGTTACAGCACTAAAAAGCCAGAAAAATACAGAACTAAGTGATTTAAGAGCAGTACTCTGTCAACTATGCCAGAAGTCCACACCAAAAAGAGTAGTGGTACAGTGGATTCCATTCCACTGTAACATTCAAGGCAACGAGGAGGCAGACAGACTGGCAAAAGAAGGTGCAAGATTACCACAACCAGATTCTAGTGTGACCTACGAAGAGTCCAAAAGGTTTATTAGGGCTAGATACATGGCCAAATGGAAAACAGAACATACTGGCTACATAACAAATGATGCCTATTACCAGTTGAACAGAAGAGAGCAGGTCGTGGTCTTCAGACTCCGCACAGGCCACAACAGACTGAGGTACCATCTATTCAATAAACTGAAGTTAGGTGGCACTGACGAATGCACCTGTGGTACAGGGAAAATGACCGTTGAACATCTGCTGCAAAATTGCCCGACATACGAGGACCAGAGAAAGCACATGTGGCCATCACCAGTGCCAACACTAGACAAGCTCTATGGCAGTGTCGACAGCCTCGGGATGACAGCTGCTTTCTTCGAACAAATTTAAGTTGACGTCTGACAGCGTACGAAGAAGAAGAAGAAGAAGAAGAAACACCACTAGTGGCAAGACGTTGTGGGTATCCATGATTAGCTACATGGCTCATCATGATGATTTGTATGAATTTGAGCACCACATGTAGAAATTAAACTGTATTCCGATTGCAGGCGTCATCAAGAACACTGTATGAACAAATTCAACAAGACTTTGAACGCCTATGAAAGACTATAACGAATGACAAAAATTACAAATTATAATCTATGGACAATTACATGTGAATAGACAAAGTCATCAAAGATAAAAGTGTTTTGAAGTTTATGCAATGTAATGACACAGACATGACAAAGAATATGCACCAACTTTCAGCAACATACAAGTGACTTATCTACATATAAGGTTTAGTTATCCAGTTAAATACAAGAAACAAGTCGAACATATTCATAGAAAGTCTAGTTCTCCAGTTAAAAATAAGAAACAAGTCCCTTTATCTTCCTAGAAAGTCTAGTTCTCCACTTAAATACAAGAAACAAGTCACGTATCGTCATAAACGGTCTAGTTCTCCAGTTAAATACAAGAAACAAGCCGTTTATGCCGCTCCGCAAAAACAAAACCAAGACCTGATGTTATAGTCAATACAATCCCCTTTTAACAACAGTTATTCTGTGGGGCGAGAATCCCTAGAATAATTTGAGTAGATTGTATCTGTAAACGTATACAAGCGAGATGAAGTCGAATTGATTGCAATTTCTAGAAGAATTTATGAGGAAATCCAAAAATATAATGAAGTCGATAACTTATAGTAGACAACGGTTTGGACAATAATGAAGATACACAGACACACACACAGAGAGAGAGATAGAGAGAGAGAGAGAGAGAGAGAGAGAGAGGGAGAGAGACAGAAAAGAGTGAGAAAGAGACAAAGAGAGTGTGCGAGTGTAGTTGTGGAGCGCAGACAAAATCCCCAGAGAAACACGATACACATATTTAAAGAATGCACTATAATAAAATATTACATGTCGACAAAAAGAGAGTCCAAGAAACAAAAACATCTCACAGGCGTGTAAGAACATTGAAGTGATGTGCAGATATATGCTGAGCTGAAGACATCTGCTGAGAACAGTGACGTGACAAGATCAGACCATACACATTCCCCTCTCCCGATTGACTAACCTAGCACTAAACCTAGCAAAGATTGCACACTCCAAAGTAGCTATAGAATAATATACAGAGCGTATATGGCAAAATACACGAGAAGATGGTTGCCAGTAAAATATTGTCCCATCTAGAACGTGAACACATTTTACCCGGTACCATTGGCAGTTACAGACTAACGAAAGAGATCTGGGATGATGTTGGGACATTTGCATATGATGCGTACGAGGGCTTTCAGTCCAGACAGGAAATGACGCGGTTGCTCTAGACCTCGGTGATACAAACTTATAACCCGGTCGATTGTGAGACCTTGAAGCATTGTTTGAAGCAGTGTGGGCTGGCTCAGATAGGCATGAGCTGGTCAAAGACATCCAGGGAACATTACAGGCAATCTGACTGGGGTGTGTTTTTCATGCTGTCGGCATTTGGTACTGTCATTTGTTGATTATGGACTGGGCATTCTCAAACTATCACGACTGGTTCTAGTATGCACTAGAGATGACTTAAGACGAAGTACACGATGGGACATCCATATATAAATTGGCACAGGTCAAAGCGTGTATTCGTGTTACTGTAACAGAGTTACAAGAGGGCAGGGAAGCCCTGGAAACACCGTTCGTGGTACCCACGTATTGCTTTAACACCCTGTCCGAGATATGGAGTTAATAGAACAGTCATTGTTCGATATTCTTCCACAATGTTCGTTTAAGACTGTCTAGCCAAAATGGATTTTCTCCAAGGTCTTTACTGGAAAATCCAACGACCTTTTAGGTCAAAATAAAATATCCTTTCTTTAGGTAGCTAGATAGTTCCTGAACAGTTGACGCGCGAAAACTAGACAAAGGTTGACTGTATGGACCTAACCGGGGAAAATTGTGTACATAAGGCGGGGAATCAGCAGTATTCAGAGTATTCAAGATAGACCACAGAACAGAAAACTACCGAGCCAGTTAGTAGGTAGCTAGGATATAGTAAAAAGCCAGAACAAAGCGAGAAAAAACGACGAAGCTCAGTAGTTAGAACAGAGAGATAGAATAGCTCTCAGATAAGTCACCAAGGCAGACTTTAATCACTGAGAGAGAAGATCTCGACCACGCACTTGTAAGCATTTGACTGTGTGTACTGTCCTGTTTAATTCGACGCAGACTTCCAAATCCCTGGAGTGGCATTCGACTGCATACTCGTCAGAAAGAGACGTGTTACTTTAGACACGAACATGTCGTCCCGACAACACGTTGTAACAAAGGTGTTACTCTTGGACTGATGCTTACAGTAAAAGAACCACTGTCGTAGACACGAGAACCCCTGTCATCAAGAGCGTTCTACCTGGATGGAGAACGACCACGGGGCAAGAACCGCTGTCGAAGACACGAGAACCCCTGTCATCAAGAGCGTTCTACCTGAGTTGGATAACGACCACGGAGCAAGAACCGCTGTCGTAGACACGAGAACCCCTGTCATCAAGAGCGTTCTACCTGAGTTGGATAACGACCACGGAGCAAGAACCGCTGTCGTAGACACGAGAACCCCTGTCATCAAGAGCGTTCTACCTGAGTTGGAGAACGACCACGGAGAAAGAACCGCTGTCGTAGACACGAGAACTCCTGTCATCAAGAGCGTTCTATCTGAGTTGGAGAACGACCACGGAGCAAGAACCGCTGTAGTCGTCGCATAGCTACTGACTAGACGACGAAGAAGAGGAACCAGAATAACTAATCGCTGAAATCATCTTTCAGGTGTGAAGACTAGACAAGAGGCTATTTTGACACAAACGGTGCAGAAGCGTAGAGGAAGAAGGAGGCCACCAAACGAGCGAGGACCAACAGATTGACAGTAAATATATTAGCTAGATAGGATTGCATCAAAACAGAGTGAGATTAAACTGTGAATGGAACATTAGCTAGAAAAGATAGGACGGGTTAATTTAGTGAAATAGAAATATATGTGCTATTTGCAAAAAACTCTTGAGAGACATTAAAGTTATTTGAAGGGTTGATGAACAATAGAATACGATTCACGAGCCTAGTTTATTGATATAATGTGTATGCTGTTTGTGTAATAAACATTCATTTGTTTTTTGCTGCTGCTAAAAATAATTGTTAGTGTTTTAATTAGGGTTGTGAGTTATAATAACCTGTAACATTACCAAAAACACGCGTCGTCCACTGCACAGTAGCACATCACACAACAATTGATCAAGAATCAAGAGAGGAACGCAATGGATGTGAGGAACCAGCAACGAGAGCAATTCTACAGGTCACCACAGCGGAATGGGTCAACACTGGTGATAGAATGACAGTTGTCCACATAATCATCATTTCCCAATGCATGACATATAGAGTGTGGTGCAACGGGAAGATATAGTTCAAGGGTAACCAGCTGATACATAATAATATTCAGTATAGCTATGCCATCATATATACAGATGAATCTGTGCTACGCAGTGGGGTATCTTGTTGGGGCTTCCAGGGAGAGGGGAAGGTCAGGTCGTCGCTGAGCAGAACGATCATACGGAATTTAAACTTCCAGTACGAGAATGTAGAGGGAGGCAGTGACTACAGCCTCGAAATGGATATTCTCTTTAACAGAGACAGACATAGTGTCAGACTTCCAGTCCACGCTTCAGATGATACAGAAGAGCTGGCTAGAGCATGCGTACTCATATGAACAGTGAGTGTTGACAAAGTGGTCGATTAAAATGGACAAACAACAACAACAAATGGACCAAAACGACAGGGGATGTTGTAGATCTACTGCTTAGGTCATTCTGTGGTTGAGGGCAATGAAAGAGCTGACATGCTGGCTTCACAAGCACCAATTATGGTTTCACATGATATGGATGAGTGACATTTTGAAGTCTATCAATGACCGCTTGTTAGATGGTGGCAGCGCAATAGATGAATCAGCAATTCTCAGACTGCAGTGATTTGAAACGAACGAAGTTCTAGCGGACTGGAGCGCAAAAGAGTATGGAGAAGAGTTGTGTACAACCTACCAGCTCCTGGAACCATTGGTATCCACTGCATTTCCATTTTACTGAGAGAGACTGTGCGCCTATGTGTATGCACGGAGTGTAGTGAAGTCGATTCTTAAGAACAGAACACCCAAATAAAAAGGACAACTTCAACACATTTCAACGAATAGCATAGTCTCCCAATTTAGGACAGAACACATCAGACCTAACAAGAACAGAAATAAGTTAGACCTTTCAAACGATTCTGCCCGCCACAACTGCATGGATCCATATGAAGCAGTTCAGCATGCACTGCTCGTTTGCCCAGAAGACATCACAGACAAAGAAAAGTTATTGCCTGAAACCTCAACAATCACTAATATATTATACATCTCCACTCACCTGCTACAAAATATATGCACATCGTTCAGCGTTGTGTAACATATCTTAGCTGTAGGGAGAATATATAGGTAGGAGCTTAGACAACCATTTATTTCCTTCTTCTTTGTGGGATTTGAGTCAGTTAAGGTGAACTCAGTCCCGCCAGAGTTTTGGTAAACATTCGTAACCTGACGTAAGCTACGGGCCATGAGTCAACACCTGGAACGATAGTGTTTGAAGACATGTAAACGTGTTGCCGCCGCGTCGTCTGGTGGAAGTAGGCCCACAGGAAACAAAACCGCTCCCACGTTGGAGTTACAAACGAGCCGACTGGGACAGATTTGCAAGCATGACAGATGGGCTGTGTGAAATCTTCAACACACGGAATAAAACAAAATGAAGCCCATAGTGGAAAGCCTAAGCAAAGCAATAATGCAAGTTGCCACTGAAACCATCCCAAGAGGGGCAAGGAAAAATTATAAGCCCTATTGGAATGATGAGTTGCAGAAAGCGGAAGACGTAGTCAGAAATGCTAGGAACATGGAAGAGCGAGAACAATCTATGGAGGCAAATATCGCCCTCAGAGCCGCCACGGCGAAATACAAATACACTCTAAACCAAACAGCAAGAGAAAGCTGGAAAAACAAAACAGAAAGCCTCAACTTAGACAAAGAAGGGAACAAACTATGGAAGTTAGTCAGAGCCATGAATGACGAAACTCGATCAAACAAACAAATTACCATCAAGCAGCGCGAAAACTTGCTCACTGGAAAAAAAGCCGAAAACGCCTTTGTCGAACACTATGCCAGAGCGAACCACATAGATGTCCCTGCAGATAGGCATACAGACATTAATGAAGAGCAAAAGGGGCACGACAACATCAATATGGCACCAGAAGAGCATATGGTGGCAAAATTAACAATGAACGAAATGGAAGAGGCCATGAGAACATTAAAGAAAAGGAAATCTCCCGGAAAAGACGGGATAACAAATGAAATGCTGATGGGGCTGGGCCAAACAGCAAAGAGGAAACTGCTATCAGTCCTGAACCAAAGCTGGAAAAGCGGTATTGTACCCCAGGCATGGAAAGACGCAGTACTTGTACCAGTATCAAAGAAAGGAAAGGACAAAACAGATCCAAATGGATACAGGCCTATCAGCCTACTGAGCTGTGTCGGCAAACTGATGGAACGTATGATAAACACCAGACTGGTGTGGTATCTGGAAGAAAAACGCATACTAATTCCACAGCAAACAGGCTTTAGACAGCACCGATCCACTGAGGATCAGGTCATCCTCATAGCCCAGGAAATAGAAGATGCTTACCAGGAACAGGAACACACAGTAGCGGTTTGGGTGGACCTGGAAAAGGCATTTGACAAAGTCTGGAAAGATGGACTTAGAGTCAAGCTAAGAAGAAGTGAAGTTTGTAGGAAAATGTACAAGTGGATCAACCACTACCTCAAAAACAGAACGGACAGAGTTCAAGTACAAGGGCAGATGAGCAAAAAGGTGATACTAGAGCAGGGAGTACCCCAAAGGGGAGTACTGTCATCCACACTCTTCCTGGTGTATATAAACGACATTACAGAGAATATACAAAGAAGAGTCCATAGCTCGATGTTTGCAGACGATCTGGCTATGTGGACCTCTGAAAGGAATCTCACCATAGCCAGAAATCGGATGCAGCAGGCCCTAACATTGCTGGAAGAGTGGGCGAACTCATGGCTGGTCAAAATAAACGAGGAGAAAATAACATGTACAATATTCTCGCTATCAATGAAACCCCAAAACACCAAATTAAGTCTAAACGGCAAATACCTGCAGCAGCCAAACGACAACCGAACCTACCTGGGAGTCACATTTGATCGGCGCATGACATGGAAAAGTCAGATCGAGAGAAACCGAATGAGAGCCAGAAAGAGAATGGCAATCATGAGGAAACTTGCTGGCACAAGCTGGGGAGCAAACGAAAGTATACTAAAGAAATTGTACACTGGAATAGTGAGACCAGTTCTCGAGTATGGCATTGCGGCATGGACAACAGCAGCAAAGGCGAACTTCGATAAAGTTAGCAAACTCCAAAACCAAGCCATGAGTGTTATAACAGGAGGCATGAAGTCAACGCCAATTGTAGAACTTGAAAAGATTACAAAACTGCAATCCATGACCGACAGAAGAGACTGCAGAGCCCAGCTGCAATCAGAGAAACTCAGAAGACTGACTGACCATCCAATGCACCAGAGACTAAACAATTTCGGAAATGGAAAACTAAAGCGAAGAAACTTTGCAGAAATAGCTAAAGAAAAGATGAGCCAAGACCCTATGAACACCGTAACAAAACCAAAGCCCATTCCTACTGTACGCAAACCTACCTGGAAGCAGCATATCATTCCAGAGGTGGTAGAAAATATACCAGGTATTGGAAACAAGAACAGCCAGACTGAAAAAGAAAGAAGAGACATAACCCTGAGGTACATAACGAAAAACTACCCAAGCATGGACTGGACCCATGCATACACCAACGGTTCTGTAACAAACTAAACACAGAATGGTAGAAAAATAACACTGTCAGTGGCAACTGGAAAATTCTCAAGGCCACTGTAACATTCAAGGCAACGAGGATGCAGACATTCTGGCAAAAGAAGGTGCAAGACTACCACAAGCAGATTCTAGTGTGACCGCTGAAAATCTACTGCAAAACTGCCCCACATACGAGGACCAGAGAAAGCACATGACAAGCTCTATGGCAGTGTCGATAGCCTCAGGATGACCGCTGCTTTTTTCGAAAAAATAGAGCTTGACGTTTGACAGCGTGGGAAGAAGAAGAAGAAGAAGAAGAAGAAGAAGAAGAAGAAGAACGGATCATTGTCCGGAATTCTTAAACAATACTCGATCAAGACTGCCCGGCCAAATTCGTTACCTCCCAACGTTTCTACTGGGAATTCTACGACCTTTTAAGTAACATTGTAGGTTAAACAACAAGTTATCCTTTCTCTAGCGAGACACTAGTTCAAGGAAAGTGTATAAGAGAACAAAGAGATAAAAATAGAAGTCTTTGTCAGAAGCGAAGAATTTAGAATATAAGCTGGGAGAGGAGGGTTTTACAGGGAGATCAGAAAGAAGAGAGAAAAGACGAGAAGACTACCGTAGAGTTAGTAGGAAGGATATAGACAGAGCAGTAGCTTGGATAGACTACAGAACATAGCCAGTGAGTGACATAAATAGAGAAATAGAAATAAAAGTCACCGAAGCAGACCAGCACTGACAGGGAACCAGAGACCACGCACGTGTAAGATCTGTCTGTGTGTGATGTTCTATTTGAGTCGACACATGTCACACCAACTTCAAAGTCCCTGAGTCGCATTCGTCTGCATTCTCGTCAGAGGGAGACGTGTTGCTTCAACACGAAGCTGTCGTCCTGTACAACACGACGTAACACGTGTGTTACCCTTGGCCTGACAACCACAGTAACAGAACTACTGTCGTCTGTCATAGGTAAGAGAACCGCTGCAGTCGCCGAGTTCCTGGCAACAGATGAAGAAGAATAACAATCACGTCTGATCACTGTAGACATCTTCCTGACGTTGAGACAAGACAAGAGACCCAGAAGACACCTACGTTGTATAAGCTGAGAGGTGGGGCATGAGGCCACCAGACGAGCGAGGACAGAGAAATATGGATGAGAACAAGTAGCTAGATAGCATTATATCAACGGAAAGGGGTATAAACTGTGAATAGAACAATTTATTAAATTTGACCACGTGATAGAACTCTGTGATATTTTAGGGCAAGAGAAATACCTGTGCTAATTGCACGCAACTTTTGAGAGACATTGTTAGTTAGAGAAGTGTTGATAACGAAACTCTTGACGATTCACATGCGTAGTATTTTTATTATGATTTGTATAATGTTCAATAAATAAAATGTCATTGTGTTGCCGTTAAAAGAATTATTAATGGTTTAATTAAAGTGTGAGTTAAGAAGTGATAGTGGTAAGTAAAAAGTTAATAATAAGTGGGGATAAAATAAGTGGGGGTTAGCCCTGCCACACCTTCTAACTTGAAAAGGTCCCATCTTCCATTGTGTTGTCTTAAGAGGCCAGTGTCAGTGACTTTCACACGATCATATTGCTAACCCCAGCAATATCCGTTTTTATCAGTCTTAGACGATACGCTTGTAAGCTGTTGGCACCGTAATAGGAAATTATCGCCTCTGGCGAGAAAGTAGATTTCAAATGAAGGCAGATGGAGCGATGAGTAGAGAACCACTCTAAACTATAGTAATCCAACAGAACGGTCACTAACACAGCCATTAATACTGTTCAATGCTATTTTAGAATGGAGGAGCTAAATATTGAACTATGTCTTGAAGGTGTCAATAAAACCATTGACAACGTGGCCTCGGGTATGCAGCTTTGGAATCCAACCTGACCTTATGAAGCTCTGTAAAGATGCACTCTTGAAAGCGCTCCATATGATACTATGCAAGTTGGGAAAAGGCCATCATAACCAAAGATATTAGGGATTTAGAGATTGTCACATTACACAAAAATATGTAATTGACTAAAAATTATAGAGGCATCTCACTGCTCAGTGTTATTGGCAAAGTCTTTGCCAGAGCCATTTTCTTGCAGCTACAAAAACTGGCGGAACCTGTGTATCCAAAGTCACAGTGCAGATTCCGATCTGGAAGATCAGTAATTGACATAATCTACTCTCTTCGACAGTTTCAATGAAGGTTACGGGAGCAGAAGAACCCTTTTTATGTCGGTGTCTTCGACCTGACAAAGGCATTAGTTCTATTTTTTAAATTATTTTTGTTTCGTTCACTATGTAATTAATTTGCGCCTGTTGACCCAGTGCATCCGACTTCGCCATGCATTGTATATAAGGGTCTGCTTCGTCCTGTATTTTATGAAGGTTTGCTTGCCGGAGTAACGGCCGGTGCGTTGATTGGGGTGAGAACCCAGCACTTTCGGATTGTGAGCCCTGTCACTGAACCTTAACTTAATTTAAAGTCTTTATACTGGTTTGGAAGACCCTGCAGAGTCTGTATACAACCAGTTTCATTTACATCACCTTGCTCTAAAAGCTATGCGCATCCAGTTTATTCTTAAATACATTAACTGTCCCGCCTCCACCACCTCCCCTGGCAATGCATTCCAAGCAGACACCACTCTCTGACTAAAAAAATATTTCCTAATATCTAATATGGACATCTCTTTAGTCAGCTTGTAGCTATGCCCTCGTGTTATTGTGGGTGGCTGTATTTAAAAAAAACGTGTTATAGTCTAATTTATCCATTTCTCTGATCATCTTAAATGACGTTAAGTCACCACGAATTCTTCTCTCTTCGAGACACTGTAGGCCGGTTTTTCTGAGTCGTTCCTCATAACTGTAATTCTGGAATCCCACTATCATCTTTGTCGCTCTTTTGTGTATTCTTTCCAGCATGTTTATGTCTCCTCTATGATAAGGACTCCACACCTGTACACAATTCTCCAATCTACGTCTAACTAAAGCTTTATACAGTTTAACGATCACTTCCTTGCTCCTATGTTTAATATTTATTTTTTTAATACCTAACATTGCATTTGCCTTTTTCACTGCTACTTTAACTTGCTCACTCACCTTTCCTGTATGATCTATTATAGCCCCTAGGTCCCTTTCCTTATCTATCTTTCTAATATTGTTTTCTCCCATTCTGTAATTATGTTCCAAATTGAATCTACTCATGTGGATGACTGTACATTTATCTACATTAAACTCCATTTGCCAGCTTACAGACCATTCTCGAATTTATCTAAATCCGACATCAATATATCCACTTCTGCTTTAGATGAGACACTACTACATAGTTTTGTGTGATCAGCAAATTTTGCAATCATGGATCCCATTTCAATGTCCAAATAATTTATATATATCAAGAACAAAATTGGTCCCAAAACCGAGCCCTGCAGCACACCACTTTTCACTTCACACCACTCAGAGCACTCCTTATTTATGCCCACCCTCTGCCTTCTTCCCTTTAACCAATTTTCAATCCATTTGGCAACTTCCCCACCTATTCCATGTGATTTTAACTTTCGAAATAATATTTGATCAGGTACTATTTCAAAGGCCTTTGCAAAGTCTGGATAAATAACGTCCACTGGCTCCCCTTTATCTATGATTTTAGTAACCTCCTCCTTGAATTCTAATAGATTTGTTAAGCATGATCTCCCTCTAGTAAACCCATGCTGACTATTTCTAATTAGATTAAATTTGTCTAAATGCATTACAATGTTTTCTTTGATTATTGACTCTAACAATTTACAGACTATGCTCGTTAAACTAACCGGTCTATAATTTGCTGGATCTGATTTTTTGCCTTTTTTGAATAAGGAGATCCCTCCTGCATCTTTCCAATCCCGTGGAACAATCCCTTTTGTAAGTGATTGAGAACATAATATAGCCAATGGTTTTGCTAGTTGGTCTCTAATTTCATACAGCAATTTTGGATGAATACCATCTTGACCTGGACATTTATTCACTTTCAACCCCTCCAATTTAAAAAAAAACCTTTTCCTCTGTAATACAGATTGATCTTAATCCCGCTCTATCCATGTCTCTTTGAAAAATATCTATAGGCTCTGGGATCTTGGAGCAGTCCTCTTTTGTGTAGACTGTGCCAAAGTACTGATTGAGTAGATTAGCTGCCTCCCTATTCTCACTTATTATTTTTCCTGTACTGTCTATGAGAGGGCCTACTGTGTCGTTCGTTCTTTGTTTATTTCTAACATAAGAGAAGAAGCTTTTACTGTCAGTCTTGATCCTCTGAACAAGTTTTTTTTTCGAAGTCTATTTTTGCTGTTTTATTCGCTTTTTGAGATATGTTCTGCTTGTCCAAATAACTTAAATAGGTTTCTTTTGATTTACCTGCCTCTATATATTTTTTCCATGCTTTATTTTTCGCTCTTCTACATTTCACTACAAATCTAGTTATCCACTTTTTACGCTTGGAGTTTACCTCCATACATGGAACACATTCCTCTTTTAGCGTTTCTAGAACTGTTTTAAAACTCTCCCACTCCTGTTCAACATCTGTTCCTACGACAATATCTTTCTAGATTATGTAGTTCACTGCCTCTTTCATCCTCTTAACATCTGCCTTAGAGTAGTCGTATGTTCGCGTGTTTATGTTTACTTCTTTCCCTGCAATAAGATCCCAACGGATGATTTGATGGTCACTTGAGCCAAACAGTTCCCCAACGGTAATGTTTTCAATCAAATTTTCCTCTGTAGTAAAAACTAGGTCGAGTATGTTTTTGCCTCTGGTGGCTGCTTCTACATGTTGAATTAAAAAATTGTCAGTTATGCACTTAACAAAAGGTTTTGACTCTACTAGTACTTCTGCCATATCCCATTTTATTTCTGGAAAGTTGAAATCTCCCATTAATAATAATTTCCTTTCACTTGCCTTTGCTATGCTACTAATCAGCTCCTCATCTTCCTCTTTTTGACTTGATGGACATCTATAGTACACTCCAATCACTGTTTTTTCACCCTTACTTTCTATTTCTCCCCATACACTTTCATTTTTGTTACCACATGATAAATCATCTTTGACAGTTATATTAACAGAATTTATACAGTATAATAAAACGCCACCTCCCTTAGTCTTGTCTCCAATTACCCTATCTTTCCTTAACATTGTATATCACTCGATTTCAAGTACACTATCTGCAATGTCCTCATATGTCCATGATTCTGTTAACCCTATTATATCTGGTTTTTCTTCTTCTACATATAGTTCCAATTCTTCTCTTTTATTTACTATGCTTCTCACATTTGCATAAAAACATTTTCGTTTGTAATGTTGTTGGTTTGCCTCTTTTTGCTTCTGCTTTATCATTTTAGTGTTTGCTTTTCCACTACTTATTTCACACTTCCCTGACGCCAACTCTCCCCTTTGACTACATCCTCTATAGCCCCCTATTGCAGGCCTATCTTTAGTCTCATACTTCATAGGCCTTACTAGTTTAAATTTATAACACAATGATTAAACATGTACTTTGCTACAACATGCTGTCCTATCTCATTTAGATGTAAACCTTCCCTATCTAACATTTTATTTTTGTCTATTTTAACATCAATAAATTCCATTCTCATGTCCGCACACATCACTTGTAACCTAAGGTTGATACCTATTATTTAACCACTATCCCATGCCGTGCCCTGACAAAGGCATTTGATTTGGTTATTAGAGATGGACTTAGCTGCTCCTTAAAAAATAGGCCACCCTAACAAACTGTTGTAGCTAATGTTGTAATATCAGTAGGATATGAAAGGAACAGTCCAATTTGAGAGTAACGCGTCAGGACTATTCGGCATTCTCAGGGATGATGTTGACCAAGACTTCGTCCTGGCACCGACACTATTAAGAATGTTCTTTGTGCTGCTACTGAAGCATGCATTTGGTAATCCAACAGAAGGGATTTACATTCAAATTGTCGTCTGTTTGATCTTCAGGTAAAAACTAAGATCAGGGAAGTTACTGTCCGGGACTTGTTATTTGCAGATGATGCTGCGGTTGTCACTCACAATCAGCAGGTACTCCAGAGATTGATAGATCGCTTCTCCCAGGCGTATAACGATTTTGGCCTCACAACAAGCCAAGATAAAACAGATGTGCTGGGACAAGACGTAGATGCCACTCCAACCATCATTCTAACTTATCTTCCCTGGATGCACACAGCTGCCCCACCACTACTGTAATCATCGATATAGCAGTCATCATTTCTATTGGCACTTACATTATCAATATCGTTATTGTATCATCGCCAAAGTACTGTATTTTATTGCCGCCGTCGTACACATGAAAACATCAGTCTTTCTCGTTTCTCAGACTTTGCCGAGCGAATTTGTACAGAAAATGGAACATGGTGGATCAGTCCAGAACGTAACTCGTCCTGGACTAATTTTAGCAAGTGCCTGATGCCACCTGTAGACATCAGCGTACACACTGTAAGTACAATTTTATGCCTTAGCTTACAAGTACAATCTGTAATTAATTTTTATTTACCTCAATTTACATAAGTACTCTGATTGAAAACCCCAGCTAAGTACTGTTTTCTAAGTCGGCTTACACCCTGAAGACACTCGCTATTACGTCAGGTTACACAACACAGGCACTCGTCATTACGTCAGATATACGAGGTAAGGTACTCGCCTCTCAAAGCGATGAACGGGAACCGTGTGGGTTCCAGCCCCACAGGTTTCAAACGACACATAGTCTCAAAAAGGTGGAAACAGAGTGCCTGCATCCTTAATTATCTTCAGTCGTCTTGACTTAAGTCTTGCCACTGGCCTAAGGTAGTTGCCGACCAGAGATGAATAACGCAGCTTCTGCCTCATGATAACCCAAATACAGTGCAAGTTCTAACATCAAGACAAAAAAACTGTTTGAGTTTGTCGCAATCATTGTTTGTGATGGGCAACTAACTTTTTTTTTATTACGTCAGACTACACTATACAGGTACTCTTTAAAATCATAGATTACACAAAATTAGACACTCGTTAATACGTCAGCTTAAACTATACAGGTACTTGTTATCTCGTCATTACGTCAGCTTACACCATTCAGACAGTCGTTATTACGTCAGCTTACAAAACACAAGCACTTGTTATTACGTTATCTAAAATTAGAGAGCATTCTTTTAACGTCAGCTTACAGTTTGTACAACTAAGTCTCTAACACTCCATCCCCTACAGTAACGCGTGCTATAGGACTACCTTTGCACTCTGTAAGTTCTCTTTTTTTTTACTTCAGCTTACTCTATGTAAGTACTTTGTAACGTCAGTTTACATGATGTAAGGACGTTATTCTTAGTCTTACTATTAAACTCTGTAAGCCCTATTTGGTAGTGATTATTTCTGAAAGTGCCGCCCAGAACTTCATAAATAAAATATTTTCTTAAATCTGCTAAAACGTTTCTTAACTGGCTGTGAAACATCTACAATGGAATGTACGATTGTTGCTGTTGTTTACTGCAAACAATTTGGAAGTTTACTCTTTTGTGGTACCTGAAAAGGGCGTTGTGCAGTTGGTTGTAGTAGTTTTATTCACATCCCGAGCGAACTGATGAAGGTGGACCGCTGTCCTCCAGACGGTTGTGTTATGCTTGGCTTCATCGGCGTGACGCTCACTACTACGGGAATCACAGCGATCCATATCTCGTCATCCAAACTGCCTTGGAATCAATCCGTTTCCAGGGAATGTTTCATGGAAGAGAGATGGTGATCTTTGTCACTATATTGTGCCTGACCCTGATGCGACGTTCTATTCAATATGTTGTGTCTGATCCTGATGCGACTTTCTATTCAATATGTTGTGCCTAACCTTGATGCGACGTTCTCGTCTGTATGTTGTGCCTGATCCTGAATGTCCTGATTAGATATCGTGTCTGACCGGACTAGATCGGACACTCAGTTCCCCGGAATGTGTGGCAGTAAAGACGTATACTGTATAATACTAGTTCTATAATCAGAACTGGATAGCTGAACGTTTAACATCGCGGATCTAACAACAGATAGGGGGGGGGGGTGGTTGAGGAGGGGGGGGAGGATTTAAATCTCATAAAGCAGGGACAACGTGGGTTACTGGTTAAGTGACACGGTTCACAACCCGAAGGTACTGGGTTCGCTCCCCAAACACAGCACCGGACATAACCCTGAGGAAGCAAACTCTTAGATACAAGTGGAAGCAGACCCTTACATAAAATGAATTGCGAAGTCGGATGCACTGGGTCTACAAGGCGCAAAATGAAAATATAGTGAAACGCACCTTAATGAATTGAGAAATAAGGCGAACGCCAAAAAAAATATTAAAAAAGGGAGTTAGGGTTTAACAGAAACGAAAGGGTGACACTTATGAATTAGGATGAATGTGGACCAGCCTTCACTCCGCAAGATTAAAGTGTCAAAGGCTCAAGATCGGAAATATTTGCTTAGCGAGAAGACTATATATGATGACCAGATTTCCTTATGTTCCATTTCTCTATAAGAAGGTGAAGTCAGTTAATAGGTCACAAATGGCCGTTAAAGAAAACAACTTAATCACACACGAACTTGAAAACCATTTCTTTTTACACTTATCATTGCTCGTTATCAATTTAATTTCCATCAACAATGATACACTTATCCCATCGCTTTATCAGTGCACCAAAACCTGCAGCATGGTAGTCGTTGGTCTGCTGTCTCATGAACATTTTCACGTCACGTTCCACTGTAGCGTCATTAGCGCAAGTCTCCCACCAAGGTGGGATCGCGTTTTATACTATAGCATAAACCGTGTGAGCTCTACGGTCTGGGGTGTAAAATGGCGCGCCTCTGCCAGTAGAAACTAGTGAGGCAAACATCTAAGCAAAAAAAATAAAAACATTTGCATTTGGCTCCAGCCGGTAGAAGAGGTTTCACCCTGGGGGCAACTCTTCTCTCCCCTCTCACCTCACTCTGTTTCATTTGACTCTGTCCTACAGTCACACCCTTGCACAACTTTCACACGCGCCCTCATGGTGAGGCCCTTCCATTGCACTTTGGTTGGGCTAGCTTCTGAGGGCGCACAAACCTAGCATAGGTACATACAGACGCACACATTCATCCAAGCACTGGTTTATGCGTCCTGATATCACCCAATGGACTACGGTCTGGGGTGGCAAATGGCGCGCCTCCGCCAGTAGAATCTAGTGAGGCAAACATCTAAGCAAAAAAAAAAAAAATCCCTGTTGCAGTTGTTACAATGTTTATTGTTACTCGCTATGTTTGAGCATCAATAACAACAAACATTGACCCAGTTATGCACGGCTTTAACCCAGCGAAAAATTATCACCGTAAACATGAAAAATATCCTTATGAATATACTATACAGAAAGTTCGTTAGCCGATCTGTGTATATATACATATCAGGAACGAGAAATTGTTGCCGGAGTATCGAATAAAACATCAGATTGGCTCTAAGCACAAAACCGATCAAGGCAGGAATGTATCCTCTCCCCTCGTCTATTTAATAGGTATACATAAGGCATAATGAGAAACGTTACAGAGGATGAGAATATATAAAATTATGATCTCTTTACAATCGGCCGATAAAAGATTCTACAGCTAATATACGGAAACGACAAGTGATACTGTTAAACAGTAACGAGCGGTTAGAGCAGCTAATTGCAGTCGTAAGTAGATTAAGCGAAAATCAAAGTATCTCTTTAGAAACATAAACAAAACAAGGCTGATGATCATCGACAAAACAAGAAGTCAGAATCATTTCAAAACCGGGATGTGCATAAAGAACAGCTCACGAGCTTCCAGTATCTGGGCTCCAGAATTAACAAAACAATGAGGACTGCTCAAAAGAAATCAAAACGAGATTGGCAATGTAGATTCTTCACAACTTGAAACTATTGCAGAATACCAGCAAAAAGTGTTAGGGACCTGTGTTTTTTTCGTGGCAGCATACGGCTGTGAAACATGGACAGATACCCAAAACTCGAGGAAGAGAATCGAGTCTTTCAAGTCGAAATGTTATAGCAGGGTCCTCAAGAACACCAAAGACCGAAAGATAGAAGAATGCAGACATTCGACAAGAGTTAAACATAGAGGAGAACTGGTTCATACATTTTACAATGAACAGAAAATAGAAATACTTTGACCATATCAAAAGACACAACAATCTTGAGAGAACGGTAATGGGAGCTATGGTGCGGGCAAAAGAGACAGAGGCAGTCCAAGAAGGCAGTGGCACCATGATGTCAAGAAATACTCTGGCGCAGGCTAGAAAATTAGCATAAGATCGAGTTTCTTTCAGACAGGCAGTGATCAGAACCATGTTCTGCAAGGGACATAGTTAGGAAGTTTTCTTTTCATTTGTGCCGTTGTGTGGCATGGGGAGCTTAAGTCGTCTACCCTGCGCCAAATGCGTTGAGTCGATCAATGTGAGCCTGTGTTGTTGCACAAACATTCTAATGTCATATATCCACTTGCCTGCGGCTTCCCTCGGTCCATGTAGCCAGCGTTGTAAGCCATTGGTGTAAGTTGATGAGGGTGCATTTTGATGAGATGACCAAACCAACTTAGTTATCGTCTGCTTTGTATTCGGCACAAGACCTAGTGCCGACCATATTTCGAATTTCGTCATTACGCATTCTGTCTCTCCTGTTAACATTGATGACTTTCCTCAAACACTTCATATCACAAGACGAAATTCGGCTCTTGTGAAGTACATACCACATGATATACACACACACATTTGAATATCTAGACGACATGACTCTGATGTACCATGACCACACACACACACGTAATGCACATTTGAAAATGAATGATGTGCATTCGCTGCTAGTTCAGGACATCCATCGAAGAAAAAAACAGTGTTGATGGTAAAGGTAGCAGGGGACGACATGATGTGTGCGATCTCTGACAGTCGGTGGAATCGTTCATATATAAATAATATAGGAGACATGGAATGAGAGAAATGTTCTAGAACCTTTTGGTTTGGGACACAGATTTGAGCGAGGAGAAAACCTGGTTGAATTCTGCACGGAAAACAACCTCTCCATTGTCAACACCTTCTTCAAACAACATCAACGAAGACTGTACACGTGGACCTTCCCTGGTGGCAACAGCAGAAACCAAATAGATTACATCCTAGTGCAACAAAGATGGAGATCAAATGTGTTGTTGACAAAAACGCTGCCAGGAGCAGACTGCGATACGGACCATGAATTACTGTTTGCAGTTTTCCAAACAAGACTACGTAGGATCAACAAAGGTTGCCAGCCAATACGCTTCGATATATCAGCAATACCTACTGAATACAACATCAAAGTAGAAAACAAATTTGAGACATTGCTTCCTGTACAGGAAGAGATGACATCTGAGGAGTTGACATCGTATGCAAGGGATATTTTGATCTCGACAGCAAAAGAAATGATTCCAAAGATATTGCATAAGACACAGAGCTATATAACAGAGGAAACACAGAAACTCATTGCAGAAAGGCAACAATTAAATCAAATGGGAAGTAAGGGTACCAACACAGCATATAAAAAATGCGCAAGAAAAGTTAGAAGAGAAATAAGAAAAGATAAAAGAAGATACATAGTAGAAACGTGTAAGGATATAGAAAACCTTCAACAACAAGGCAGAGAAAGAGATGCATTCAAAGCAATAAGAACACTGACAAGGAAATTTCGCCCGGTTCCACATGTCATAAATGACAAAGAGGATAACACATTAACAGAAACCAAAGACATACTGAATAGATGGAGAGAGTACTGCAGAACCATGTATGGAGATAGCACAAAGCGCTCAGTTACAATCCTACCAAAGGATGAGAAAGAACCTGAACCAACATTGGAAGAAGTACGCTCTGCAATTAACAGCCTGAAAAAAGGAAAGTCCCCAGGATACGATGATATCCCAGCAGAGCTAATACAAGCAGAAGGAGAGGCATGTGCTCGAGTCTATCACAAGCTGTGTAAACAGGTATGGCACAGCGCAGAGTGGCAAGAAGAATGGAAGAAATCAATTTATATTCCCCTCCCCAAATAAAGGCAACCTGAAGCTGTGCACGAACTACCGAACTATCGCACTGATCAGCCACGCTAGCAAGATACTCTTGCGCATCCTATTAAGAAGGATAGAGAAAAGGTTTGAATCTTAAATTCACGTAGTCCAGGCAAGTTTTAGGAAATACAGAGGGACCCGAGACTACATATTCAATTTAAGGAATATCGATTAAAAATGTAGAGAGTGTAATGTAGACCTGCACACATGTTTCATTGATTACACTAAGGCCTTCGACACGGTAAAACATCAAAATCTGTGGAAAATTATGAAGGAAATGGGGTTTCCTTTGCATATAGTCCATCTCATTTAATCATTATACCCAGATCAACAAGCCGCTGTCCGAGTATCTGGGTAAACATCAGATTGGTTTGCAGTACAAAAGGGAGTCCGACAGGGATGTATCCTCTCATCTTATCTGTACAACATATATGCGGAATGTATAATGAGAAATGTACGAGAAGATGAGAACATTGAAAGTTTCAACCCATTTACGATTGGGGGGTACGATATTCCAGAGTTATGATACACAGATGACACAGTGATACTATCAAGAAGTGCAGAAGGGCTAGAGCAGCTACTTTCAGCCGTTAATGGACATAGTAAAGATCAAAATCTGTTCATAAACATAAACAAAACAAATATAATGACCACCTATAAAACACAATGTCAGCATAAATTTACAGTGGGTGGTGAGGAAATAGATCAGATCACACATTTTGAATTTCTGGGCTCCAGAATTGACAAAAATGGTGACTGCTCGAAAGAAATCAGAAGAAGATTAGCTATGGCAATGCAGAGACTGAACAGCCTGAAGAAATTATGGCAGGGCACCAACAAAACGATAAAAGTAAAAGTCTTGAGAGCTTGTGTTTTAACTGTGGCAGCTTTTGGCTGTGAAGCATGGAAGATTACCAAAACTTCTAGACAAAGAATCGAATCCTTCGAGTCAAAATGTTACAGAAAGATCCTCAGAATACCCTGGACAGAGAAAAGAACAAATGTAGACATTCGGCAAGAGTTGAGTATAGAGGAGAACAGGTTTATCAATTCCATTTTGGCTAGAAAATGCAAATACTTTGGTCACATCAAGAGACATAACGGTCTTGAGAGAACGGTGATGGAAGGTACGGTGCCAGGCAAAAGAGGAAGGGGTAGACCAAGAAGACGATGGCACCAAGATATCCAGGAATGCCTGAGTATGACAGTGGCGGAAGCTGGTGTTTTGGCAAGGGGACTAGTTTCTTTCAGACAGACTGTGATGGGAGCGACGTTCTATAAAGGACATGCTACATAATGATGGAATGAAATATCGACATAAGAATGCAGAAGGCAAAAGTTGTCTTTATGACACTTGAGACATTATGGACATAGAGTACGATTCGTTTCTGTAAAACATTAAACAATGTTTCGGTTTGTAATATTATCTAAAGTTCCACAAAAGCCATACTTTAATGGTTGTCTTCGCAGAAGGGAGAGATTGTGATGGTTTGACAAGATCACTAATGCCAAACTGCCGAACAGAATTTGACATTCAGAAGTAGAGCTCGATATACGAAGGAGACGTCGGTGCTGGATAGGACATACGTGAATGAGGTCTTCTATTTATATTAGAAGAGAGTCTAGTACACGACAAGAGACTAATACACGACAAGAGTCTAGTACACGACATAAGTCTAGTACACAACATAAGTCTAGTACACGAAAAGAGCGTATTACATGACATAAGTCTAGTACACGACAAGAGTCCAGTACACGTCATAAATCTAGTACATGACAAGAGTCTAGTACACAACAAGTGTCTAGTACACGACAAGAGTCTAGTAGACGACATTAGTCTAGAACATGACACGAGTTTAGTACACGACATATGTCTAGCACACGACAAGAGTCTAGTACACCTCAAAAGTATAGTACATGACAAGGGTGTAGTACACGACATATGTCTAGTACACGACATGAGTCTAGTACACGACAAGAGTCTAGTACGCGACAATAGTCGAGTACACTACATAAGCCTATACACGACAAGAGTATAGTACACGACAAGAGTCTAGTACACGACAAGAGTGCAGTACACGACAAGAGTCTAGTACACGACATAAGTCTAGCACACAACATAAGTCTAGTACACTACAAGAGTCTCGTACACGACAAGAGTATAGCACACAAGAGTCTATTGAAAGACACGAGGGTGAGAGGCAGACCCTGGCATACGTGGATCAAGGACTCTGACAGTCATGGCCCAGGAAAGTGCGTTTGAGTTTTGACTGATAGAAAATGATTGGAAAATGGAAGCGTTTATTGATAATCTTTCCCTTTTTCGTGTTGATTGTACATTGCTAATGGTTTCCAAGTGTACGCGTGTGCGTTTGGGCGTGTGTGTGTGTGTGTGTGTGTGTCCGTGCGTGCGTGTGTCCGTGTACGTGTGTTGGCGCGTTTGTCTGGGGGTGTATGTTTGTGGGTGTGTGCGTGTGGGTGTGTGAGTGTGTGTGTTTGTTTGTGTGTTTGAGTTTGTGTATGTATTGTAATGTAAATATTGACATATTGACTGACGTACAGACATGTTCAAGAACGCGCACAGTCCGACGGGTTTTGTATCTCAGAAGATCAGATTCTAGAAATCGAACATGCGGACGGTGCAGTCCTCCAATCGGCGACACAAGCTCGACTGGAACATCTAAGGAGTCAACCAAAAAACACAGTGAGGCAAAGAATATTTCTATTTTGATACAAAACAACTAAAATTATGACAACAGACAGAGTAGTTAACAAATCATTCATCAGCATTGATAATGTGCAAATAGAAGGTGTAAAAGAATTTGAGTATTTAGGATCCACAATCAACATCTCTGGGGATTGTTCGGTAGAAATCAACCGAATGTTCACAAATGCCACCAGCAAACTAATGCAGATAAAAAAAATGTGGTAGTAAACCAGAAAGAAGATGAAAATTCAACTGATCAGGACATGGGTTTTCACTTTTGCCACATATGGCGTCAAGACATATGTATTAAATAAACTCATTGTATAAAAAAAGATATGATATTTCGAAATGTAGTTTTATAGAAAAATAATGAAAATAGCTTGGACAACAGTTGTTTTGCAACAGCTAGGCATAAAGGGAAACTAGCTTATAAATAACATATCAAATGGAGGAATTTAAGTTATTTCGGTCATATAAAAATCACAATGGATTGGAGGCAGATAGTGAAAAGTAAGGTGCCTGGTAAAATGTGAAGACGTGTCAGAAGATGTTTTCAGAATATTACTGACAGTGTGAAGCAGGTCGTCTTCCCAGAAATAAGATGTGCTCAGGGCTGCTGTAAAGTAGGCTACGTTCTGGAATGCGTATGTCACATGACTTGACAGAAAAGATAAAAATCAGTTGTACGTGAAAACATTAATAGACAAGTGTTTCTGATCTGATAAATAAGCTACTTTGTAACACCTAGTCACTGCTCCAGCCATCATTGGTATCGAGAATGACGTTTTACTGCATTTCCTTAACCATTAATATCTTCACTTTGGAATTTCTCATCACCTACGTTCCCTGTCGTTGCAGACCTATAATTAATGTTTACATACGGTGCTGTTAATAATAATAATGGGCTTAGGTGACAAGAGCTTCCCGCGTTTATTGACAATGTCCATTACCACGTTTGACGGCTGCGACCCAGGCGGCCTACATTTCTGTTGGGAGGTGAGATCTGTTTCAGTCAAGTGTTGCATGGGCGGCCCTCATGATGTCTATAGAATTTCCACGATCTCGTCCTGTTAGCAACTACGTGATATATTGAAAATGAGATGGTATTTTGTTTATCAACATTTATTACTTAAAGATGATTGCATTCTTCAAACAGAAGTACGATATACATATTTGTAATGGAATTCTTATAGTATAGTAGCATCTTTCAGTCATGACTGATTATAGGATTATATGACTTGGAGTGGGATCAAGATGCTGAGTAGCGCATAAGCTGCAGTGGTCAGCGACCCATAGCTGCCAAGACCCTTCTACACCTCCACGCGGTGATCCTGGATAACAGGCTGCAGTAGGACAGACTGGCTAAGGAGAAGGGATCGAAGAGGGAATGCTAACCCGGTACTCAAAAAATGCTTGCTGAAGTCGGATGTGTTGGACCGAAAGGTGCAAATATCGCAGCTAAGCTGTAAAACTACGACACAATGCATTCCGTTCTCTGAACTACATTCTGCTACTAAAGTCCTTTCAGGGTTTGGTAGGGGGAGATTGAGAATGAACGAAGAAGCAGAAGAAGAAAAGATATGACTTGGAGTGATGAATTAAAAATTAATTTAAAAAATATACTTAACTGTTGTTGTCCCTCTCCTTGCGACGTTGTCTTGTTCCTTTTCTGTGTTGCAAGAGCTTCTCTTCCCCAAGCGGGAGGTGACCATTCAAGTTGCATCTCCATTTGGATCGGTCTGCAACTTCGTCTTCCCACAATATCGGATTCATATCCATGAATTCATATCTTTGAACTTACCTGTGGACGGCCAACTGTTCTTATGCCATTCACCAACTTTCCATAAAGTATGTCTTTGGGAATGCGACCATCTGCTATGCGACGAACTTGACCAAGCCATCGTAGTCTTCCCTGCCTAAGGAGAGTGTGCATACTTGGGAGACCGGTGCAAGAGTGCACCTCTGCATATATCTTTAACGTTTATAATATGCATTAAATTAGAATGTAAAATAACGGATTTTATTGTACGTTCAACATTGTTGTGTACAATTTTATTACTCAGAAACAAGCTGATAATTTAATCCTCCTCTACACGATCGGGTACAGTGTGTCACTGGTGTCTCTCATTGTTGCTGTCGTCATTATGCTATACTGGAGGTAACTTACCAACAATTTAATCTTTTTATTTATTAGTTTGTTTGTAATTTTTTTCTATCGTTTGACTTCAATTGTTTATTTAGTTAAAAAGATTAACCTTCATAAAAAACCAGATTCTACATTTTTCATAATAAAAATGTGCGGTACTGGTTTTGAAAAAATATTATTAAATTGCAGTTTATTTATGTTTAGCACTTATCAATTTTTATATTTCTGACGAATTGTGTTTTAATATATTTTTTGTGATGTTTTCTGTTAATCTGTCTGTGCCTGTAAAATGTTTTTATTTTTTGTCATTTTACTTTATAAAGCCAATAATATTTTTGGTGCAAAACAAATGTACGTCATAACGTGGACATTTAGACGTGCAAAACGAGCGACAAATGTAGGAAGGATTTTGACATTTAGACTTGTAAAGCCCTGCCGAAGACGGATGTGTCAGACCGAAAAGTGCAACAATCGCAGTCAAACTGTAAACTAGCGACACAACGCAAGCCGTTCTCCGGATTATATCCTGCTACTTGTAAAGCCCTGTTCAGGAATTCGTAGCAGGAGATTGTGAATTAACGAGAAAGAAGAAGAAGAAGACAAGTAAAGCGAGCAACAACTGTAGGTAAGGACAATGGCATTTAACTTGTAAAACGAGCAACTTGTAAAATTAGTAAGGCCATCCCCTAAGCATTATATTGTATAAGGTCGAACATACAGACTGTTCGACTTTTCCAGACTTTCTACATTTGGATTCTTAAATGGGAAACTGCAATACTCAAATTTAAGGAACAATAAATATGAAAATTCGAGTGTGCATTCAGAAAAGTCCAAAAAATGTCCACAGCAACATTCCAATAATGTAAGTAACGAAAAACGGAGGATAAGTACAGAACCAAAAACATCATTGTTTACAACAGTCGCTACAGAAACAATCACTGCAGAAGTCCATAATGTGTTTCGGTCTGCGCTTCGACTTAGTGACAACTATGGTTCGGTAGAATCGGCATAGAGATTTGAAGTACGAAAACATTATGTTAATTTGTTATAGTTCATTTACAACAAAATATGGTATGTTTCATTGTGAAAATCAGTATTTGAAAATAAAAAACTGAACTGAAATCCTTGTATCAGGCAGATCTGTGTGTTCTTCTTCTGTGTTTGTCCTGAAAAGAACTTTATGGCTTTGTGCCGTAGTTTGCAGCTGGACTACGATATCTGCACATTTCGTCTCGAAACATCAAATTTCATTTTGCTTTTTTTTTCAGTACCGGGTTTGCCTACCTACGGCGATCCCTATCTCTTGGTTTGACTATGCTAATGGCTAGTGCAGCCTTTTTGCAGGGCCTCTACGTGTAGGCAGAACAGGGTCTTTCTCAGCTATTGTCTCCTGACCCTGATGCAAAAGTCCCTGGCTGCTGTCAACTCATGCACTTTGGCCTTTTCGGTTCGTTATCAGTACCTGGTGTCTATTAGCTAATAACTATCACTTCTGTCTTGCAAATGCTTCTTGTTAACCCTTAAAAGGTGTCATCCCATGTCTACCCTCGATTCCTTGGAGACTCACATTGGGCTTTCATTATAAATTTATGGGTAATTTCCTAAATGCGGCTCACAAGTCCTCGGGAAGTCTACACGCAGTAATCAGCTCAAACAGTTTGTATTTACTACCTCGTACAATATTAAATAAAGCGACTTTACCAATTTGGGATTCTCAATTTGTGGGGGACTCTTTGTGTTCGAATGTGTGTATTTCTCTTGTAATCGGTTGGGCTTTCTCGGCATCTGTTATTAAAATATTAAATGAATAAGTCTCTTCTGCTAGCTTTCCATTTCGCTCATTAATTTAAGGCGCGGCTCAGCAAATCCAGAACGCACTCTGAATGGATCTTTACTGAGAAACTTTAACCATAATTGTGGGTGTACTTTTGCAGTGGTAGTTTCTGTAACAATTAGTTTTACAGTTCAGATTGCTAACTTCATGAACAGCCCGCTTTAGTCGGCTTCTACCAAAATTATATGCGTACACTTCTCCTATCCTTTCCTCTTCAGTAAGTAGCCCGAGATGCACACAGGGCTGTGCGTAGCTGACAATATATTAAACTGTGCAAACCTTACAACGAGTTGCTATGTGTATGTTCATTTGACAATGTTCACACAAAATTTTGCTGTTTTAGCTCAATTCTATGTTGTATTATTAGTATGTTTTATTTTGAATAGAGTATGGGAGGAATCTGTGTGTACCGCAGACGCGAATAATTCCACAGAACACGATGAGAACATGTTGTAAGAGGCGACCAATAGTGCAGTCTATATGGCACTAATGATACTCACAAATTCCAAAAAGCTCAATCAGTGTTGCGTAATTTGGGTTTGACAACAAATATCAAGAAACTATGATATATATATATATATAAATATGTATATATATTATAAGAATAACAAAGTAAATCATTTATTTTCCAAAGGGTCGGAGAAGAAGAAGAAGAAGAAGAAGTAGAAGAAGAAGAAGAAGAATAAGAAGAAGAAGAAGAAGAACGACAACAACAAAAACAACAACAACAACAAAAATAAACAGAACAGAAAAAAAAAAAAAAGAAGAAGATATAAAAATAAGAAGAAGATGAATAAAAGAGCAACAAGATGTTGAAAAAGAAAAAACCAAGAAAAAGAAAACTGAAGAGGAAAAAACAACAATAACGACAGGGAAGAAATGTCGAGAAACAATAAAAACAAATAGAAGAAACAAAAGAAGACGAAGAAGAAGAAGAAAAGAACAAACGGAATAAGAAAACGAAAAAGAAAAATAGTTAAAGTTAACAGCCTAAGCTTAATAAAGCCACGAGCACTGAGCAAATAACACTTGATTTTACCTCGTCATAACTTTCTAATGTTTTTATTTTCTGTTTTCATTCCCCATTTCTGGTGACAACATTGGGTCTGCAGACGTCTTCACTGCAAAAGCAATACTCTTCACATAAATATGTTCATAGCCTTCATTTTGAGAGCTTCCATGTCGTTTATGAAGGACCGACTTTTCGTCTATGGACTAGGGCTTCCAGCCGACGTCAGAAAGGAACAAGAGGGTCTCGTCTTCGTCCAAGAAGGAATAGTGAGAAAATTCTTTCAGAAACTTTAACTCTCACCGCCGTACACGAGCAATCTATCTCCCTTAGAACGCCCGCATACTTTAGTTTTTTTCATTGTCATAAGGGCACTGATAGCCGTACTTTGTAATGACAACGTTACCTCGTGTCAAGACCTTAAAATAATGAGTATAACATAGTAATTTCCTGTAGAAAGTAAAGGTAATCTCACAGAGTGCAGTCTACCGAATTGTAGGCCATGGCAAAGCAATGCATTGGGGTCCCTGCTAAATCATTGAAACTGAACGTCAACATTAATGAATTGGCAATAAAATCACCTCAGGTCTCAACAGATTGTGCAGCTCTTTGGCAGCTGTCGAGTGTGACAATGCATTAAGATGGTGCTGGCTGTCGTGGATAAAGTGAAAGAGACTTCAGTGTGCGAGGTCTCAGCGTTTTGCGAATTGGTGTGACTTGTTCTCTACTTCGCTGCGTCGTCTCCACTAACTGCAAAGCAGATACCTATTGACAGGTGGACATAAGGGAACATTTCTCTACGGAGGTACGAAGCTATTTATAGGTGGACAGAAAGGAGAGTTTCTTTACGGATGTATGAAGCTGTTTACAGGTGAGCACAAGAGAAGGTTTCTCTACGAATTTACGAAGTTATTTACATGTAGCAGAATGGAGCGTTTCTCTGGAGATACGAACCAGTATCTCCTCAATTTACGATACACTGGCTCTAAACACAACTTATAGCTCAGATACTCGATGTTATAGTGACTGCAAATTATAATTGTGCAGTTATTGAACAAACTAATACATACGCGACTAGGGCTGGACACGCTGACCGTTCATGACCATGGTTGAGTCCCGGGCAGCATGCAGGGCAGATGGAATGGATGCGATGTGACTCCTCCAAGTGTTACCTGGGCGGTTCCGTTGACAACTCCGTGATGCGTGTGGTCTTTTCCTGCCCAAGATTTCCATGGACAGGTTCAGAAGTTGTCAAACCAGGACGTCCTGTGAGAGGTAGGCCTAATGGTCTATGAAACAGATTTGGCGTCGATCTATCATTGAGGAAGTGCTCTCGAATTGTGCAAGTCTGAAGACTTCTGTGTTAGTGGCAAGGTCATGCCAGCGGACTCCAATCACACGTCGTTTGGTTGCGCACGTGGAAGGCATTCAGTCGTATAAAATCTTGCTGTAAGTCGTCCAAGTTTCCGGGTCATACAAGATGATCCTAAAGACACATGGTTTATACAGGCGCATCTTTGTTTCCAGGGAGAGTATCTGCATGTTCGAAGCCGTGCGCAGAGAGTTTATGATTGACGCCACGAGGTCTATTCACTGAGTAACGTATGGTTTACTCCATGCTCTTGTAGTTGCTACGTTAGTGCTCCCTATAATGTAAGAAGTGACACTACAAACCCACTATCAGAGACAGTTCGACAATAGTGAAGAACACAGGACGAGTAACTTCAGACATAACAACACTACGATGACACTGCCACGCCATGCATATTCATAACACTATAGTGGGTTCATAAATACGAGCCGCCGGAATTTATACATGATCTTGCTAATTCATTAACATATCAACTAGAATTTGCGCACATGCCCTAGTTCTCACTACAACGTTAATGTGACAAGCAGAAATGTTATGTATACTGCTCGTATTTATCAAAACATTCATTATTTTGGTTAATTTGAAAGGCATAAAATATACACAAAACATTTTCCAGTACTTCCGTTAATTGATAGTACATTAAGAGCCGTAAGTGTATCTTTATTTATCATAGTCCATGTTAAAATATGCTTCTTTATAAATGTGCATTAATGTTTATAATACATGGATTTCAAGTAAAAACTGTGCGTTGAAAGAAAATTGCATGACCAATGTTTGTTTTTATATCATTGAAATACTTGGAATCCTGTTATTCAAACAGACATGTTGTTAATGTCTGTTGCCAGGTAGCCGAAGGCTTTCCGTAGTTCGTATTTTAAGCTACATGTGGCTTACCTGAAGTGTTTCCTTTTAATTAAATGTTATATGCCAAGATTCATGATATAATTAAGCATGTATTAATAATGTAGTTTTTGCTTTAAATATAAACATATGTGATCTTACTCATCCTATACAGAATTTGATGACTCGGATTGATGACTGTTGTCTGCTGAATCAATCTCAAACCATATTTCTATCAATAACTATCTTCGTCTTTCGTTACAATGTTTGTCAGTCTCTGAGAGGGCAGCAGATGCATGTTTTTTTTACATCTGATAGTTTGAAGGTTATGTTGCCATTTGCCATCTGTCCTTTCACATTTGCTCAAGCTAATGCTATAGTACCTCTAAGTGTTAGTGATACAGTGACAATCTTAAACACATATGCCTATGCTATTGAATTATTTTGTCAATGTGAAACACCCTTGTCTTTTATGTATTCTTTACATGTGACAACAATTCAGGTTTTAAGCGCATTTCCATAAATTGAATGTGCTCTCTTGCTAGCAAAAGTTTGATCTTGTTCTTAGTATTTGCTGATGTTCGAGAATTTTCCTTGAGCAATGTCTATTACCAGACAGGATGGTCTAACTACTGTAAAACTCTTCAATTCTACCTAGCAAAGACATACATTTTTTTTATATACTCCAAATAAACTAAAATACATCATAATTACTTCAATGACACACCGTCAATCTTACAATAAATAAAATATATATTTGCATCAATCTATATCGCATAATTGCTGATACATATTATATTCAAGATCGGTACATATTTCTGAATGTAACTTACTCTAGTTATCTCCTTCGATGTGAATAGTTGTACATGTTCTTTCCTTAACAGTAACGGGTTCTTACACCCATGCCAGGGATGGTGATTACAAGCTGTAATTTAACTTGATATGACAGTTATCTATCTGAATGGACTTCTATTTCTCATTTTCAACCAACTGTCATTAATCTAGAGAACTAAAATTGTACACACAGACTCTACTAGTGCCACCTGTTAATCTATCAAAATTGCACACCTGAAGTCTCGAAAAAAAACCTGGATTTATATTTAATTTGACCCTACTTGTCCGTTTGCGTGGTCTTCTATTTCTCCTATTTTAGCCAACTGCCCAAAAACCGGTAGAACTAAAATTGTATATACAGACTCTACTACTGCTTCCTGTTAATCTTTCAAAATTAGACTTCTGTATACACAAAATGGAGCCGCCAAGCGCAGTGGTTAGCGCACCGGTTTCGCTTCTGAGTGGTCCTGGGCTCATTCCCCAGTTGAGGCAAAAATGTTTCTTCAGACCCGGGTCGACCCAGCCTTAAATATGTACCGATTCAGTGCAGGAAGTAATAGCGGCGAGGGAAAGGAGATGGCTACCGCCCTCATATAGCCGAGCCTTTGAAATATGAGATCGCTAACACATCACACCCTTACGGCAGTAATGCTATGGGTTACTTTACTTTTATACACAAAAGCACAAAAACATGTACCGATAAACGTATTTTAAAAATATATACTTGTTACAAATATAATAACGGCATTTATTCTCAATACAAAGGTCCACGAGTAGGATTTATGTGGATAAGGATTTAAGGTCGCTTGCTCCTGTAGTTGTCACACAGTAAACGTTAGGCCTTCATTTTACATCCGATAGAAAAAGAACATACGTTATTTAGGGTTTAAATGCATGTCTTCGTGGCCAATGGCAAACATATAAATCATTAGACCAGCAGTTCTTCTTACGATTTATTATTAATCGCACACATTTTGTGAGCGAAAAGGAAAAAGAGGGAAGTGAAACATTGATCCAGGTGGGAGCGAAGAGAAATCAAGGTCAGGTAAAATATTGATCAAGATGGGACCAAAGAGTTACCATGGTCAGGTGGACATTTATCAAGGTGAGAGTAAAGAAAAATCAGGATCAGGTGAAACATTGATTAAGGTGAGAGCGATCAGTTATCTGGGGCTTGTGAAACATATTTATCATTGTGGAAACGAAGAAAAATCAAAGAAAGGTTAAACATACTGATCAGTAATCTGGAACAAGTGGAACATACAGATCAAGACTCCCCGGTCATGAAAATTTCGTGCTCCTGAAAACGTTACGTTTCCTAGCAGTCAAATTAACGAGGTTGGGATCGACACTGCAATCCACATAGTGATGAGCTTACTGAGGTACCTCACACTGCACTACATCCAGAAGAACGCCAGTTCACTTTATCATGTACGCCTTGTGATGCAAGAAGAGTCACTGTATTGCGCTAACAGGAAGCGTCATCAAGAGTAACTCAACCCAGCAGAAATAGCTTCGAACAAAATTAACGTTACATATATTTAAGTTAAATATCTTCTTCTTCTTCTTCTTCTTCTTTGCGTTCGGTTTCGTATGCTCGTTGTATGCCACTAGATGGGCTGCCTCCATGAAGTGACACGTCAGTCGCAGGTCCTCAATGGTTCCCCACAGTTTGTCTTGTATGTTTCTCTCCTCGGGCCAGGTGGTCTCCACTGGAGGGTGATTTTATTGTGGTCTGAAAGTTTATTTAGTTGGCATATCAGTTGCCTAAGTTAAATATAAATCAGCGGTATTGTGGATTAAGACCAGGTGTCAAAACAAGTAAATATTAAAAAAACTGGTTTTTGTGTACTGTGCAAGCTTTTATTTATATTAAGAAATTTACTTTTTCTTTTGAGAATACAGGAGTGTAATTTTTTTTTAAGTTTAGTGTTTCTGTGGTGTATTGGTGCTTTCTTTTAATTTCTTGGTATTGGCTAATATTCATTACCTAATTTAATTTTGTTAAATGTCCATCGCTGATGTCAACTTCTTTACCTACGTCATTTTCAAAGTTTAGTTTCGGTGGCTCGTCATTTTCTATTTAATGAAGGCGTGTGCCTGTTCGAATGCGACTTGAAGTTTCTGATCTCGATGTCGATGCCAGTAAATAATATTTTTAATAACTTGGTTCGGTACATGTTGAATGATCTACGAGAATCCGTCAAGATCTGATAGATTAGCAGGTCGCATTAGAAGGGCGTGTGCACAATTTCAGCTCTTAGGTTGTGGGAATCTTTATTTCTTGATCTTGATGACCCTTTCCTCAACGTTGACGCGGGTCCAACTTCGTCTCCAACAGACCCTAGAGTCGTCTCGGATGTTGTTGTGGACAGCATGGACGTTTGACCAACGCATTTGAGGTCTTCTACCTGGTCTCTTTTTTCTTTGGATGTATCAGGGTGCTGTTGCAGTGCTCTGTAGTCCATCGTTTCGTCATAATATGTGACCTACATGTTTTGACTGTCTGCATAGATCACCGCATCATTCACCAAGGACAAACATCATATGTCAGAATTGGGGAGATTGTGCATGCGCTATACGGAAGTTGGCTAAAATATGAGAAATAAAGTACTCGCACACAGAAAACCGTTTTGTCAGATTCAATGAAAGCTTGTAAAGACATGAATACTCGTGGTTCAGATTCGGTTCTGTGTTTAAGTACGAGGCGTGTTCAAATCAAACATACGCACGATAAACATGATAACGTCACTTCTGGTGTAAACAGAACATACAAACCGTCAAGTTTGAAAAATGTCGTTATCCTCCGACTCATAGTTTCCTCAGCAGACTGATGAAAACACTGCGGATGTGATACGGAATCCGTCCAGAGTAGATCAGCGAGCGGTGATCCGGTTTCTAACAGCTGAAGGATGTCGACCAGTTGACATTCATTGTAGAATGCAGGCAGTGTTTGGTGACAAAAGTGTATCGAAGACAACAGTGACGAACTGGACAACGATGTTAAAGATGAATGTGAGTAAACGAAACATCTTCCGAGACCAGGTCAGGCGCATAAAGTTGCGTTAACTCACGTCCTTCTTTAAACATCGTTGTCAAGTTCTTCACTGTTGTCTTCGACACGCTTTTGTCACCAAACACTGCCTGCATTCTACAATAAATGTCAACTGGTCGACATCCTTCAGCTGTTTGAAACCGAATCACCTCTCTCTCGTTGATCAACTCTGTTCGGATTCCGTATCACACCCGCAATGTTTTCAACGGTCTGCTGACGTAACTATGAGTCAGAGGATAATGAAATTCTGCAAACTTGACGGTTGGCATATGCTGTTTACACCAGAAGTGTCGTGATCATGCGCATCGTACGTATGTTCACTTGTTGCAGTTTCGTCTGGTTTAATTTGAACACGCCTCGTAGTAGCGCTGTATCTGGACCATACTTATTCGTATTTATATATTTAAGTTGCATCACAGCTGTCTTAAGTTATCATGTCTGTATATATATATATATATATATATATATATATATATATATATATCCCTTGTTGACTTTTTCAATTATTATGTTCGAATTGCTATGACAACTACAAGAAATCCGTATCCTTTACAGCACTGGGAGTGTCGAGCTCTCTTCGTGCTGCTGATGTTCGCAGTCTCGGCCAGTCAGACGTGGATGCTAATGGAGGGCTTGTATCTATACCTGCTGGTACACAAGACGATGGCTACAGAGAGACTTGGGGTCACTCCCTATATTATTCTTGGTTGGGGTATGAATTAGAGAACTTGAATAATTCTAATTTTGGCTCACTGTTAGCATTGAAACTAAAGCTGTGCACTGTTTGAAAATAATATGGTAACTGTAACCTTCCAAGCAGGTCGAAAAGAACAATTAAGAAGGGCTGTTCATGTGACAGTCAACCTTTCTATGAAATATCATTTCTATGAAACCACCTCTGCAAATGTTTTGAATTGGAAATTTCTGGACGGATCAGATGTAGTGGTGGCCCTATGCTTCATTTGGAGCGAAATGACGAATCGTGATTACTTTTTCGATGTGCTGCAGTCAAAATGGAGAACAATGGTGATTGAAGAAGTAGAAGAAGAAAAAGGAGAACAAGGAAAAGAAAAGGAAAGAATGGCTTGCAAGTTATACCACATTTTAGTCTGAATGTAAAGATAGCCGCATAGAAGAAACAGCTATCAGGGATAAAGTGTCAGAGACTGCATTGTCCTAGAACATAGCTTTCTCTGATATGACCATTTGCATTTTTCTCTGTCTTTCTTTCTGTAATGGTAAATCAGGAACCAATTTCCAGATGTGTTGTCTAGGACGTGTCGGAAACGGAATCGAACAGGTACCACTTACCGTCCTAACCAAGCTCTCTAGCACTATGCTACTCACATGTATCATAGTTAACTGGTTTATCTTGTGATTTTTTTCGTTTTATTTGCCCTGGGGAAAAAAAAACATGCACATATCGAAATTTTAGACCTGGTCTCCAGTTGTTATTGAATAAAACTTCACCTTCAGCTCACTTTACATGAATGGTAACAACTTTATTTCAAAGAAATTTTCTCTGAAAAGTGTGCCTCGAATTATTTATTGTATCTTCATGTACTTCTTTCCCCCAAACACCACATCTTATCTTGGTGCTGTATTGGCGTCTTTCTTTACAAATTCCTCAAATCCTAGTAGACTACACAACATGTTATGCTTTATTAGATTAACTGTTCACTGGTGAGTTCAAAGAAATGAAAAAAACTTACTGACAAGTTCAAAGAAATGAGAATACTCACTGGTGAGTTCAACCCGTCACTACGATGATATGATGATGATAATTCACTGACGGAGAACAAGGATTTACTCTAGGGATGGAAGTAATATTGCAGACATGTAGAAAGAAAAAGGGGAAAACACTAGCATTACGTATAAAACCAAGGACAAGGGACAAGATGAAGCACTGTAGTCTGGCTAACGGACAGGGATCGCATTATGAAGACAAAGCCGATACTCTAAAAACCATCTGAAATCGGATGGGTTTAGCCGAGAGGTCAGAAATAGCACTCGCTGTAAACTACAATACAGCGTCACAACGTCTTTTTGGAGACGAACGCCGAAAAAAAGAAGAGGAAGAAAAAGAAGAAGAAAAGATGAAGAAGAAAAAGAAGAAGAAGTAGAAGAATATAAAGAAGAAGCTCTAGAACATGAGCAGAAACCTGCGGTAACATGAGGTCCGACTAACAATCCAATGCTTCAAGAAAGGGAAACCACAAGGATGTGATGATATACCGACTGACTTCATACAAGCAGGTAGAGAGGTCAACGTCAAGACCTACCACACATTGTGCAGGAACATCTAGCTCAGCACTACAAGATCTGTGTATATAACATTCCCAAAGAAAGGATGCAATAACTACCGAAACAAATCTATAATTAGTCATCTTAGCCAAATCCTTCTCCTGTATCATCTTGAAAAGGTTAGACAACAAAATCAGCCAGAAAGTACATCTGACTCGGGCAGGTTTTCGATTGAGCAGAGGCACGAGGGATCACATCCTTAACATCATCATCATCATGTAGCAAGTCCCTTGTAGAACGTCGCTCCCATCACAGTATGTCTGAAAGAAACTCGTTCTCTTGCCAAAACTCCATCCTCCGCCAGTCATACCCAGGCATTCCTGGATATCTTGGTGCCATCGTCTTCTTGGTCTACCCCTTCCTCTTTTGCCTGGCACCATACCTTCCATCACCGTTATCTCAAGACCGCTGTGTCTCTTGATGTGACCAAAGTATTTGCATTTTCTAGCCAAAATGGAATTGATAAACCAGTTCTTCTCTATACTCTTGCCGAATGTCTACATTTGTTTTTTTCTCTGTCCATGGTATTTTAAGGGTTTTTCTGTAACATTTTTACTCTAAGGATTCGATTCTTTGTCTAGAAGTTTTGGTAATCGTCCATGATTCCCATCCATAAGCTGCCATAGGAAAAACACAGGCTCTCAAGACTTTGACTTTCATCATTTTGTTGGTGCTCTGCCATAATTTCTTCAGGCTGTTCAGTCTCTGCATTGCCATAGCTAGTCTTCTTCTGATTTCTTTCGAATCAAATTGATCGAATTATTCTCTAAAGAATAGATGGACATACATTGGACTTGTTTGAGGTACACAAGGGTGTACAACAAGGATGCATACTACCCCCTAATATGGTCAATATTTACGTAGAAAACATGAGAAATGTCAAGAATGACAAAGAGTATCTTACGTTGGACCCGTTTACAATCGGCAGGAATGAAATACCAGAATTTAGAAATGCAGATGATGCAGTTGTCCTCTTGGAGAGTTTTGCAGAGATATACTACATAATATGATGAAGATGAACTGTTCACTTTATTGGTCCTTGTCCTATCCTGAAAATAACAACAGTACAGGATAAATTATTGTAACGTGATCTTCCAAGTATGTCTGCAACAGTTAAAGAAGGTTGTGGGTTGGACTGGTCATCTTATCGAGTGAATCTCATTTTTTTCAGAAGTCATCAGTAAAAAAGCGAACAAAGTGATCTTATTGAATGCTTCCTGCTAGGACGTCGCTGCTGTGATCGGTCACCAAATGCTTTGAATGAAGCACAAGGTGATCCCTCCCTAAATCTAACTATTTGCTTAGCATCAAATATTGTAGCAGCAGCTGCTACATCAAATATTCGTTCAATCAATCAATTAAAACACATCATTCCTCTCAGTGCACAAGTCATAGACAAGTCATTAAAGTTTAAAAATCGACACGGTGGTATGCGTTTTTCAGGTTGTGTGCCACCGCGACTGTTTCTTTCTTTGACTGAAAACCCTCATACACATCATACGCAAAAGTTCCAGCGTTACCCCATGTCTCCTTCGCTGTTCTGTAGCTGCCCAGCTTATCGGGTAGGATGTGCTCCATTCTAGGTAGGCCATTATTTTCCTGACCTCTATCTTCTTGAGCAATGTGCCATATATATTCTGAATGGTGACTATTCGATAGCTGCTGGGAAGCGAAGTCCTTACCAGGTTTAGGCAGTGGAGACAGATAGCTATGAAGCCAGTCCTCGGGCACAGATGACTTTTCCATAGTGTGATTGAACTGCTTCACCATGTATCTTATCTCTGTCTCGTCCAACTGCTTGATGTGGTAGTACTGTACTCCATCAGGACCTGGGGCAGTGTTTTTGCTGGTACTTAGGCTATATGCGACCTCCACATCGGGGATAACGTCTACATAAGCCTTTTCCCTGATGGCTGCGTCTAAAATGCCGTTCCGAATTTCCTGACAGGCATCTCTGTCGCCTTCGTCCGTTTGGGCAGCATTTCGACTGAAAAAACTCAGACCCTTTTCTTTGTTTGTCCTCAGGGAAATCCCTGTGGTGTCTTTAATATTAGGGATAAGCTGGCTTGTAGACTTTCGATTCATCTTCCGATGCATATGCAAGAACTTCTGGAGGGTATTATCATTACCAACACCTGTAATGGACTCCTCCCATCGCTCGCTTGTGGACTTCCTAGCTAAGGAATTGATAGCTTTGCGTTTTACCTCCTTTTTCTCATTCAACGCGTCGACATTAGTACCAGATTTATTTCTGGCTTTACGCCATTCATTTGTTGCCGATTCCTTTTCTCTCTATAATGTATAAACCATTTGATTCCACCAGGGTTGTTGGACAAATGGGGATCTAGTGGTCCCGCGTCCGATCGTCTGGCGCAGCTTGTTCACTACATTATCCTGTTCATACGTGTATCTGAACACGTGTTTAGCTTTACGGTGTCTGGTTTTTTTCCCTTTGGTATAAGTACGACACATGGCAGGGGGTCGCTCTCTTGTGCCCCTAATACGTCCCAGGATGTGAATAGAGCAACATCACTGGATATAAGTGCCAGGATTGGCTCTAGTTTGTGTTAAATACCAATAACACAAGTTTTACCCAATTATATATATATATATATATATATACATATCATATGCACATTGTGAAAATGATTCACAGTGATGCTTTTTTTAGCTGCAGCAGAATTCACAACGCAAATGATAGACAAGTGGTTGCAATAGATGCACAAGATTGCGTCATCCACATGATACACAAGACTATCCTTCAAGTGGGAAATCACGCGCCAGGGCTGTAAATAGAGAATGACTAGGTCATTGAATTATAAGTACAATGAATACATCGATATCAAATTGATCCAATAGCTGTCCAGATGATGATACTATAAGGCATACCTTTCAATAATAAAAGATATATGTGTTTTACAGCTTTACCATGGACGTTTCTCATACCTTGGATTGTGGTTAAATCTTACTTTGAGAACACGTTGTGAGTATATACTCGTTTTAAGACTATAAATCCGCCATTTAAATTGATTTTTAAAATGGCTGATTCATTTGTTGATTTTCTGATTGATTGATTGATTTATTTACTGATGGATTCTCATTAACGCAATATCTGAAACGTAGTGCCTCTACTGCAGCTAACCTATATGCATGAAGCATATTCCCTAGCATTTGCAATGATTGCTTCATGGCAATGGTTTATGTATGATGAAGTTGCTGCCACCCTTCGCATACTGTAGACAAAAGGACAGGGCTACTGCACATCCATGTATGTCACAAAAGGCGACTTGAGGGAGCTGTGCATGGGCCTAGTAACCTCAGCGTCTAAAAGAAAAAATGTCTACAGACTCGACCACTGCAAAAGTACACAAAGTGTTTTTTTGAAGGTTTCATAAAGACGCCACTGACCTTATACCCCGGCTGCAGTAACTAAATGCTAACTAAAATTGAATGTTTTTGTCAGTTCCATGAAAGCGACATAAAAAGGTCTGTTCTGCTCACGGGACTTTTATTTTTGCTGACGTATATCGAAGAAGATCATGTCAATCGCTGATCTTCCAGCTTGGAATCCACATTATGACTCACGCGCAGCCAGTTTGCGTAGCCGCAGTGAAATGCTTTTGAAACTATTGCAATCACTTATATAACTGTTATTTTTCTATAGTGGGACACTCTTTGAATCGATCATATCTTGAGGTGTGATGGCTTCTTTCCAGAAAATGTACCGGTTTCAAAAGTGCATCTTTACAGTGCTTGATCAGGTCAAGTGATATCTCTTCGCTTCCTGCTCAAGACAAAGTTGGCAATGGCTGTCTTGAGATCTTCTAAAGATGGTTTGACGTCTAGCTCATTCATTCTAAGAAAGTCTTGAGCAGTATCAAAGGCTGTGGGAAGTACCGTCGCATGAGTAGAGATCAGGGTAGTATCTGCCTAACTTTGTCAGGAATTTCTCGACATTCATGAATTTGAGTGGCGTTGTCTTCCTGTGCACGGGTCAAATGATTTTGTAATACTATCATACATTTCTGTAATGTTTCCTGTTTGTGCCGCAGACTAGATGTTTTCACTGAGTTGGGACCAGTACTCATTTGCACAGCGGCGAGCTGTTTGTTGAACTTGGCTCCTGGCAGATTTTATAGATTGCAGAGAAACTGCATTTGGAAGGCACTTGTATTTACTAAGAGCAGTGCGTTCTGCCTCGCTGATGGGTGCCATATCATTTATTTTTGCTTCGAATCAGTCATTTTATGTTGCAGTTCTTCTTTCAGAGATATCAAGCGCTGTACTGTGGATGTTGGTTCGAAGTTGTTTCCAGGTTTCTGTAACCATGGTGATACCTCGTGAAATGCTGAGAGTTTCCTTGAAGACGTCGATAAAGCGATTGATCAACGCAGGTTCTGACCTGTTGTTTGTGGCACACTTTTATGTTTAGTGTGATACACCTTTCTTGGTTGCAATTTTATTTTACACCGAACCAGTGCATGGTCTGTGTCACAGTCTGCGCTACGGTAGAAGCACGTCATGAGAACAAATTAGCAGAGAGACCTCGCAACAATCAGATCAAACTAATGCCAGTGCTTGAATCGTAGCTGCATCCATGATACCATATATTGGGGCTTGGTCTGAAGATAGGAGTTTGTTCCACAAAGTCTATGGCAGACACAGAGACCTCTAAAAGCCGTTGCCCATTTTTATTAATTTTGCCGACTCCAAAGTTGCCAAGACACGAAGGCCACGAATCGTATCTTTTAATACACGTGGACAAATGGTTATAATAGTATGAGTATGTGGACAAATGATTATAATAGTGTGAGTATGTGGACAAATGATTATAATAGTGTGAGTATGTAGACAAATGATTATAATAGTGTGAGCCTACTAATTTCTTTTTTCTTGTTCTTCTTCCTAGTCTTCATTTTTGTGTATTTATAGCTTCTTTTTTTTTAAATTATAAAACACGCTATTCCGCATATATAGATGTAATGCAGACATTTGCGTATTTAGGAGCAGCACATCAGATTTCGATAAGATTTTTTTCTTTGAGTCAACTATTTATAAATTGTTACCACTGCTTAAACACCAAAACATCCGCTTTCGACAAGCCTTTTTTTCTTTGAGTCAACTATTTATAAATTGTTACCACTGCTTAAACACCAAAACATCCGCTTGTCTACTAAGCGACAACTGATAAACAGTATATGTATACCAGCTTTGTGCTAGCAGTGTCAAAATTGGTCGTTATCCAAGACACAGGAGAGGACAACTTTGACGTGTGAATAAAATGCCTTCCAAAGGTCATCGGGGAACAAAAGAGATAGAATTAGAAATGAGGACATAAAATGGGGCAGGAACTTGCCCTTGTGTTGAGTACAGGTAGAAAAAAATGGATGAGCAATCTCATGAGACAACGGCCTGATCAATTCCCTCTGCTCCCTTTTAATACAGAACGATCTGGCTACTAGGCACGAGTAGGTCACGTGACAGATGGATATCTGACATACGAGTAATTCTACAAGGATATGCGCTTACAACAACAGACACAACGCAATTTTCCTAGGAAAGAGGACATAAGCTCTCTACTGGGCTCAACGGTACAAGAGAACAGACACTGAAAAAAATTGACATTAGATGGGTTGAACAGGATCGTTGTAATACTAGTGCTTTGTTATTCTCTTTCTATTGAAGTTGTTGGAACATGCAAGAGAACCATTCATTTCTATGGATTCTGAAAGGACCGTTGACAGCCATTGTTGTGGTAAGTATTACTTTGTTGTCTTATTCCTTTATCGTTGTAAGAAGACATTTAGTTTTAGTCTGTAAGACGAGTTACAATGTGAGTTATGTTCTGCTATGTTATGTCATTTATTTTATACAGAATCAGCATAACTATATTCAGGGCAGACCCATTGTTGTTCAAGTAATTTCAGAAAACAACGAAGATTATTCGCAGTTAATGTTCATGTCGTTCGTTGGCTGTACACACTTCAGCTGCGTCCACTCAAAAACTGTTGTGGTATTTTATTTTAATTATTATTTTTTTAAGGACCAAGAAAGCGGTAATGTGATAGAAGAATGATAAGTTTATGTAGGAGAGAGAATAAATGATACCTTATATTGGCCAAAGACGTAGTTTTGTGAGTGAGAAGGATAACATGTCAAGCCAGTATGTTTATCGAGAGTGCAACACTATGGCTCTGGACACAGGGGATTAATTTAGGAAAGAGAGTGACTATCATTTCATTTATATGACAACGAAAGAATCAAATTTAAAGAAATGATGGGGATGAATATAATGCACAAACAACTTGTTTCATCCACTCAATTAGCAATTAACTTATAATAAGAGACATTCTATGAGAAAGGAAGTTTGGACACACGCGTTAGCAAAACCAGTAATTGACGCAATGCAACAATGAGAAAACATAATGTTTCTATGACATTATCATTACGTAAGACAAGATGTTGCGAACGCTCGTGATCGATTAGACCAGTTTACTTGTACAAGATGAGTACAGAGCTTTAGAAAAAGACGATAAATTGGTTTTGAAGAAGTGCTAGTCTAGAAAAGCTAAGAGTTACTGTGGAACTGTAGATATAAGTTACGAAAACAAAATATATAGAAATAAATAAAACTAAGAACAAATGTGTGTGATAAATACTTCTCGTAACAGTATGGGCACCTGTTTGTGGCATAAACTCGTTATGACGACCACAAAAGAAAGAAAACAGGCTGACCTTAAAGATGATGAACTGGCACGGATTACCGACATCGATTTGTGGAAGAAAATAGGACAGGGAGTTATAAAATATGATGAAAACGTGTCCCTCTGATAGTTTTCCAACGAATGAAAGGTTTTGGGCTATATTTATTTCTATAAAGCTGGAGGATTGACTTCGATTAATGGTCTAACAAAGAGTTTCCGATGATGAAAATGGTGCACCACACGAAAAGAAGTAAAACTAATGGAAACAAAAAAACACTATAGCATTAATAGTTGATATTTATTACTGACAATCAGAAATAAACCTGAATACTTATCACACAAGTAGATTGCACCGAACAGGAGCAATAAATGAGAACATTAAAAATATTATAAGAAATGTATTAAATGCGATGGGATCCTAAAGAATCCGGATTGACATCATAATTCCGGAACATCGAGATACAGCATCAAGTTTCTAAACCTAATATGCATGTAGCCTTATTCACATCTGCACTGCTCATGTGGTATGGGCCTTATTCACATCTGCACTGCTCATGTGGTATGGGCCTTATTCACACCTGCTCATGTGGTATGGTTGCAGTATCGTTATGTCCTTACCTGTACGCACCGCATTCGTTGCATTGTCATTGCTGAGAAAAACTATCAACAAATTTGCATCAAAATATGCCCAAAACTTGGCGAAACATGTAAAGACGCATACATAAAGTAATGGGAGAATTTATGGGAAGAAATACAGGCGTCGTTCACAAGTTATGAGCTGATAAACATTTTATAGATGGCCGTGAAAGTGCTGAGAGCGATGATTAGTCTGGGAGGGCCGTAACCAACAACAAATGAAACAATGTCCAATGTGTGCTCGTAGCTGTGCTAGGAAATCGCAGAATCACAATTCGTGAGTTGTCTGCAGTTGTACACATTATTTTCGGTTCAGCTTTTTGGTTACAAAAGATCGGCATTGCATGAGAGTTATGAGTGACAACTCAAGCAAGGCAGCGCGCTTATCTATTTGTCCCATCTTTTGCAGCAGTTTATTGATAAGTAACCACAATCACTAGGTACACTAACCATCCCATATACTGTCAGTAATTTTAAGTAAGAGTCTTTTAATGTGTTTTCAAGTTTTTCACAAAATTCGTGAATCGAATCTGTGTACCATGGCACCGCAACGTATGTGGTTCACATTCACAAAGCCCTTCTCCAAACGAGCAGAACAGATGTGTCTCAGACTGCTTGCACATTAAGTTCAGAAGTCAACATGTGCCTAGCAATTTCTAGCTGTATCCCACGATTCTGGATTTATGATGTCCGTTCAGATACTGTTTAATCAAACCTCTAATTTATGAATAAAGTTATTTATTAATATATTATTTATCTATCACTGAAAACAACCAGATAATTGCAATCGACAAAGGACAATGTTTTTTTTAAAACATCGTTGTAAATGGGCAAAAACGTTTTTGCAATTTAAATACTTGGTATCTATAATGGACGAAAATGGAACAAAAACTGAACTAAGAGCACAAGAAACAACAATTCTTTATATAATAAAACTATTTTGGAAATATAAAAACATATCCTTACAAACGTGGACCAAATTGACGCAAATATTGATTCTCTGTGTAAGCTTATATGCCTGTTAAACATAGATGTTCAATGCAGAATTCAGACGAAGACAAATCTAGTATATTAAATACTTCAGACAAGCATACTTGAATATTATGTGTATATATATGTGTACATATGTGAGGGGCTTCAAATGAAAATCTTAGAAGGGAGATATCAATTAGAAAAGAACATTTCTATGTCTTGTAACTTGTTAATATAGCTGCTAAGGATATCAAGAGTATCCTGCACGTGCCATCAGTTGAGATGAACAACTAAACATCGTAATTATAGTTCAAAGATGGCCGCTCCACTACTGATATGCACCAAAGAGGAGGAGCGAATAGCAATGGCCAGCATCGTCTTTGGTAGAATGCGCTTGATGGTGTGGGAACGTAGTGGCATCAGCGTCATGACCAAACTCAAAGTCTACCGTGCTACCATCATTCCAATCCTAGCGAAAGCTGGACTGTACACTTTAGACATGCAAGGAAGTTAAACCACTTCCACACATGTTGTCTGGGGCGAATAATCCAAATCCGTTTGCAAGATCTTGTCACTGGCATCGACATTTTTTCGAGTGCTGACATGCCCAGCATTCATGCACTGCTAGAAAAAGCACAACTAGCATGGGCCGGACACATCGTTCGTATATCATATGACGGCTTCCAAAGAAGCTCCCCTACGGCGAGCTGAAGGAGGGACGACTGGAGAGAGGGTACCCAAAGAAACGTTTTAAATACAGTCTGGGGGACTCACTGAAAATTTGCCAGAAAGATGTCAACACCTAGGAATGTCTTGCGTAAAACAGATCTGACTGGAGAAGCGCAGTCAAATCGGGTGTAGCTACCGTCGAAGACGACCGTGTTGTGAAAACCCAGAGCAGACGCGAGACCCGGAAATCTCGAACAGCGGGAACACCAACACCTTCTACAGACCTCGTGTGCCCGTCATGCAACATATGTTTTCGTGCCAGTATTGACCAATTCAGCCACATGTGCACATACACCCATCAGGGAAAGCTGTGACAAAAATGATGGCCAAGGTCTTCATCGACAATGACGAACAGCTTTTATTATTCATCATCAGCATGTCCTTTGTAGAACGTCGCTCTCATCACAGCCGGACGATATGAATCTCGGTCTGCAGTCAATCGTTCAGGGTATTATATATATATATATTTGTGTGTGTGTGTGTGTGTGTGTGTGTGAGTCAGTGTGTGTGTTGTGTTGATTTTTCCCGTAAATTTGACTATTAAGAAATTACCTCTAATTTAAGACTCGTTTAGCGGTTGGCAAATTCCTTCTGCAGACTTTGACTATTCTGATTACATGCTAATCTAAGTCGCTGTGGACTATTTCCTACTTAAGCGCCTATATATTTAAATATAAAAATATGAGGCTGAGAAATGTGATCCGTAGTCTTAACTTTCTTGACATTTAGCCCAAATTTGTCACAAAATGTTTAATTGTCTGAAAGCACTTGTGAATCGAATTGGGCCAGATCAATAGAGATTAAGATGAGCGATTTGATTTTTGTGTTTTGCTGTATTCAAAGGATACAAATATTTAAGTAACTAGTCTGCCCAAAGACTTGCAAAGAATGTTTTGTACAACGAGTTTAGTGCAGGATTGCTACCATGTGGACGTCAGAAAAAGCTATTCAAGGACAGCCTGAAGGAGTATCTTACTGTTGTCAAAAAGACATTATCACCTGGGAAAATCTCCATGAAAATCGTTTAGCCTGGATAGGGCGGTGAAGAGGGGGAACTGCAGTCTGCGAGGGTCTCCGTTTTGCAGTCAACGCAGGATGGACGCATGATTAGAAAGTCTAGATCAGAGGGAAAACCAGTAACAGCACCAGTCATACAATAGAACTTTTCGTGCTTGTATCAGTTTGAACAGTCACGAGTTCACCCACAGACTCGATTGTGTTGTATCATGTTGGCGGGTCTCATCGACGAGCGTAGACACATTATAATTGTTAGTCTCACAGTTTGTCAAATGATGAAGGTCATACATCGTACGGTACAGCTAAACAAATTTGTTGCACTTCAGTCTAACCATGTGTAAATCGGTACCTGATTGAGCTTCACATGAATCGCTCTATATCACTAACCATGTAAGGCCACATGAATGGTTCTATATCACCAACCATGTAAGGCCACATGAATGGTTCTATATCACCAACCATGTAAGGTCACATGAATGGTCCTATATCACCAACCATGTAAGGCCACATGAATGGTCCTATATCACCAACCATTTAAGGTCACATGAATGGTTCTATATCACTAACCATGTAAGGCCACATGAATGGTTCAATATCACCAACCATGTAAGGTCACATGAATGGTTCTATATCACCAACCATGTAAGGTCACATGAATCGTTCTATATCACCAACCATGTAAGGACACATGTATCGTCCTATATCACCAACCATTTAAGGTCACATGAATGGTGTTGTATCACAAAACATGTAAGGTCACACTAATGGTGCATTATATCCTGAGTTAAGGCCACATTAATTATATAATATGATCATAGTTGAGGTCACAGTAATGATACAAAATGACCAGAGTTCGGATCAAATTAATGATACAAAATGACCAGAGTTCGGATCAAATTAATGATACAAAATGACTATAATTGAGATTTGCATAGTTTTATTAATTTCATTTTCTTTCGCTCCATGTGAAGCGAAAGACTCCTTCTACAACGGACCCTATACAAGAAGCCTATATTAAAGTATTGCAGTAATGACTTCTGCATCAATCCTTATGAAAGATGAGGTTGCTAGCTCCATGCACAGCTTTATTTAATCGCCTATTGCTACATGATTGGAGGGTTACAGTGATTCTTCTCTTAAACCCACGTGACCACTTGAGTGTATAATTAATAATATTGATTTGTTTAACTTTATTTTTTTTTCAGATAAACTTTTTCTTCTTTCTGGACATTATACGGGTTTTGGTGACAAGAGTGAGAGACAGTCAGCGGCACGTGGGCAGATCACAGTACAGGTACACATTTGTAACATGGTCTTTACCGTCGTGCTAACGTTAAAATTTAATATAATTTAACTTTTTATAATGGTTTAGAAGACTGTAGTCTGTATAGAACCAGTTTCTTCTTCTCAACTTGATCTAAAATAACTATGCTCGCCCAATATATTCTTGAATGCATTAACTGACTCTACCAACACTTTTTCCTGTGGCAAAGCATTCCAAGCATTCACCACTCTCTGGCTAAACAATATTTTCTAGTATCGAATATGGACCTTTTATTTGATTTAATTTGTAGCTGTGCCCTCTTTTTCTTGTAGGTGGTTGTATTTTGAAAAATTTGTTATAGTTGAATGTATCCTTTCCGTTTATTATCTTATAAACCTGTATTAAATCACAAGTAAATATGTCCTCTGATCTCGGACTAGTGAGATCAGATACATGTGTGAAATTGCGCGCACGTTAAAAATACCTTAGCAGTTGGAAATAGAAAAAAGTAGGCCTAACGGCCGCTGCTTGGGCAAATTTCAAGTTAAAATTTACTCAAATTATTCTAGGGATATTCACCTTACAGAGAATATGTCGCAAAAAGGCACTGTGTGTCTATAGCATCAGGTCTTGATTATGTGGTTAGCTGAGCGGCATAGATGGCGCCTGACAGGCTGCGGGTCTACCTTGCTATAATTTACGCTTCCACCTCCACTAGTCCCAAAAATAGGCGATCGTATGTTCCAGGGGATAAGAGATGATGGGATTGACCTGGCAAGTCACAAATTGATTTTAATCTGCTAAAAAATATTAAAACAAACGAAGTCACCCCCCCCCCCCTCTCTCTCTCTCTCTCTCTCTCTACGACGTCTAACGACAAAAGTGAACTAAGGATGGTTTAATAACATCGAATTCTTCTCTTTTCCAGAAACTGCAGGCCGGTTGTTCTGAGTCATTCCTCATAACTACAATTCCGGATTCCCAATGTTTTGTCGCTCCTCATTTAATCCTTTCCATCATGTTTATATCCCCTCTACGATAAGGTCTCCACACGTGTACACAGTTTATACAGTTTGATTATCACTTCCTTACTCCTGAATTTAATTTTTCTTTAAATCATACTTAACATTGCTTGTGTATTTTTCACCGGTACCTGGACTTGCTCACTGATCTTACCTGTATGCTCTAGTATAACCCATAGGTCCATTTCGTTTTCTATCTACCTGACACTGATTTCTCCCAATCTGTAATTGTGTTGTATACTCGCGGACCTCGTGTTGGGAAGGAAAGAATAGGCCCACTGTTCTTTTAATACAAAATGATAAATGTAATTTCGTAGCTCACATTGCTGTCTGAGATAAGGTGTAAGAGACTCGTGATACTATGTCGCAATTTTATTAATGAGGTTGGGTGTCCAATTCTCTTCTTAGTTGACTGTGTAGCCTTAATAGTAAGCAAGATACCCATTTTTCATCTTGATCGATCACAGTGTGTCGATAGCGGTGATCGAATCCCATACTTATGATGTGTGGAGAATACGCTTTACAATTCTTTTACTCAGACCGAGTCCGTATTATACCTGCTATAAGAGGAATATATCTGCACAGTTGAATGAGCGTGTATACGCTTTGGCGCAGGGTTCAGGCAACGAATACAACAGTAGAACTGAACTGCCAGAGTGGTTTCTAAGGGGACCGTGGGTATGATCAGGACCGCAGGGAAGCCTTCCACGTGCGCGCTAAAGGTGTATTCTTGCGATCATCTGGTAGGAATGAGTCACAAACGGCGAAGTCATCCAACAGGCAGGCGTCAAAAGCGGGTATCTTCCCCATAATAAAGAGCGGCCGTTTGGCTCTTTGTGGACATATGGCCTGTCTGTCTAGGAAGTTCCCGTACATCAGCTCTTAAAGCAGCTCATAGGCATCATAGATGTTAAACATCCCTCTCGATCTTGCAAACCCCCCCCCCCCCCCCTTGCTAGTCCACGCACCACCTAGTTTGCTAGTTTATCAAATTGCCGTCTCCTTTCATGGGTGCAGATGAGAGCGAATCGCGTGGTCCTAAACTTTCCAACTGCGTCGACAATTTATATAGCAGCTTTCATGACCTGATCTCTAACACTTTAGAGCTCAATTTCTGGATTTCCCCTTTTTTTCAAAAACACAGCTATCAGCGTTTCTTTGAACCACTTGCCATTACAGGACTGTTGGATTTTGAACAAGCCCTTAGTTGACATGCGAGGTTAACGTGTTCAATAATTTAGAACAACCGTAATAACTATGCATAATAAGAGTCAAAAATAAAAGACAGTAATTTATGTACGTTACCTAGTCAATCTTCCATTGACCTGATTTCAGACAATGAAAAGTTACATTAGAAACAAAGCCAGGCTTTTTTCGAAATGACTGGGATATAGTTAACTTTTGTGAATTATTTGAACGGAATAAAGACAGTTATAATCTTCTTTCAGTGGCCCATTGATTCGGGATCGATGATCTGGATCCAGGTGACCTTGTCACAGAGATCAGAAAAGTTTTAAAGCATTCCATACTCGTAATCAGAGGCGCATCCTTGGAATTCACTGGTGTGATCTGGTTACTAACACTCAGGTCGGCCGATGAACACATCTCGATAGTATTGATTCTATGAAGAACAGTCGCCGCCTCTGTATCTTTGGTTATGTAGCCCACTTCCCCAGATCCTGCATCTGGCTGTCGAAATCAAGGGAGGAGAAAGACCTAGTCCCACATGGAGGTGTCTCCGACGTCACCCTCGGAACTACTGGCTGCAAGAAATCGCGGTACCACATCAGAACAATACGCTTCAAAGTCCTCGGTATTGACGTGACGAGCTCTGGTCACCTCAACGGATTACTATATGATTATATTATCATGCACATATCTTCTGCTTTTTCTTTCAGTCGCCAAGAACACCGAGTTAATCACTTTTTTATTATGCATAGCATATAACGAGCAATGTTTTTCGAGGTGAATTCCTGTCAAGCACAGAAAGTAATTTCCCACTTCCAACACGTTACGTATATGTAAGCAGTGAAAATTCGCTGCCATAATGTAGATAGTGCTCTACCCTAATTGGATTTACCACATACACACCAACATATAAGGATTTACATTTCGCTTCCATTGAAGCATAGACTCACCACATGGCCCACATAAAGGGACTATGTATCCAACCTTTTGCAATGGTTTCGCACAAATTGGTTGCTAGTGTCATGCATAATAATAAGGGGAGGCTAGAGTGGTACTGAGAATTGAAATACTATAAAACACGGGCAAGCATGGTTTAGAAGCCGTTACTAGCAAAATGCCTTAATACAGTGACAACGAACAATAATATATAAGAACAAATAACTAGTCATGGAACTAACGATAAACACATTAATAAAACGTTAGCGCTGGATTGTCTGCAAGGACAGTCAGCCATGTTGGGCGATAATGAAAATGGCCAGAAGTAGAAAAAGTGCAAAATGGCAACCGATGGGCTGATTAACCTGTTAGAGGTCGATGCCCAAATGATGATGCGTTTACATATTACCAAACTAATATAAATACACACACAAGAAGACATTGGGAACAATGGTAAACAGTGATGGGAAAGAAATAATAGAGAATATAGAGCTTCGGCGAAGGTAGGTAACACATTGATACCGTGCGTACGATAGCAGCCCATGTGAGAAATTGTCTGTTTTCCAACTCGAATCGATGCCGATGACCCGAGGAGCAAGAAAGATAGACGGAAACAAATGTGAAACGTCCCCTGGTGTCCATTTTGTTGAAGTGGTTAGCAACTTGGGAGTCAGTCCTTCGATATATCATTATGGTGTGACTGTGAAATGCAGATACGGGACTATAATGGACTAGAACACGCCCCCGGGAGATACTCCCAGCACATCACTCACGCGCTTAGTAATGTCCCTTCGACCCCTTGCGATAGATGTCATCTCCCCTCCCCTCGGCTGCATGTGGAATACCTATTTACGAGAAATGCTTCTGTAGTAAACCTTGAGGAAAAATCTGCATCATATCCTATCTTCAGTTGTTTCGATCAAATCTTGCCACTGGACAAAGGTAAATCAGGACGAGAAAGTGAGGTTGACAAATGGTAAAGTTTCTTGCTCACATTAATCCAACTCGCCGAGCAAGTCATATATTTCAACGGACACTACAAGAAAAAGATTATCCACCCGGATGAGCAGAGAGAGTGGTCTTCATCACATGTGATTTACAAACATCATGGTGTTGTCTGAGGCGCGCACGGAGGTTAGAATCAGCATCCCTAACGTATTCGTGTTACACAGGTAGCAGATTATACAATATCGAATTATCTTCTGGAAAGTGCGGGTAAATGTTTTTTTAAAAACGAACACTGCTGGGGACCGGGAGGGGGTGGGAGGGGGGGGGGGGAATATGTAATGCAGCCACGTTTGATGTTACAATGCGTGTTGTACAGGCAGTCATTTGGGATAGTATTAATTTGGCTTTGGGCAAACACGAGATCATGTCGATAGGTAACAATGGGAAGAGAAGGAAATACTTCAGTGTGGAAAAAAAAAAAAATTTTTCATGACAGGTCCTGATTCATGTCATTTTCCTGACCTCGATGATCCAATTGATTCCCTACTCCGACCGTAAATATCACTTGACTGCACAACCTGTGGAGTCTCGCACCATTGACCTCTACAATAAGACGACCAGACACGAATTGAAGCTTCTTTTCACCCATCTAGCTCATCTACGAGATCATTATCAAACTATCGGTTAAGGATCTGTCTGATAGCCTCTTAAGACGTACTCTGTTCTGGAATTCCAAGTCAAGAGAAGTAGAGGCAAACTAAAACACGTATAAAAGAAACAGAGACGACACGGACAGAGCTAGAAGTAATGGCAGAGGACATGAATACTTGGTGTGCATTTGCTGAAGACCTGTGGTCCACGTGGAGTTTAAATGTTTAAATGACTTGATCGAAAGATATTATTTAAGTAACTAATTAGTAAACATACTAATAAGCTCATTACTAGGAAATGAATGCGTTCTTCACAGTATTGCTCCTATTGATATCAGACAGACTAATGATAATACTGTAACAGTTCCACCCGGAGCATGACCGTTTCGGGTAGCGGTGGGATGGTATGCGACTCTGAGAACAAAGCTACCTGAATGTGTGCCAATGTCACTCACCGTCTCGACACTATGCCAAGGTCACTCGCCGTCTCGACACTATGCCAAGGTCCCTCACCGTCTCGACACTATGCCAAGGTCACTCACCGTCTCGACACTAAGTTGACAAAGGAAAACAGGGAAGGGGTAGGAGCTGAGCACTCTGGTGTTCCGATTTGAGTCGTGAGGGGCTAGTGACAGACAGACGCCAGCAGGTCTTGCTGTGACATTTTGAGTGACAGGAATTCAGAGTGATTCGTGCCAATTACAACTAAATGGAGATAGGTCCAAATTAGAAGATGGCTGGGTCAGACATCCCACAGAGGACCATTGGACAGCTCTGATACTGCTTGAGACTATATACTATTGCACAAGGTTTAACTCAAGCAGACTGGCTATGGAGTGAGAGAGAGACAAAATTTAGCTAGGAGTCTGTTTAGCTCGCCGACTTTATAGAAGAGCGATTGATAAGCTGTTTTACGAATGTTAGTGAGATAGAATGAAATTACAATGTGGCTGAACCAGCATACGAATTTGAGTCTTGGCCAGTCGCTCTATAAGGTGTGTGTCGGGCGCCCTGTGACTAGGAGAGATCTGGATGTGTGTGTGGTGTGTGAAGGACACAGAGAATACGATGTATTTTCCAGAGTGTGTGTATAAGCAGATCGATTGAGTGTGTGATCACATGTAAGTATACGTTGAATAGATTGAGTGTATAATGTCAAGATCACCCGCCTGAGGGGATCTGAGTGTGACTGAATGCACAGAATACGATTGTGAAGACGAGTTTTTGAGTGTTGAGGGTGCAGATAAGTGGATGGGAGTGTGCTGCTAGAACTGGGTTGGGGTAGTTCGGGGCAATATTCAAATTATGAGATATAATTATTTAGCTCAGATGTATTTCTTGTGTTGTTTGTAATCTCATTGCACTCACGTCAACGGTTTTGTTGATATTCTGGTAATAATATCGATTCTGCTGTTCTGTTTGCTAAATGTTAGTTTTGTTGATATTCTTATAAATCTATTACCTGCCGATTTATATGTTATTTGATGTGTGTGGTTGTTAATGATGTGGATACATGTGGTAACATTCTAGATAGAAAAACCCCAGTGAAAACCTGGACTCTGCTACAACACTTACGTTGTTTTAGTCCAATTATAATTATCGTACCATTTTGTAGTCTGGATTCCACGTAATTATTTCTTTGATTATTTTCTAATGTATTTGTTTGTGTATCTTTTTCCTTAAATTTCATCAATCTACTTCTCGATTATTGTTTAGAATTAAACTATCCAATCCTATTTTTTCAATCATTATTTGAGATTCGGCTATCCAGGTTCTCTTTCCGATCCTTTTTGGGGATTTGTCACAGCCTATATTACATCATTCGTTTGTACAGGAGAAAGTGTTGATATTAAATTATTCTAATCCAAGAATGTGTTATTTAATCTTGTTGACGACTGCAAAATAATATTTACTACCTGTAGATATTTCATGTGAGTATGCTCGGATTGAATGCTCTATCTACATATATTTGCATTTGTTTCACATTTTCTTCATCCGCTTTCGTCTCCAATGAAATAGGAGCTCTATGTTCTTTTATCTGCCCACAGGGTTGATGAAAATTGTTCGTTTGATCTAAAAGACATATTTCTGTCATAAATAGCATGTCTTATGAATATGGCACAGACAGCAAGTGTTGCCGCATGCCAAAATGCTTGAATACTTTTCAAACGTTTTTCTGATGTTCTCAAATTTGCTTTTATTTTCCTTCCCTCTCCTCTCTCACACTCTCTGTTACCCTCCATAGCGCTCTTTTTCGCTCAATTCCTCTTCCGGATTGCTGGCTTTCTTTCTGGTTTATTTTACTTCTAAATTTTTTTAAAGTTTTATTTATCACAATCGCTTTTCTCTATTGTAGTTTTTTCTGCTCCATTTTGTTGTTGTTTTTTAAAGTTTCATGGCATACGTGTTATTTCCATCTTATCGTACGTTCATATGATATTTGCTTGTGGGAAGAGATCATCCATGGTATGTTATCAATAAGAGCGAGAATCTATTTGCTATCGATTACTATTTTATTCATTAGATTAGACAGTCGTTCTGATAGATTTTAAAAAATAGAGCCCACGGTGGCACTGAAGGTCAATAGTCGATAAAAACATATTTAGGTAAAGACTGCACCAGGCAGACACAAACGAAGCCCCTGTTACTTCAGTTACGTGACCATAAATTGGAGGCTGCTTTGTTTATGTCCCAGCGCACTCCATAATGATGATGATGATGATGATGTTGGTGATGTCAAGTGCCGTCTCCGCAACGAAGGATAGTTGCAATGAATGTCCAACATCCTCTGTTTCTTGCCTTGAGTGTTCACTCCAATGAACTGTTATTAGCCAATCTCCAATGAACTGTTATAAGCCAATCTCTCGACGTTGATCTCCCACTTAAAGTCTTCCTCTTATTTACATGACCTCGATCTCTCCCTCCATTACTGGTTTAAATAGTGTATGGTGCATCATTTTACTTGAACGCCTGACCACGATCTCTCCCTCCATTACTGGTTTTAATAGTGTATGGTGCATCATTTTACTTGACCGCCCCAACACGATCTCTGCCCCCATTACTGGTTTTAATAGTGTATGGTGCATCATTTTACTTGAGCGCCTGACCTGGATCTCTCCCTCCAGTACTGGTTTCAACAGTGTATTGTACATATTGTTATGTCCACAAAATTTGATTTGCGTAAATTTTATGTTTGTCAGTATTTCCAGTCGTACTCTGAATTTCGCCAGGATTTCTTTACTTGTTTGCTTTTATTCTCACGAAATACGATTCATTCTTCGGTTAAACTATATTCCAGAGGCCTCGACTTTGTCCCCCAACTGTTTTATTTTTCTTGGTCCACTTTTCTAAACTATGATGAATAATATATAAACCATATTACTCTTAATTTCAGTCTATTTGTTTTCTTCCTGGATGTCAATATAATTCTCCTGCTGGTAAATGTGTTATTGGTATTTGAGCGTTGACCTATTCTTATTGGGGCGCTGGTGGTCAAACGATAATGATGCAGATCTCTTAACAAAGAGGACACGGGTTCATAACCTCGGGACGACCATAATTATTTTCCTCTGTTATAAAGGTCCAAGCGTGCTCCAGCCATATAATTCAAGTCTTCGTTCTTTCTATTCATCTGCTCTCCTCCAACTCATTGTCCATCTTTTGTCCATCATCCATGTCCAGACATGTCCATCTCTTAAACAAAAGACAATGTAAGGACAATTGCCCTTACCTCGTAACACCTCTATAAGAGAATTTGTGAAATTTGAACACACACGAAATTAAAATTGTTCTCATGTTACCCGATCTTGTTTAGTAAACAGCTTCTTCTTCTTCTGCGTTCGTTCTCAATCTCCCGCTACCAAGCCCTAAATAGGGTTTTGCAAGTAGCAGGATGTAGTCGGGAGAATGAAATGCGTTGTGTGGCTAGTTTACAACTTAACTGCGATATTTTCACCTTTCGGTCAGATACATCCGTCGTCAGCAGGAGTAAACAACAATAACTAACTTGTTAACCTGCCAGACATGTCGTAACAACCACCTATGCACTAGAGTTGTCTGCCCAGCCTGCAGGGATTATAAGCCTACAGAAAATGAGACCTGTCACCAAATGCTTGAAGGGACACGACTGTCTGGTCAAGAAATATAACTGTATTAACATAATCCTCATTATATCGTAAAAGTCGTAAAAAAAAGACACTACTATTTAATCTGAAAGCGAACAAGAGTGCCCAATCTCTATAGTTCACTGGTTGGTATTTATACAAGCCACTGCTTTTGAAACAGCACTCGCTTAGAGTGAGTCTTGCATGGAAATGATGAGAAAGACGAAGGATAATGCACAAGGTAGCATATTTACAACAGAGATGGCGAAGGAAAGTATTTCTGCACTCTGTAAACATTTACAATGGCCAACATGAAAGGTAAAAACGTGAACGTTGCTCTAGAAACGAATCCCAGTTTCCCAGATCAAGAAAGCTCACTGGCTAATATATTGACCAGGACTTTTACCCTACCTTTCAGGCATTTATCCCTGGAAAAAGGCAATTTTATGACAATCGGACAGACGTGGTGGGGGATCGACGTGATCCCCCTAGTAGTGCGCGAATGAAGCCAAGTATAGCACAACCGCACAACCTTTATCAGCAGCTACATGGTGTGAGGAAAGCTACTGCAACCCGACACTCAACTCCATTTTCGGGGCGCACACAAGAGTAAACTAACTGGCTGTGGGCATTCAACAACAACCATTTTCCTACAGTCAGGTCGCCTTCAATTATCCGCAATGACCAACACGGTTATTATAGTCCGCCTTTCAATTCAGAAACAAAGTCCGAAGCAGTTTTATACAAAACTGCATGTCAGATCCAAATGATTTTTTCGCATGCAGTCTTAGAATAGCTATGACTTTATGGAAATATATGTTTCTCTAAGAAATTTGATGTATTTTGAAAAAATGTATTCATTAGTCTATATTAAAAGCAACCTCAGTGAACTGGGCCTAATTTTAACATGTTTAAAGTACACAGTCGGGATGCTTTAAAAATAGATGTTTTGACCTTCAAATACGCTCAGTGATTACAAAATAATGATTGTCCCCCGCCCCAGTTAGACACTTGGTCGAATGCGGAAAATAAACGTCATTCATGCGAAACTGTATAATAGTTATAGGCGTATACGCCAGTGTTGGGATGAGGGGGTTGTATCACAGGACATGAGAGACGCCAACATAATCACCCTTTACAAGAAAAAGGGTGACAGAGGAGACAGCAACAATTACAGCGGATTATCGCTTCTCAACACCGCAGGCAAAGTGTATGCTAGCATCATCCTTAACAGGCTGCGATAGCTGGCCCACAGGGTGTACCTGGAGTCTCTGTGGTTTTCACGCAGGAAGGTCCACCACTGATATGATCTTTTCACTAAGACAAATTGCAAGAACAAAGATCACTATTTCTTGCCTTCATCGACATCACCAAGGCATTCGACCTGGTAAACATAGAGGGTCTTTTTAAAGTATTGTCTAAAGTTGGCTGCACACCTAAACTACTGAGCATGATTAGATCTTTTCACGTAGGCATGAAAGATACAGTGCTGCATGACGGTCAGGAATCTGAGGCCTTCGACATTAACAGCAAAGTTAATCAAGGTTGTGTCCTGGCTCCAACTCTACTCTGCATTTTCTTTGCTGTCGTACTTAAACACGCCTTTGGGACTACCAACAAGGGAGTCTTTCTGCATACTAGGTCAGATGGGAGACTATTCAATCTAATCAGACTGAGAGCAAAATGTAAGAGAAGGGAGACTGTCATTTGGGATATGCTCTTCGCAGACGATGCTGCCCTGGTCGCTCACACGGAAGTCTAAGTACAGATCTTTATTAATAGGTTGGCAAGATCATGTGATCTGTTTGGACTCACCATCAGCGATCAAAAAACAAAAGCGATGGCTCAGGGTACAGATGCTCCAGACATTGTCTTAAACGATAAAAATCTGGAAGTAGTAAATCACTTAAACTGCCTTAGATATATCATCACCGACAACCTTTCACTGGACGCAGAGCTGCAGAAGCGATTAGGAATGGCCTCATCAGCAGTTGCAAAGCTCTCACCGAGAATGTAGAATAACATCATGCTGACTATCTCCACACAAGTTGCAGTGTATAGATCCTGTGTTAATAGTACCATACTCTATGACAGCGAAACATGGACTCTGTATGTTTCTCAAGAAAATAGGCTACATGCTTTACATGAGACGCATACTTGGAATTTCATGGAGTGGCAGAGTGATTAACAGCGACGTGTTAGCAAAAATCGCCAGTTTAGTTACGATCCCTAGCCACCGCCCCTTGCGGTGACTTGGTTACGTGTGCAGAATGGAGGATGGGCAAATACCAAAATAGATCTTATACGGAGAGTTGACCACGGGCAAACGTAAAATAGGTAGACCCTTCCTCCAATTTAACGATGTTTGCAAACGTGACCTGAAAGCGTTGGATATGAACACCTACAACTGGCAGGAATTTGCCAAAGACAGACCTGGCTGGAGGCAGGCTTTGTCTGTTGGTCTGCAGGCAGGGGAAGACACGATGCGTCTAGATGCAGACTCCAGATGTGTGCGGCAAAATCAAGGGCAACAACTGACTGGCCCCTCTCTAGCGTGAAGCCCATTGTTTCTCGAGACTGACATGATGCCAATCAATACACATTAATAGTTTGAGGTGTGGTTATTGTTGCATATTGTTGCTTTTTCAAAACTTACATGATATCAATTTCAAAATGAGTTTGAACTGTACATTTATAACAATGCAGAAGGCTACCGTGTTACTATAACAGTTCTTCCGCAGTGAATCTAAGGCTGGTCATTTATATTGCGATATTCATGACCCAGATAAAGGAACGCAATTGGCGTTTGGTCTGGATAGATTATCTTTTTACCGTTGGATTGGGCATGACTCAGAGTGCACTCGTATCAAGCAATGAAGGAAAAGGAAATTTGACGATTTCGACAGAGATATCATAAAACGGGAGATATTGAAGCTGTTGACGAAAAATCAACTTGTTACTCTCCGGAAAACTACAATTAACATCAGAGCTTGTGTTGGGTAAAGTCAAAGGACAAGTTGCCGAACAGAGCAGGACATTTAAAATGTGTGATGTTGAAGTGCTGACACGAGAGTATCTTTTACAAATAGACATTCAGTTCTGGAAGAAGTTTGTTGAACATGTGCTCCGGGAAGAAGAACAGTACTGGCAACGGGATGTATTACAATTTGTCCAGCCAGTAACAATTGTCAACCTCTTTGAATCGACAGACAAACTGATTAGCAGACGGATAAATTAGAGTATGTTTATCAAAACAATTAAGTGTACATACAATGGCAACAAATGTATTGCAATATTCAAATGCATTACACAACATGTCCTTTTTTATGATTATACATAAAGGGCAACACGAACAATCAATTGATTTATCAAGACATTAAGGAGATACGCTGAGAAATTCAGCTGCGTAGTGTACAATTTTTAATTTCAAGTCATTTCTTTGCAATGGTCCTAAAAGGTCAAAAGAATTCGCTGATGTGCAAATTTCTTAACATCTATGGACTGAATAATATCAATGTTTTAGCGTCATGTATATTCTAAGGCTGCATGCGAAAAATCATTTGGATCTGACATGCAGTTTAGTAGAAATTTGCTTCGGACCTCGTTCATGAATTAAAAGACGGACTATAGCTTCATTTCCTAATTGTGCCAAATTAGCCTCTCGGCTACTGCCCGGATGCGAATGACTGCATTGTACATGACTGCGTGCGTCCACCAGAAGCTTGTCATTATTTTAAGGTCATTCTCTTCTAATAAGGCCAAGAGGTGATTTATATATAACAAATCAAAGCACAGATATTTCAGATCTCGGACAGATACTAACAAAATGCCAATACAGATTAGTCTCATATTTGTCGCGGTGAGAAGTCTATTAGATCGTAAAGAATTTTTCTGAAGCCATTGACAAAGCAGCATTGTGATGTTAGAATTGTACTATGGCTCAGTCAAATGACAGCAATGTATCGATCGTCATGGGGGTTCATCGATCTCCCAGCTCAACCGTTATATGAGCTATTCTTCTTGCTAAATCAATAGTAAACAATTGGGCGTCAATAAAGCTTTATACTTTGCTACACAAATTGAACTTGGTTAAATGATAAAACGTGCATGTAAATTACCAGAAAGAAGTGCGTAATTGGCGGACGTCCCTTCTTTTGATGGTGAACTCTAAACATGAGTAGAAATGACCTGTATTCGTGACCAACTGCCAGGCTCAAGCCCTCTTAATAGCTGCGGAAGAACAGTTTTAATAACGGTCAACAATTCAACAACAATACACCATATGAAGGTGTTTTCTTAAAATATTTTTTATAGAACGATCTAAATAAATACAGATCAGTGTTTTAAAATAACTTTTACAAAATATACGGCAAATATAAATCACAACCAAAAAGTTTAATATCAAAGATAAAGGACATACACGAGAGACTAGATAATAAATGTCAACGGTTAACATACAAAGGGTTTTTTAAATGACATAGTACTAAATTATATGGTCTTTATATTTTTTTCTTAAATTAACATATAAATCATAAATTAAATAGATGAAAAAAAATATGAGTAAATATGAGATAGAGAGATGATTTTTACATTTATTTTTAGCAGGGTGTGTAAAAATAAGGAAGAAGCTTAACGGAGAGAGAAAAAGAGAGAAGAGAGAGAGAGAGAGAGAGAGAGAGAGAGAGAGAGAGAGAGATAGAGAGAAAGAGAATGAAAGAGAAGTAGAAAGAAAGAAAAAACATCTTGACATAGTATGGGATGAAATGGATGACTTGAAGACATCCTATGCAATTACATAAATTATAAATCTACCGTCTTACTCCGCCCCTCCCCGTTTAACTCGTAAACATGACTTTTTTGTATTGGCCAGCGCTTATTTTTTTTACAAATCTGGCTTTCATATGCGAAACGATTTATGAATGAGAAACCTCCTGCCGTAAGAAATATTCTACTGCTCGTAATTATCATCCGAAACATTTTCGTGTGAGATTGAGTTCTTAGTTTCAACTTACATACTAACGGGTTTTCTAAACCAAATTGTACCGCCACGCCCCTTGGGCAGCTTAAGTCACCTGCTTAGGCAAAATGTGTTATTTCCCTTGATGCAAGTCCGTGTTTGAGGAAGTTATTTATGACATCTGTCCACCTGCTACAAGCCCTTCTTTACTTTTCAACAGATTAACGAAATGTGACTATATATCATCATAGCATAGGGACAATTATTAATACTATGATATATATATATATATATATATATATATATATATATATACATATATATATATACATATATATATATAAGTTTTCACGAAAGCGCTTGTCTGCTCGTACGTGACAAGTGACAATTTTTGCTTGACGTGTAAAAAATACGTTTTAAATCGTTAAATACGTTTCTAATCGATACTACATAACGACTCTCACGCGATTATAAATCACATTACGGTTCGAATAGGTTGTATATTAGCTAGTTTATGATAGTGAATCTAAATATACCTCAACTCTCACAATTTTAATTTACTAAAGCCATCGATAAATAGTACAAAAGTGCTAAAACTACCAGAAATGTTCAAGGGTCTCTCTTCTTACCTCACTCTGTTTCATTTTAGTCTGTCCAACAATCACACTCTTGCACAACTTTGACCCGAGCCCTCAGGTTGAGGCCCTTCCATTGCACTTTGGTTGGTCTGACTTCTGAGAGCGCATAAATCTAGCATAGGTACATACAGACGCACACATACATCCAAGCACTGGTTTATGCGTCTTATTATCGTCTAATTGACTACGGTCTGCGGTGGAATAGGCGCGCCTCCTCCAGTAGAAACTAGTGAGGCAAACACGTAAAACAAAAATAATGTTCAACGACACACACGCAATGCCTCTGACAGCAGTGCATTCTCTCTTAAGAAGAAACAGGTTAATACTTTGCAAGTAATACATATATTTTGGATTGCTACGCATTTTTATGTATAAATACATGTGAATTAGTGCCTAATTTAAATTTGTTAACATAAATTGCATGACTGTTGTCAGACCATGCTGACTGGTGAAATTTTTTGCTGATTACTAAGCCACCTTAAAATTTGTCAAGCCCTGTACATATATTTTATATATATAGTCTTAGTCTTAGTTGACCTGTACTACAAAGGCATAAGCCCCTGTGCAGTTTCCATCTGTGGTGTGAGCTGGATGTAGCTATGAGGACTTCCTGCTTAGTGGGCTAGGCTCGAGCAGCTTTCTACTCCACTACGGAGGGTGGTTAACTGATGTGCGAATCCATCTTAATAGACTCAAACACTAGAGCAAAGTAGACCCGCATCCTATTAGGCGCCATCTATGCTGCTCCCTAACAATGGCCGGTGTTATGCCGTGTCACACAGTTAGTCGCCTCTTACGACATGCTCTCTGTGGGCAGTGGTGCTATTCTTGTTCTTGTCATTAACATAGACCCGGCAAACGACTTATTTATAGATATATGTTCATTCGTACATATACATTATATTATATATGTAATAGTATTAATAATTGTCCATTTATGACAGCCAACATCATGTTGTGCCATACTGTATCCTTAAGTTTGTGACTGTGCTCGTAACTAAGCAAGACAATACGTGTTAGAAGAGTTCTGTAGCACAACTAGCAAATAAGGTCTTCAGCTGATATTGATGTTTTCTCTGCTCTAGACTTTTTCCTGGCGATTATCCTGGACTACTTGTACACTAAGGTGCTTGTTGAATTGAACACTTCTTTGATTGTGCTTTTTCAGACAACGATTTGGGACCACGTTTTAGAGGTGATAGTGCCTATTAGGCAGCACTTTAGAGACTTCTTCATACTGTCTTTTTTAAAAGCCCCCGTGAGCGTTCCTGCACTTAAGTCGCACTACAGAAGCCTCTTTGAAAGCCTTGTTATTGACATTCGAGCAATATGGCCAGCCCATATCAGTTGATCGTTCTGTAAAAGTGCAAGAATGTCAGTGATTAACAGTGATACGGTCCTGCCAGCAAATATGGCGTAGACGTGGAAGTGGTTTAACCTCTTGGCACCTTTAGCGTTGACAGTCCATCTCTCAGAAACATAGGACTCGGTGAGAAGAATTTGCGGCAAAGTAGACTTTCAGCATAGTCGTAAGACTGATTTCTTGACGTTCCCACACTGTCGAGGCTACTCTATTAATCAGCTTATCAGCAATAGTAACTGAAGTTGAGAGCGTGGTTTTAGGGTAGGCGAGCTTGTCAACCGCTTTCTTTTTCCTCTGTGCAACCCTTAGCTCTTTATACGCGCATACCTGTGGATGGTTGGCGCTAATGAACATGCCAAAGTTGTCACAAACCGCAGAGAATATTCTCTGAATACTGAATATTCTGTTCAGAGCTATTGTTCAGTCACCCTCACATTAAAGTACACATAAAGTACATATATCATATCGTATCGCATACATACATTCATATCTACTTTCTTACACTAGTACACACATATATATGTATATATATATATATATATATATATATATATATATATATATATATATATATATATATGATGTGTGTATATATGTATGTATGTATGTATGAGTGTATGTATGTATGAATGTATGTATGTATGTATACATGTTTGTATGTATGCGTGGGTGTGATTGTACGTGTGTACACACACAAACACACACTCACAAAAGAGGTCAAGTCAGTCTAACCTAACCATGGTAATAAAAAGTACAAATCATGAAGTAGACGCTTATATTCCAGATAGGTTATGACCTACCCTTTGAGCTACTAGCTATGAAGCCATGAAACAACTACAAAATGAACACAGTTATTTTCAATCGCAATTATAAATCGCACTGAAAAGATTTAATTAGTCACTTTTTCAGCTTAAAAAAATTGAAGACAGAAGGAAAGAAAAATGGTTGCTTACGTATATGGAGCGGCTAAGAACAAAATAATTCTCCCATCCCTCCTTCTCACACTAATCAATAAAAAAAAGTTCTTTTTTTTTTAAATCTAACTTCTTTTTATTTGGACTAGCTTAGTCGTTCTTATCCAATCTGTACACAAATTGCGAGTCTCAGATAATCCTTCTAGCCTTGGAACTTGCAGAAAAACAACTAAATTTAGTATCAGTGTTATTATTTTAAATAAAACTGGCTTTAACTGGGTTGCTCTGGACAGTTATTTTAACTTCCCTTAACCTCCCTAGCCCACTTCGCTACCCTATCGCTACCTTTCCTTGACCTTGAGTGGCAGAGTTGCTAGAGCTAGTGTGTCTCACTTCAAATGTAGTAGGGTCTTTTTTTACTAGATTTCGATACGCTCTAGTACCAATCTGTTTTAATTCACCCCAAACAAAGAATATATATTTTTATCACCGAACTTGAGGTAGTGATGTCATATAATAGTCCAATTTTCAGCTGTTAGGAGTGTCCAAAATTCTGCCAAAACATACGAGAGTTTCTTTTTTTTTTGCATCGCTTCTACGTGACGTCTTTGCAATCCAATTCTTTAATCTGTCAACGTTGGTCCGTGATAAGAAGAGTAGCATCTAGTGTCTACAGCAGCATGACATTTATACATGCTGTCAGACGATATCATAACAACCATGTATCTAACCATAACCATAATCCTATCCCTAATCCTAAACTTAACCTTAACCCTGAACCTTACCTAAATCTAATCCTAACCCTAATCTTAATTCTAAACCTAACCCCAAACTTCGCAAAACTTAATATAACCATATTATCTACACTTATATCCTATTTCTATTGATTTATTTTAAATAACATGATATCGACATGTCCTCCCCTTAGCCCGGAATGGAATGTCATGTTAAGTGCCGTGGGACCTCAGGGAAAAACACTTCATCTTCGAAGTTACAATGTCTCCTACGGGTTTTCAAATCAAAATATTAAAATGATGCTAAAAACATTTTTAATGGAAAATCATTTTGTTTAAATATCAAAACTGTTAAAATATGTTAGTTAATCTTGAAGTACAAAAATGCTAGCAATTTTTTAAATACCAAACCTGTTAACATATGTTTCGATTTATGTTTCTAATCTATTTATTTATATTGCAATAATGATATATAAAATGTATTGAGCAAATGGGAAACCGAACATACTGGCTACACAAAAAACGATGCCTATTACCAGTTGAACAGAAGAGAGCAGGTCGTGGTCTTCAGACTTCGCACTGGCCACAATAGACTGAGGTACCACCTATTCAACAAATTGAAGATAGGTGGCACTGACGTGTGGTACCGGGAAAATGACCGCTGAGCATTTGCTGCAAATTTGCCCGACATACGAGGATCAGAGAGAGCAGATGTGGCCATCACCAGTGGCAACACTAGACAAGCTCTATGGCAATGTCGACAGCCCTAGGATGACCGCTGCTTTTTTCGAAAAAATAAAGGTTGATGTCTGACTGCGTACGATGAAGAAGAAGAAGAACATGTCTAAAATGTATATCGCAGAATAAAATGTACACCAAATCGTACATTTCCAATGTTATTTAAATCAATCTCAATCGAAGTGTAATTGTATATCACCGCGCCAACACTTTGAATCAGAAATTGGAGGTTCAGTACTACGAAAACTGCTAAATAATTGAATTATTGGCACATCTCGAATATAATTTCATTTTTAGATTCAACTTAACCGCCGGAAATAATGAATATGTTATGTCGAACGACATTTTTACCTAAAACAACACTAGTAAAAGGCATTTATAAAGGAAAATGTTGACTTTTTAAAACAGTTACTAAAAAACGATGCTAGCTATTTTTGAAAGTTGTAAAATAAAAATACTAGTTGCTAAACCAGAAAAAAAGGATGTCAAAGAATTCTAAACGTTTTCAGATCATCTCAAATGTGCATTAGCTGCGTTAGCAAATATGGCAAGTCTGTGTTTACTATGACACTTCCTTTACTTTGTCGGTTTGGCCTCCGGTCCTGCTCTTACCTTTCTAACCATGCAAACCTTTGGCTCTATCTGAGAAAACAAAATCCGCTTCTAACAATGTCTTGTCCACATGGACTAGTCTCTGTAATATGAATCTCAGGCTCAGTTCAGCATGACCTGTTACGAGGACTCGTTCATTGACCGTAGAGTCGCTATTATTAGTACATGTTTGTTATGTTATGTTCTATATAATCGACATTACAGTGTTCCAGTCTGTTCAATGTGTGCTCAATTGTTCTTAGCAAAGGAAAAAGAGTATATACTGATACACCTCAGAGGTACTGAGGAGATAACAAGAGAATCGATTTCACTTTCCATTAATGTCGTACGTGGGGGCGGGGAAGGGGAAGGGGGAAACTAAAGATGGGTGACAGCGACCCAATAGTAGAAAATCTTTGCAATTAAAACCGCCGCTACAAATTCTTGGAAACTGGCTTTATTCAATTAGCAGTGGCTATATTTTTCATTTGGAACAAAAAGACGAATCGAGCAATGGATACTGACAGCACAGTAAGCCGCTGGCCATACTCAATCCTAATCTGTTCTCCCAAACGTTGCTCTTTTCTTGACTCCTTCAAGTCAATCGCTCGATTGTAGTGAAGTCATTTTAGAAGCAATGATTACTTGAATTATGCATTTCCGCAGTAACCATATTTCATGTTCCTACAATGGGTGCTTTCAAAGCCGCTAACTCCACAGTAGACACACATACACACACACACACATACACACATACAGACACACATACACACACACACATACACACACACACACATACACACATGAATGTTTTAGGGTTCTATGTCTCCTTTTCATTGCTGCCTTCACCATCTAATTTGTATTTTTCGATGGCAAGATTGATATTCATACACGACTGTCCTGATTAACGAGGTGTCAGATAAACAACTCAGAGCTAAAGTAGCTGCCCTCAATCCACTCAAACTGGAGGTATACGAGCATGTCAACTGTTCAACTTGCACGTGTCGTTGATGAAGATTGTGTGATCAAAACTGGAAGCATTGCTACTTTATTATGTATTTTACTTTACATATTTGAAACTGCCTTTCAACATATTTTTATCACTGATCATTGGGGACAAGAGACAAACGTGTTGTCAGGCCAAACATACTGTTCAGACAATGTTATTCAGGGTTAGACGAAATATACCGACTAAAATCCCCACCTCACTTCTACGAATTTCTACCTAGAAACTGGTTGTTTCGTGGCAGTCTGGCTAGCGAGGTGGGGAATAGACGTGATCACCGAAGTAGTGAATCCGCATGCAGAGGAATCCAAGCATAGCACATTCGTCTGAAGAACCACTGATGAAGATGAACCGTGGTTCTACAGGCGGTTGTGCTATGCTTGGTTTCATATGCGTGACGCTCACTACTACTGGGATCACGTCGCTCTACGTGTCGTCGACGAGACTGCCTTGAAAGCAGCCTTTTTTCAGGAAATGCTATATGGAAGGCAGATTGTGGGCTGGGCCAGTATATTGGGCCTGACGCTGCAACATCCTGGTCAGTATGTTGTGTCTGACCGGACTAGGGTCTCTGTTCCTCCTTTTAATATGTTAAAAACATGTAAACGTAGAAACTAAATATACAACTTTTGCTGGGGATAATATACATAGAGTAACAAGCTAGAAGATTGTGAACTGCTTAACTCGCATGGAAGATAGTCAACGGAAAAACTGATAATCACCACAGTGCAGTCGGCATTACATATGAAGATGTTGGCGATGGTCTCACTTTGTCCAACCAATAGTCATGCTTTAAACGTGAATCTCATACGGTCAGCAAGTTTGTGGCTGCCAGGAATGTTGTATTATTGTTAGTAGTATTATTTTAGGAGTGTATTATTGTTACTGTTTATATTAATGTTGGATTGTTATTAAAATTTATATAAATTTTGTATTATTTTTAGGAAAGTTTATTATTATTATTTGTTATGGGAATTTTATATTGTTTATTTTTTTTAAATGTTATATTATTATTATTTATAGTAATGTTGTGTTATTATGTTTATTATTATATTTATAAGAATGTATAATTATTACTATTTATAAGAATGTTGGATTGTTATTATTATTTATAGAAATGTTGGATTGCTATTATTATTTATAGAAAGGTATATCATTATTATTTATAGAAATGTATTATTATTATTTATAGAAATGTTGTATTGTTATTACTATTTATGTGAATGATGTATTATTGTTATTTAAAGAATATTGCATTATTTGTATAATTTATTGAAAGGTTGTATTGTTATTATTGTGCATGTATTTGTCGTTTTGCTTCACGTGAAGCAAAGAGCCACAACTACAGAAGGTCTCGTTACTGGAAACCTTTATCCGAACTTTTACAGTGGTAAACTCATCGCAATAATGTTAAATGAGCTTTCTATCTCCAAGTACAACCTTCTTTCGTTGCCACTTGTGACATACAAAGAAAGTTACCGAGGTTCAATTATTTTCAAACAATGTAACACTTAGACGTATTATTTATTATAATCTTCATTTGTATCATTCTGTTAGCGTATACTTTTTTGCTATTGTCTCAATATAATCTGTTCTTTTTTATGAATCATGATTTGAGCTTTCAAAACAGTTAACAGAAGGTTATTAACAACTATGTGCTTTTATTTATTTTTTTGTGACAGAAAATTTGGGAAATTCGTACTGGTCTTAATCCCACTGTTTGGAATCATGTACATAGTGATATATGTGGCCTTCCCCTCCGAGGTTCAAGGACTGGAATACAACGTCATCTATCTGTACGTCGAGATGGGCTACAACTCATTTCAGGTAGGGACAAATATCTTCTCTCTAATTATCATTTTCTTTGTTCTCATAGCCAAACCTTTTGAAGTTTGTGATTTGAGTCTCAAGCTTGAAACAGCCCCGGTGGCCGCATGAGGACAAGTTTAATGGCCAGGGAGCTTCATCTAAATAACGTTATGTATTTGTATTAATTGTCTGTTAATGTTACATACGAAATTTCACTGTTTGACAAATGTTAGTTTCAGCTGCCAATATATGTGCTCTCTCATTTTTTTCGGAGGCATCGTTCTGTGAAACAATACAACGTATCGTATTGGTGACGAACAGGTTAAACTATGTTTGCGCATCTGTTGTTTGACGACAACGTCATCATTGAACATGAATCAGAAGACACGTATTCCACTAATGCTGGAGAAATGATAGCCACGAGCGGGCGCTTTCTTTGTAATCTTCTTCTTTGCTTCTTTGCGTTCAGGATCTTTTTTGTCATGCTATATCTGCAGGCCAGTCGCCATGATGAAGTCTGTAGTCTTCACCAGGTCGGAGCGGCTGCCCCACAGCTTTTGTCTCAGCTCCGTACCCTCTGGCCAGGTCTGGCATATCATTTCCCTATAGATTGGGCATTCTTGTAGAATATGCTCAGGGTTCTGGCATCCTGTTCTACATGGGCACTCATCTTTTTTCTAAGACGTCATTTTAGAAGAGTTAGTTTTTTGTCCACTTATGTCGTTGAGCGTCTATCCTGCGTCATGTGCGTCGCGTCGATCAATATTAGCCTACCTGTTGCACAATCCCACTAATGGCATCTATCCACCTGCCTCGCGGCAGCCCTCTTACCATGTAGCCAAATCTACTAGCGTTGTAAGCGAGCGCATTTTGTTCCTGAAAATGTACTCTGCACAAGACGTAGTGCCAAACTGGAGCATTGTTTGCCAAAGTATTCTTTGGAATATGGCTTCAAGTGCTTAGAGTTTCTTTTCAATGACAGTAAAGCTTGTCAGAACAGTGTTATCAGCTCTATTATTTAGTTTGTAAAAAATCATCCGTTTATATTCAATTGTGTATCTATCGTTTCTCAGATGACCTCTGAAATCCCGTTATTGGTATTATTATTATGTCTGCGTGTTGTCTTCTTTCAAAACAGAAATGAAGCGAACAAGGTGTATATTTCTGCATGACAAAAAAGTAATTATCAGTGCACTTCTCGATAAATACACGACACCTGTGTCCACTTTCTTCTTCTTTAATAATGTCGCCTTATAAATGACGAAAGTAGACACAATTATAACAAAATAAAATTAATGAAATAGGTTGGCACATTAGAAATTTATAATACGCTCAATTAAATACTGCCAGTTGTGGACAACGGTACTGCTTGCGTGCACTCAACAATTGTTGTGGGTTTCCATTGGCCGGTACTTATCACGTCTGATTCACCTCAGCCAACAAATACTCAGAAAACAATTCAAGTGAACTCAATGTTATGTATTTGTTATTAACTTAATACTCTATTTCTATTAGCAGGCTCTCGTACTTTTGTCTTAAATTATGTAACAAATTTACAGTTTGTAGGTAGCTTTCGGGTCAGATTATGGAACATTTTGAGATTTTCCCCCGGGCCGAAAAAAATATGGAGAGGACTTAATGCGATCGGGGAGGGGGGGGGGGGTTATGGGGGGGGGAGCGTACGTTGCACAATCCTGATGTATGTCTCCATTACTCCTTAGAATATGTTTAAATAATAATAAAAAAAATGCAAACCGACAGGTACTCGTACAATTAATGTATCCAAATCATCATTAAACAAAAGGTACTCCTAGAATAAATGTATCCAAATCATCATTAAACAACAGGTACTCATAGAATAAATGTATCCAAATCATCATTAAAATCATCAACTGCTTGAGAAGCACAGATTTTCAACAAATACACGCCAAGTCTGCAGATTTTGACCTGCCCATATCCATGGAAGCTTTTGTGGCTTCAAGTTTCTACCCGATCGATTAGTCAGCCCCAAGCCCAACTCTAATTAATCTCTTCTTACAACATGTTTAGCAGGCTACAGTGTTACTATTCTATATTCCCCTTTTGGGCTAAGATAGCATTCTGGCGGAACAAATATATAATAAGCTCGTTCCAGTTTGAACACAGCACTAACTATTGTGGTGAGAATTTGTCATCAGGACAATCGACAAAACAGAGCAGAGATTTATGTAAATATCTAAATTACATTGATACCATCGTGAAAAACGAGCTTGGTTTGGTGGGGGTTGACTGATGATCAATGAGACTGATAAAATCCTGCAGACCTGATTAAAAGTTGAACCATACATTTTCCAAGTCTGTTTGAGTTGTGGTTTGTTTGTGTTTTTCGAGCTTAGCCATTGTTTTTTTTATGCATTCTGTTTTGGATTTTTAGAAACTTGTTTTGCTATCTCATGGTTTTTACAGTAATTACACCTATATTCAATCGATGTTTTTCTCTCTAGTTAGATTAAGCCACGACAAATGTCGGACACCAGGTCGTGCATACATTGTGCTGTGGTATCTAGCATTTCAGAACCAGTGTCGTATTTACTCACATATAGTTCTCCATCGCGTATTTTCCCCTTCAATTTTAAAAGACATAAAATAGAATATTATTCTGCGTAATTTTCATTAGTGCCACCGGCTTTTACGGTTAGACGGCAGGCCACGCGTTACGCAGCAGCTGTTCAAGCAACACGGTGAATCAAATTTATCAAGATGGTAGTACTAAAAACAATATTTTTACAAATCGTATGCTATGTATTTATGCACTATTTACTCTGCTTGAAATTTTAAGCAATCGATTTAGAACAAATTAAAAATTATTTCTGCGTAAATCCGCATTTCATTGTCATGACGCTGACACATTCCGTTGGCAATAATTAATTATTCATTTGTTTATTATTATTAATATTATTATTAATATTATTATTACATCGATTTTCAGTTATTTTACAAAATACAAAAATAAATATATTACTTCGATCAAATAACATGGGATGCGAAAGTCTATCTAACAGGCATAAAACACAATTGTAGGGAGATGTTTACCTTTCTGAAAGTGTTAAAACCATTTCACATGGGACAAAAAGCAGTTCATACACCTTATGAAAACTGAATGTCGATCCTCAGTTTAAGAAGAAAACGTATGTGACTTTATGATGTGCAACTTGAATAGACCATAACTAATGGAATTTGACCCTTCCAAGGCCGTAGACCCGTGGTAGTTAATCAGCTAAACTACGAGAGATACCATTGGCCATTTCTTCTTCGTCTTCTTCTTTGTCCGTTCTCAAACTCCTACTACAAAGCCCAGAAAATAGTTTTGCAAGAAGCAAGCTGTACTTAGGATAACAGAATGCGTTGTGTCGTAGTTACAGCTTGACTGTGATATTTTAACGTTTTGGTCCTTCTTCTGCGTACGCAGTCAGACAGTAACCATTATTTTTTCGAAAAAAGCGGCGGTCATCCTGAGGCTCTCGCCACTGCCATAGAGCTTGTCTTGCAGTTCCACTGGTAATGGCCACATCTGCTCTCTCTGATCCTCGTATGTCGGGCAGTTCTGCAGCAGATGTTCAGCGGTCATTTTACCAGTACCGCACGGGCATTCGTCGGTACACCCTATCTTCAATTTGTTGAATAGGTGGTACCTCAGTCTATTGTGGCCAGTGCGAAGTCTGAAGACAACGACCTGCTCTCTTCGGTTCAACTGGTAATAGGCATCGTTTTTGGTGTAACCAGTATGTTCGGTTTCCCATTTGGTCATGTATCTGGCTTTGATAAGCCGTTTTGACTCTTCGTACGTCATACTGGTATCTGTTTGTGGTAGTCTTGCACCTTCTTTTGCCAGTCTGTCTGCCTCCTCGTTGCCTTGGATGTTGCAGTGTGACGGAACCCACTGTACCACTACCCTTTTTGGTGCGGACTGCTGGCACAGTTTGCAGAGTGCTGCTCTTAAGTCATTAAGCTCAGTGTTTTTCTGGCTTTTTAGCGCTGTGACTACGGCGAGAGCATCTGTCAGCAGGACTATATGGCTCTCATTTTCACAGTGTGTCACCATTTCTTCCACTGCCGCCCTCAGTGCCTCTGCCTCCGCTCTGAAATTGCTTGTGTACTTACCAGTAGCGAATGACAGTGTTATTTGTCTGCCATTTGGTAGGTTCAGGAATGCTCCTGCCCCTCCGTTCTGTGTAGTGTTTGTTACAGAACCGTCGGTGTATGCATGGGTCCAGTCCATGCTTGGGTAGCTTTTCGTTATGAAGCTTAGGGTAGTATCTCTCCTTTCTTTTTCAGTCTGGCAGTTTTTGTTTCCAATACCTGGTATATTTTCTACCACCTCTGGAAATATATCCTGCCTCCAGGTAGGTTTTCGTACAGTAGTGATGGGTTTTGGTGTTGTTAGTGCGTTTATGGGATCTTCGTGCATCTTTGCTTTGGCTATTTCTGCAAAGTTTCTCCGCTTTAGTTTCCCATTTCCCAAATTGTTTAGTCTCTGGTGCATTGAATGGTCCGTCAGTCTTCGGAGTTTCTCTGACTGCAGCTGAGCTCTGCAGTCTCTTCTATCGGTCATGGATTGCAGTTTTGTAATCTTTTCAAGTTCTACAATTGGCGTTGACTTCATGCCACCTGTTATAATTCTCATGGCTTGGTTTTGAAGTTTGTTAACTTTATCGAAGTTCGCCTTCGCTGCTGTTGTCCATGCCGCAATGCCATACTCGAGAACTGGTCTCACTCTTCCAGTATACAGTTTCTTTAGTATGCCTTCGTCTGCTCCCCAGCTTGTGCCAGCAGGTTTCCTCATGATTGCCATTCTTTCTCTGGCTTTCATTCGGTTTCTCTCAATCTGACTTGTCCATGTCATGCGCCGATCAAATGTGACTCCCAGATAGGTTGGGTTGTCGTTTGGCTGCAGGATTTTGCCATTTAGACTTAATTTGGTACTGTGGGGTTTTAATGAAAGCGAGAATATTGTGCATGTGGTTTTCTACTCGTTTATTTTGACCAGCCATGAGTTCGCCCACTCTTCCAGCGATGTTAGGGCCGTCTGCATCCGATTTCTTGCTATGGTGAGATCCTTTTCAGAGGTCCACATAGCCAGATCGTCTGCAAACATTGAGCTATGGACTCTTCTTGGTATATTCTCTGTAATATCGTTTATATATACCAGGAAGAGTGTGGGTGACAATACTCCCCCTTGGGGTACTCCCTGCTCGAGTGTCACCTTTTTGCTCATCTGCCCTTGTACTTGGACTCTGGCCGTTCTTTGTTTGAGGTAGTGGTTGATCCACTTGTACATCTTCCCACAGACATCACTTCTTCTTAGCTTGACTCTAAGTCCATCTTTCCAGACTTTGTCAAATGCCTTTTCCAGATCCACCCAAACAGCTACTGTGTGTTTCTGTGCCTGGTAGGCATCTTCTATCTCCTGGGCTATGAGGATGACGTGGTCCTCAGTGGATCTGTGCTGTCTAAAGCCGGCTTGCTGTGGAATTAGTATTCGTTTTTCTTCTAGATGCCACATCAGTCTGGTGTTTATCATCCGTTCCATCAGCTTGCCGACACAGCTCAGTAGGCTTATGGGCCTGTATCCATTTGGATCTGTTTTGTCCTTTCCTGTTTTTGGTACTGGTACCAGTATTGCATCTTTCCATGCCTGTGGTACAATTCCCCTTTTCCAGCTTTGGTTCAGGACCGATAGCAGTTTCTTCTTCGCTGTTTGGCCCAGCCCCATCAGCATTTCGTTTGTTATCCCGTCTTTTCCGGGAGATTTCCTTTTCTTTAGTGTTCTCAAAGCCTCTTCCATTTCGCGCATTGTTAGTTTGGCCATCATGTGCTCTTCAGGAGCCGTATTCATGTTTTCGTGTCCATTTAGCTCTTCGCTAATGTCTGTATGCTTATCTGCAGGGACCTCGATGTGGTTTGCTCTAGCATAGTGATCGACAAAGGCGTTTGCGGCTTTCTTACCTGTGATCAAGTTCTAGCCCTGCTTGATAGTAATTTGTTTATTTGACGGGGTTTCGTCGTTCATGGCTCTGACTAGCTTCCATAGCTTGTTCCCGTCTTTGTCCAGGTTTAGACTTTCCGTTTTATTTTTCCAGCTTTCTCTTGCTGTTTGCTTGAGAGTGTGTTTGTACTTCGCCGCGGCGGCTTTGTACTCCATGGATTTTTCTCGCTCTGCCATGTTCCTAGCATTTGTTACTGCATCTTCCACTTTCTGCAACTCATCATTCCAGTAGGGCTTATAGTTTTTCCTAGCTCCTCTTGGGATGGTTTCAGTGGCGGCTTGCATTATTGCCTTGCTTAGGCTCTCTACCATGGGCTTCATTTTGGTGTTTCGTGTGTTGATGGTTTCACACAGCCCATCTGTCAGGATTGCAAATCTGTCCCAGTCGGCTCGTTTGTAATTCCAACGTGGGAGCGGTTTTGTTTCCTGTGGGCCTACTTCCATGTCAATGGTTAGCCTGATCGGCCTGTGGTCGCTACCTGCCAGTTGGTTTAGCACCTGCCGGTCCATTTTATGGTGTATGTCCTGTGTGGAAAAGGCCAAATCTGGAGTCGAGGTGGTATGCCATGTTCTTGAATAGAAGCTAGGGCTATCCTCCGGCCTATTGATTAGGGAGAGATTTGCATCTATCTCCCAATCTTCCACTTCGTCACCTCTGCTGTCTGTGTCAGAGTATCCCCATCTCTTCCAGTGGCTGTTGAAATCTCCAACTACTATGCAGTTGGAGTCTCTGACCTCCATACTCGAGAGCGATAGGTCTCTATTTGGTGGTCCGTACAGATTGAAAATGCGGAGCTTCGTCTCTTGAGCCATTATGTCAACTCCTACAATTTCTGCTTGTCCGGTGTGATTGACAGATACCGCGCTACTCGGTATGCAGTTTCTGGTCAGTATCAGGACCCCTCCTTTGTGGCCTTCTCTATCTATACGGAAGGTCTGGTATCCTCTGATTGAGAATTTATGGTTATTGTTGAGGTGCGTTTCCTGGATACATGCCACGTCAATCTTACCTTCATGCAGGTGGTGTGTTAGGGAAAGTTTTTTGTTAATGACTCCCTCCGCATTCCACTGTAGTATTTTGAGGGTCTTGAGGTTTTGGCCAATAGAAGTTGCCCCATAGCCATGTGCCTTGACTCCACGACACATGGGTGGGTGACCACCAGTAGTCAAGGGTGGGCCCCTTCGAGGCGTGAGGCCCGGCACTATCGCTGCCTGGCGGGACTCCGCAGGATGAGCGCCATGCGTTTTTCTAATAGGTTGTACTGCCATCATGCTGCGATTTACGTTGCACTGTTTTGTTAGGCTTGCGGCCCCGTGCATCCGATTTCAACAGGCGTTTCTGTAGGGATGCCCTCCTTAGCCTTTGGCTGTCCCCAGCCTATCTGCAAGGCAGCAGTTGTTTATGATCAGAGTTGTCTCTCTTATGGAAGTTGTCTTACCAGACTATCGAGTCTTCACTACTCGTGTCTATAGGGTGCAATGATGATATGTGAGATGATATATGAGATGGACTGGTTTACCCGGAAGAGAGGCAGTCCAGTGTGTCTGTATCCCAGGATCGTCACGTCCTGCCAGAAACGTAGCATTTGCATGTGAGTGGGGTATCTCTTTTTCCCTTTATTTTCTTGGCTTCTATGCAGGGATGGTACGCCTAGCATTCCCCGCCACCTGGGGTGTTGACACAGTGGGGCAGGTGTGCAATGTCCGCTGGTCTGCATCTCTTCTGCGTCCAGCATGATAGTTATATGGCTGACAACGTACAGAGGTAGATATCGTAGCTGACGTGCATTTAGCCAGAGGACAAGCCTGGTAATGTCACAGAGATGTTGTTCGCCTGGTGTGCGGACAGCTCTCATGGTCATTGGTTGAGTCTCGACAGTTCACAGTGAGGTGGCTGCTCTACTGTTTTCGACACCCCGACCAGGTACTAAGTCTTTAGTTGGTGGTTTCGCATCCCATCGCCGTATAAGGTGAGTATCAAGCAGTTGTCCGCCCGCTTTGATCGGCGGACGGCAAGGAACTCTTGCTGCGGCTCTACCGGATATTGCTGGGGCGCAAGCCCCAGGTCCCGAGCATGTAGGAGCCTCCCATTGCAGTGGTGCTGAGATTTTGGGCGGGATTGCGGCTTACAAGGGTTCGGCCGTAATCCCCCACATGGTAGCCTCGCGCCATTGGCTTATCAGCCTGGTACGTGAACCAAAGTGTCTGCGGCTCCTCTCGATATGAGCTGGTTTTCCGTAGCAACGCCCTGTCATAAGTAGGGTAAAACTGACCTGTCTTCAGATGGTCTATTTCCAGCACCCGTTCACTATTTGGTCAGACGAATTTATTGAGGGCTTTTGTTTGTCAATGACCAGGTATTTGAAATCTTCGGTTTCTGCGGGGTTAAACACGATTTCCGTGGCGTTCTTTCATTAGAGTGTTTGAGAGCTGACTTGTCTTCCGTGAGTCTAATACCAGCGTACGTTCATTTTTAGACCCAAACGGTAGTGCTCTCGATTTGTCAGTCGTTTTACAGTATTGGCGTGTTCAGTCAAATAAAGCCGCAGGTTCCACTCCTGGTGGTGCCCTTCCGTCAATTCTTTTAGCGAGACAATCAAGTTACTACGTTTTGGTCCAACACATCTGACTTCATCATGACATTTTTGGGTACCAGGTTAGCCTTCTCTCTTCGATCCCTTCTCTATAGCTAATCTGCCCTGTTGTAGCTTGTTATCCGGGATCACCACGTGTAGGTGGAAAACGGTCTTGGCAGATTCGGTCGTCTTGTATATAAAGGTACAATTAACATTTGCTGTAATTCTGCTTTTATTGCTGTCTCTATTCCAATTTCTGAGGTCCGTCGGAAGAATTTACAGATGAATAAAGGTCGTTCAACTCTGCAGCCACCATGCCATGTAAATGTAATGTTTTTAGTTTACCCGGACAGAGAAAAAAACACCGAGGTCTTTCCAGATTTTAAACTCGTGTCCTTTTCCAAGCGATCTGTATGCTGGCTGCTCGGTCAACCCGGCACCTCTATACTGTTTCTCGCGCACAAAATGAACATAGAATCAATACACCATTTAGATTTAGAACAGAAGTGCCAATCAGAATGAGATGCGACCTTTGCACTCAATCACGTGCCAACGCGGTTTGCTAAGAGAAGACATCAAATGTTGCACCGAAGCACTCATGTACGCAAGTGAGCCTTAGACAATGTGTATTATGTGTGCGCGTGCGTGGTGGTTCTGTGCGTGGGTATATGTATATATATAAATATATACATATATGTTGTGCAATAGGAACAGATTGATTTCCAAGAGAGAACTACAATTAAGTACGACATCAAAAATATGCTTAAAAGACGAAAGGCCGTTGCATAAATGATGAACAACTTACGAACCATTGAGGACATCCTAACAAAGCAAAACTAAAGTGCATGAAAAGTGAAGAAAAAAAAATCCACCTGACATTGAGTATGTGAAGAACTTAAGAAAAGAATTGATTTTCATCTGTAGTTAAATGTGTTCATATTCTACTATGCTACGAGGCAAACGATAATCAAACTAATTTAGATATATCTAGCAGGTTGTGAAACACGTTGTTGTACAAAAGGGCTGGCATGTATCAGCAAAATGTAAACTGATATTTCATTTTTTGTATTAATCTCATCTTCCATGATGTTTTAGTTCTTATGTGTATTGTCCATAGTCAATGATGAAAACCTTTAAGATCGTACCGTAGGTTTGGTCCTTGTTTCTCTTCCACCGGGTATCTGTTTTTGTGAATAAAGATAATTATTCGGGACGTGAGAATATTTGACAATTAACAAGACTTCAGTATAAACACTGTTAACAGCGAAAGGTAAATGTGTTGGTGTTTGTTTTTCACATTCGTAAATTACTAGGACTCATTTTACGGACGACTAAGTGTAACTGTTTCATGTGTCAGGGCAGTGTCATGTGTCAGGACATTGTCATGTATGTCAGATGTGTGTAGAAAGCAGTGTCATGTGTCAGGACATTGTCATGTATGTCAAATATGTATGAAAAACAGTGTCATTAGTGTTACATATTATGTGTAATAACATGTATAAAACATAGGAGTTAGCGGAGAAAATAATAGAATATTTCCGCGCAGGTGGGGACAAGTCAAGCAGATGACACTCACGTCATGTATTTATTGACAAAGCCGGGTTTTGATTAGAAGCCAGAGCAGGTGATAGGAATGTTTTACTGTAATAAGTTGAAGCCGAATGGTTCTAGAAATGGAAGTGGGAAGTCACTTTGAGACAAGTATGTACAGCCAGAGTATCATAAATGTAGTTTTAAAAGTTGTCTCAAGAATTGGGTAGGGAGTTAGATACGCAAATGAATGTACAAGTTACACAAATAACGGGGTTGTGGATTAGAGCGACATAGATTCTTTGATAACAAGCTGGAACTATGAGTTGACAAGGATGACAGGATAGCCGGTAGTGTGAAGCGGGGAGGTTCTTGTTAGCCTGACAAGTGTTGCAGGCACAATAGTGATTCGAATAGCTCGCTGGTCAACGGTGTAGGGACAGAAGTACTTCGTGATCAACGGCCTTGTTGTTTATGTTGGCATAAGGAGCCACAAAAATTAATACATGATACATTTAAACGAGAGCTGACTGGATGTCTATTCCATTATGTTCTATTTGCGATTTCACTAGTGCCAATTAGGAGGAATGGTGGTCCTTCCCGGTGACACGAAAGACAAAACAGTCCACTTCGAGTGACAGAAAGAGAGAAAACTGACTCTGTTCAAAAGTAGAGAATCGGACAATGCTTTTGAGAATTGATAGCTGTGGACTTCGCGCACATTGGCTCTTGTTTGCTCGTCTAAAATGACAGTACTCACGTAGACAGTAAAAATTTACAAGGCTTGTGAGAATTGTCGGTTGTGCTTTTCACGGAAATCAGTTCTTTGTGATCCGCTGAATAGACAGCAACCAAAAGTGTAAGAGGAACACCTAAAAGAGCAGTCACGTAGACTCTTGATAATTGCTCATGTCAGGTTACATCGGAAAACGTTATCTGAATATAATTGGTCAGACATAGCCACCTGATCGAAAGTGAGGTGTACCGTAACACTTCTCATGGAGCACGCCCACAAACCTCGTTGAGAAGCTTTTATTCCATAACGCAGTGCCACAGGGACAAGTCACGTCGTCAACTGCCGAAGTGCTCTACGAGACCACAAAATAGTTAATCAGTTATCATAACCATCAGTTCCGTAACCTAGAAGGTCGTTGGGGGGCCGTTATTGCAGCTTGTCGAACCAGTTTACCACAAACTGATACTAGCATGACGTACGAAGAGTCAAAACGGCTTATCAAAGCCAGATACATGACCAAATGGGAAACCGAACATACTGGTTACACCAAAAACGATGCCTATTACCAGTTGAACCGAAGAGAGCAGGTCGTCGTCTTCAGACTTCGCACTGGCCACAATAGACTGAGGTACCACCTATTCAACAAATTGAAGATAGGGTGTACCGACGAATGCCCGTGCGGTACTGGTAAAATGACCGCTGAACATCTGCTGCAGAACTGCCCGACATACGAGGATCAGAGAGAGCAGATGTGGCCATCACCAGTGGAACTGCAAGACAAGCTCTATGGCAGTGGCGACAGCCTCAGGATGACCGCCGCTTTTTTCGAAAAAATAATGGTTACTGTCTGACTGCGTACGCAGAAGAAGAAGAAGAAGAAGAAGAAGAAGAAGAACCAGTTTACGCCATACGTTTCGATTTTTCGCCAGGGTGTTAGTTTCAGCTAAAGACCTTCCCGTCCACTCTTTTATATTGTCCTCCCATCTCTTTTTTGGTCTCCCTCTCCCATGCTTCCCGGGCACAGTACCTTGCAGGACGATCTTGGTCAGCCCCACCGATCGTGATGAATATCCATACCATGTCAAGTTTCGTGTTTTAAACTATAGTCAGTAAGTTTTTATACAGTCCTAACGCCTTCTTAAAAGTTTCAAGAACACTCTAGTTTGTAACGCGATCCAGATAGGAAATATCAAAAATTATACGCAAGCACCACATTTCCATTTCGCAAATGTTACGTTCTAGTGCAGCCGTCAGAGTCCAAGACTTACACGCGTAGAGGTATACCGAGGTAACCATTGTATACATTAAAGTCAGCTTCGATTTAAGGCTAATGTTCTTGTATTTCCAGATTATAATTAGATCTGGAATCAATTATAGAACACGTTATTGCTAGGTTAGTAAGAAGTATAGGACAGACAATTGAACTGTTAGATATAGACGTTCCATTCAAGCTCATGCTAACAACCTTTGATTAGAAAGATTTGTCAGTTAGGTTTAGTTGATAATGTTGTAAATGACAAGATTTGTAATAAATGAATTATCTTGTGTTTTATTTTTCAGATAAGTCTTAGTGTTTGCTATGTTGATAATGTGTAGAAAGAATTACTGGGAAAAGGGACACAGGCCGCTATATATCACAGAGTAAGAGTAGGTAAGAAAGATAATAAAAGTATCGGGGAAGCCATTACACAAAAATTAAAAGGGACAAATAAACACAGAATTAGCCAACAAACTGAAATATTAATGATACATAAATTTATTAAAGTGCTTATGTTTGTCAATGCACATAACCTATTTATGTTATTTTTCTAACATTGTGTCTTGTTATTGCGTAATATTTTGCTATTGAATCAAGCGCACGTAATTAACATATCAATTCTTTCATCTCTCTAATAATCTTAATGGGTTTACTGTGTCTGATATTCTCTCATCTTCTGATAAACTCACTGATCGATAATATATTTTTCTTTTCTTTTAGTTGCGTATCGCAAGCGATGATAGCGACATCATCAGACGGTTTTGTCTTGATGATGTAACTTTGCGCTGTATTTCGATTATAGTGAGGAAGAAACTGCACCCCGGTTATCAACCTCACTCTCTGGTCCCAAATTACCTTGAGCCAGTTGCAAGATGGTAAAACGAGACGACTAAAGGTAATTCAGGATGCAGGCACTCTCTCTAGTCCCATCTCCTTTGAGACTAGGGGTCGTTTGGGGAGAGGAGATGTTTGGACAAAATTTATTAAGAAACAACGAATCACAACTGTATACATTTCAATTAATCTGTTCTATGCTTGACTCTAGTCCCATATCGTCTACAAAGTGCATGGGTTTTTAAGAAAAGATATAATGCGTTTATTCCTCTAGAAAACAAACAAATTGCATCGATTCCTCTAGAAAACTAACAAATCACACGGATTCCTCTAGAAAACTAACAAATCACACGGATTCCTCTAGAAAACTAACAAATCACACGGATTCCTCTAGAAAACAAACAAATTGCATGGATTCCTCTAGAAAACTAACTTGCATGGATTCCTCTAGAAAACTAACAAATCACACAGATTCCTCTAGAAAACTAACAAATAACACGGATTCCTCTAGAAAACTAACAAATCACCCGGATTCCTCTAGAAAACTAACAAATCACACGCATTCCTCTATAGTGCCCATCTGCACACTATCGTACGCCATGCCAACCAGCTCAAGTGTTACCAGGACTCGAGTTGGGCAGTGAATGATAACAGCTTAACCGTGCCAAGCATGAAGTAGGAAGCGACAAAAGAGGGCTAGGCATGGGGCAGGAACCTCGACCTGTAGAAATTCCAAGCCATAAAAATATAGACATTTCAACCAAAAATAAGTATACAACTCAACAATAAAAGACAGAAGAAAGTCTTCTATCAAAAGGGGTAATGACGAAATGTTGAGAAAGTCTGAAGAAATATGTGTAGCTCACTTACCCGTGTTCGTCTAGCAAGGTAAGACTGTCAGATTTTGTCGCTGGAACTTTCCTATAATGTACCAAAGAGAGGAGGCTGCACTTGTAGCACCGGGTACAAATTTACAACATGGATATTCTTGGACTGCCCGCAAAAAGACGGAAAGATGTTGAGAGAATGAAAAGACAATATTTTGGTTTCCAAAGATCTAATTGTTTATTTGTTCTTCTTTAATCAGCAAAGAAACTACTTTGCAAACCTAGTGGAAAATAGTGTTTTAATACGACTTCAGCTGAAATGTTTTCTTGTTAGTTACCTATTTACCTCTGTTTATCGATGAATTGATCTTTCAATCACAGATCGTGGCTTGTTGGTTATTTTTTGGCGTCTGAAATGTGTTTCTACTAGATAAGATAAATTGACACCTACATCGATTCATGTGTTGCTACTTTAACTTCCATAAAGGAACATATATATCGCCATTTTGAAATCACTATTACCGTACCATTGTTCGAGTATTACCGGTGCAGAAAGGGGAATACATAATAGTATCACTGCAACCTGCCAGGCAATTCTTAAGTGGAGACTTAGTAAGGTTAGAAATGTGGCAGTTATTCCATCATGTAGAAACTTTTATCCGCAACAACTTTAACATATATATTGACAAGATACCGTTTGATGACTTGGCATGAGTTTGTTGAAGACCTATGCTCGCCGAGAGCTGAACAGGTTTTGAATTATTTGTTCGAGAAAATATAAAATCATTAACGTAGTCTCATAGCAGAATCTGTTGTCTGTGATATATTGTTGGAGGGTTCAGTTTCTCAGGGTAAAGTGTTGGAGACTTCTTGGTTCATGGTCTCAGGGTGAAGTGTTGGAGACTTCTTGGTTCATGGTCTCAGGGTAAAGTGTTTGAGACTTCTTGGTTCATGGTCTCAGGGTAAAGTGTTGGAGACTTCTTGGTTCATGGTCTCAGGGTAAAGTGTTGGAGACTTCTTGGTTCAATGCCTCCGGGTAAAGTGTTGGAGACTTCTTGGTTCATGGTCTCAGGGTAAAGTGTTGGAGACTTCTTGGTTCATGGTCTCAGGGTAAAGTGTTGGAGACTTCTTGGTTCAGTGTCTCAGGGTAACGTGTTGGAGACTTCTTGGTTCATGGTCTCAGGGTAAAGTGTTGGACTCTTCTTGGTTCAGTGTCTCAGTGTAAAGTGTTGGAGACTTCTTGATTCAGTGTTTCAGGGTAAAGTCTTGAAAACATTATGGTTCAGTGCCTCAGGGTAAGTGTTGGAGACGTCATGGTTCCGATTCTCCATAAATTGTTGGATACTTCACGGTTCAGTGTCTCCATTAGATTTTTGAGACTTCACGGCTCAGTGTCTCAGGGTAAAGTGTTAGAGACTTCATGATCCAATGTCTCCATAAAATGCTGGAAACTTTATTGTTCAGTTTCTTAACGTCGTGCTGAAGATTTCATGTTTCATTGTCTCAGAGTAAAGTGTTGAAGACTTCGTGGCTCATTGTCTCAGCGTCAAGTGCTGGATATTTCAGGGTTCAGTGTCCCCGGAATTTTCATGTGGCGCAAACTATTCCCGTGCATCGCTGTATGTCTTCCTTAATTGTAAGTAAAATGGCCGCGCCTTAGTGGCTGCGCTCTCGACTCTCCTGTGTTTGTGTCGATTTTTCCGATGTTTGCTGGTTCCGGACAATATTCCACAAGTCCTTCACTATGTGGTATCAGGTCCATTTTTGTGAATTTGATGTGTTTCGGATCAGTTGTCCTGTTTTTTATGCTGCATTTCGTGCCTGGTTCAAACCGTTTGAAACCAGTCAATGACGGAGTTCAGCGTTCCGCTAAACTGCACATCAGAATTCAGTCCAGATTATCACTACTCAGGGACATTTCTTATCGGACTGAAGCCAACTTCCTCCTGCCCGCCCCTCCCTCCGCCGGAGGTTACACGATACCTCTCTCAATCTCCCATTCTCAGCACAGCTAGGGTCACGCTGACCAACAGGTGGACACAGTCAGAAGCCTCGGCGGCGGGACACGTGGAAACAATGAGTTTGACACAGACAGACACGGAAAGCTTGACACAAACACTGATCTAACACACTCCTCGCGGCCTTCATCCCAAGGCTGCGGAGAACACGGCTCCACCTAGTAAATCTGCAGAGATTTCGGTCGACACGCTACGCATGGACATAGCGTCAGAAATTGGACATGGTAGTGATCAATCGACGCAACCGGCCTTTGAAGCCTACGCGAACATTATTATTATTATACACGAGTGGACCGCAAGAAACAAACACTATGACACTCCGTCGCCCAGCACAACAAAACTAATTGTCAAGGAAAGACAATTACAAACGAATTACAACGTCAAGTGATTGCGAAACGTGGATGCACTTGAAGTGTCAACATTCAGGTTATAACTGTTCGCAGTTTTTGTACTGTGTTCTTCTATTCTCACGAGGAACGTGTGATCTAGCCGTTTTAATTCATGTCTTTTGACCAAGAGTAAACGAGTTCAAAACCATGGTGAAGCCTAGATTTATTTATACTGGCCCGCACATTTTGCGGTGACTGCACGGATAAGTGACCTTTGTTCCTCTGCCCTATACATTTTTAAGACGGCTCACTGTCATAGAAATGTCAAGCCATAATTATAGTTTTTGTAATTTAATTCTCACATGTACTATTACACAGTATCATTTAAAAGATCTATCCATGTATCTCCCTTGCAGATTCCTGTTCCTTGTCTCAAATTGCTACTGTGGAACGTCTCCTGTAGCTCTGCTGATAAGATTTAGTTGAGAAAGCAGTCAATAACCAGCACATGCGATCGCGCCGTCTTTCAGAGTAATAAGAAACTCCCACACTCCGTTCGGTTGCAACCATCCCTCAAACTAATTCAAGATTTCAATGTCTCCTGTTGTGGAGCTTTGTGAATCGTCTTATATCTGTCTCTCGTTTCACTTCCCTCGGGTGTCCATATCAAGGTTTCTGATGAGGACACATCCGGTCCAATTTCAGAGTCTATTATTTGCAGATCGTCTTGGTTCCACAACCCTTATTCACAAATTTATTCAGCCGAAAAGAAAATGCAAACATACTCGTGCTACCGAGCGGTATTCACTTCCTTCACTGGACAAACATTATTGTAAGATAATCGCTAACATTTTGGTGTAATTATCAAAGAAGCGGTTGTGTGAGCCTGGACATGTTCTCTGAATAATACAGAATCGATTATTCAAACGTGCTGAGAACATTCGTTAGGTTTAAAAGTAAAATTCAAAATTGGTTTCTTCATCGGAAGAAGTGGAATAGAAAATGTGTGTGTGTGTGGGAGGTGGGGGGGGGGGGGGGGAGACTTTTAGTATAGCGAAATTGATATATTTATAAACTTATCTTATATGCAGTGACCATAGTCCCTGATGAAGACCTATCGATCGTAACGTCGTAAATTGTTACATTCTTTTTATGTCTACATAAAACTGAACCCAACATTGACTCTGTACCCATTCACATTTGACATTTACCTTCATTGCAGCAAAGATGGTCTTAACGAGCCGCAGATCTCACTTGTTCTTGTGACGAGTCCGTCAAAAATACCGCGAGGCCCCAGATAGGACTTTAAATTCTCATTTGCGGAAGACTTACAACTGTATTCGTGGAACCGTTATCTGGTTTTCCAATTTTGATTAATTAGTTCGTTCGATTTGTAGTGTTTTCTCGCCAATTATCCTGAAAAAGTCATTGGTTATTTGAAATATTTTTTTCCGAACTTTTTATCGTAATTCCACGGCCCAGTGCACGCAGCTGAACTTCACGAGATAGGCGCCCTTTGCTCTGTTTGCTGACATCGCCAATATTCACATGGGCCAGCGATAGTCTATCGCATTGACCGGGAACGGTTGCACCCTGCCCGGTTAGCAACATGCGCAAGACGCATGCGCCACACGGTGAGTGATGCCCATGCGATCTCTTGGCGCTACATGAAAGACAGGACAAAAGAGCAGCTCCTTAATCTTTACCTGAATAACTTTGTTACAATTTCCATAACGACAAATATTAATTTGTAAATGAAAAGTGTGTGTGCATATATATATATATATATATATATATATATATATATATATATATATATATATATATATATAAGAAGTGATGCAACGAAGTATATAAAAGTGTATTTTTAGTCGTGAAAGGTAGACTAATGTGTACAGTTTCGATAGGACAAAGCGTGGTCGAAACTTGACTAGGTCAAAAGCTAGTGTCGCTCCGTGCTGTATCGTGACCAAGATAACGAAGCATGAACAATGAAACGAAGGAGGTCATCCTGACCCCGTCAAACATACGGTACTTCAGAAAGGAGCTCATCGCGCTTCGATCAGCACACTACGTCCCTTCAAATTCAGATCTACATATGTTGCGTGTGCTGAAAATACACTTAACCGAGGAGGCATCGGAACTCACAAGTATACAATCAAGGCGGAAGACCAGAGGAACGAGAGGTGGAAGAAGAATACACAAACAAATGCACTCAGAAACAGATACCTCAAAGCTCCACCCTAGCGATAAAAGAGAAGGGAAGGGCTACCGAGAAAATGAGGCACACGCTGACACCATACTGTCTGCATCAGAACCCTTCACTAGAAGTCTTGACAATGTCTTGCCTCTAGAACATGTTGAGTCCGGACGAGAGAGTGAGGAAGATCCTGCGCACATCTCCCTCACTATAAACACATTGCGCAACTCACGACATCACCCTACAGATCACACCCTGACTAGCAGCTCGCAACTGGCAAGGCCCCCAAACTGCAGAAAACGATCACGAAAATTACCCATCACGCTTGCAACATGGCATGTTCGCACGCTACTGGACAACACCAAAGCAAACAGACCCGAACGACGGACAGCAGATGAAGGGCAGATCACAGAAGAAGGTTATACTTTCTTCTGGAGCGGCCGCAGCAAAGAAGAACGCCGTGAAGCTGGAGTTGGCTTTGCCATCAAGACCAACAGGGTAGACAAGATCACAAGCATGCCCAGAGGAATTAATGACCGCCTGATTACACTGCGTCTTCCCCTAATAGGAGGGCGCCACGCAACACTCATCAGTGCATATGCACCAAACAATAACAAATTCTCAGGAAACAAAAGATAAGTTTTATGAGGACCTTGAGGCGCTCATCGCTGTAGTCCCCAAATCTGACAAACTGGTCATCCTCGGGGATTTTAACGCTAGGGTTGGCACAGACCATACAGCCTGGGAGGGGGCCATTGGCAGACATGGTATCGGAAAATGCCATAGTAACGGACTGCTCCTTCTGAGGACATGTGCCGCAAATTAACTACTCATTTCAAACACAGCTTTCCGACTACCTGTCCGAAATAGAACCACATGGATGCACCCAAGGTCCCGCCATTGGCACCTCATTGACTACATTATCATCAGACTTAGGGATCGAGCGGATGCTATGGTAACGAAGAGCATGTGTGGTGCAGAATGTTGGACCGACCATCGACTTGTCATTGCCAAGCTAAACTTCAAGATCCAGCCCAAAATTCGCCCCCAGGGAAAGAAACCACCGAGGAGGCTAAATGTCTCTCAGCTGAAATACGAACCCACGAGTGGAGGCTTCCAGGAAGAGCTTGATGGTAGACTGTCTGAGCTTCGTTTTGAAAAAAACGACATTGAAGAGAACTGGGCATCATTGAGAAACACACTCTACGATACAGCTGTTAAACATATTGGCCCACTCACGCGCAAGCATAAGGACTGGTTTGATGAGAAATACAGGGCCTTCTCGGTGCAAAACATGAAGCGCACAGGGAATACCAGAGGGACACACCATCTCCTGCAGCAAAAGCTGCCTTCAATACTGCTCGCAAAGCTGTCCAGACCAGGCTTAGAGAGATGCAAGACTCCTGGCTCAGCAAAAGAGCTGACGAAATTGAGATGTTCGCCGAGCGTCATGACACGGTTTTACGAGGCACTGAAGGCTTTCTACGGCCCGCAGCCCTCTAGTAATACTCCAGTTCGCAGTGCGGATGGGGTACTGCTAAAAGAGAAGGTTTAGATTCTAGACAGATGGGCAGACCACTTCTGCAAAATACTAAACCACCCATCGTCCATAAATGAAGAGGCCATCCGGCGAATGCCGCAGGTGGAACTAACCTGGCGTTGGATGAATTCATTACTGAGGAGGAAGTCGACAGGGCAATCAGTTCACTATCTATAGGAAAAGCTCCAGGAGCTGATGCAATACCAGCAGAGGTATATAAGACAGCTGGCCCATCCCTCACCAGAAGGATCACTGAACTCTTCTGTCACATGTGGGCTGAAGGTAAAATTCCACAGGAGCTGAAGGACGCCTCAATCGTTCACCTGTACAAAAGAAAAGGCAACCGTCAGGAATGCGACAATCATCGTGGAATATCGCTACTCTCCGTAGCAGGCACGATCCTAGCGCGCTTACTGCTAAACAGGCTCAACAAACACCTTGAACAAAATAGTGGATTTAGAAAAGGCATTTGACAAGGTCTGGAAAGAGGGACTTAAAGTCAAGCTACGAAGAAGTGAAGTTTGTTGGAAAATATACAGACGGATCAGCCACTACCTCAAAAACAGAACAGCAAGAGTTCAAGTACAAGGGCAGATGAGCAAAAAGGTAACACTTGAGCAGGGAGTACGCCAAAGGGGAGTACTGTCACCCACACTCTTCCTGGTGTATATAAATAACATCGCAGAGAATATACCAAGAAGAGTCCACAGCTCCATGTTTGCAGACGATCTTTCTATGTGGACCTCTGAAAAGAATCTCACCATAGCAAGCAAAGGGATGCAGCAGGCCTAAAATCGCTGGAGGAGTGGGCGAACTCTTGACTGGTCAAAATAAATGAGGAAAAAACAACATGTACGATATTCTCGCTTTCAAACAAACCCCAAAACACCAAAATAAGTCTTAACGGCAAATAAATGCCGCCAAACGACAACCAAAACTACCTGGGAGTCCCATTTGACCGGCGCATGACATGGAAAAGTCAGATCGAGAGAAACCGAATGAGAGCCAGAGAAAGAATGGCAATCATGAAGAAACTTGCTGGCACAAGCTGGGGAGCAGACGAAAGTATATTAAAGAAACTGTACACTGGAAGAGTGAGACCAGTTCTCGAGTAAGACATTGCGGCATGGGCAACAGCAGCAAATGCGAACTTTGATAAAATTAGCAAACTTCAAAACCAAGCCATGAGAGTTATAACAGGAGGCATGAAGTAAACGCTAATTGTAGAACTGGAAAAGATTACAAATCTGCAATCCATGACCGACAGAAGAGACTGCAGAGCCTAACAGCAAGCAGAGAAACTCAGAAGACTGACAGACCATCCAATGCATCAGAGACTAAATAGATTTGGAAATGGGAAACTAAAGCTGAGAAATTTTGCAGAAATTACCAAAGCAAAGATGAGCGAAGACCCTATGAACACCATAACAACACCAAAGTCCATCCCTACTGTACGCAAACCCAAATGGAAGCAGCATATCATTCCGGAGGTGGTAGAAAATATACCAGGTATTGGAAAAAAGAACAGCCAAACGGAAAAAGAAACAAGAGACATAAACATGTGGTACATAGCGGAAAACTACCCAAGCATGGACTGGACCCATGCATACACCGACGGTTCTGTAACAAACACAATACAGAGTGGAGGGGAGGGGTATTCCTGAGCCTAACAAATGGTAGAAAAATAACACTATCAGTGGCAACTGGAACATTCTTAAGCAATTTCAGAGCGGAGGCAGAGGCACTGAATGCTGCAGTAAAAGCAATGCTGACAGGCGAATGCAATGAAAGCCATAGTCCAGTTTACAGATGCCCTGGCTGTGGTTACAGCACTAAAAAGCCAGAAAAATACTGAACTTAATGATTTAAGAGCAGTACTCTGTCAACTATGCCAGCAGTCCGCACCAAAAAGAGTAGTGGTACAGTGGGTTCCATCCCACTGTAACATCCAAGGCAACGAGGAAGCAGACAGACTGGCAAAAGAAGGTGCAAGACTACCACAACCAGATTCTAGTGTGACCTACGAAGAGTCCAAAAGGTTTATTAGGGCCAGATTCATGGCCAAATGGGAAACAGAACATACTGGCTACACAAAAAATGATGCCTACTACCAGTTGAACAGAAAAGAGCAGGCCGTGGTCTTCATACTCCGCACAAGCCACAACAGACTGAGGTATCATCTATTCAATAAACTGAAGATATGTGGCACTGACGAATGCGCATGTGGTACAGGGAAAATGACCGCTGAACATCTGCTGCAAAATTGCCCGACATACGAGGACCAGAGAAAGCACATGTGGCCCTCACCAGTGTCAACACTAGACAAGCTACATGGCAGTGTCGACAGCCTCAGGATGATAGCTGCTTTCTTCGAACAAATTCAAGTTGTCGTCTGACAGCGTACGAAAAAGAAGAAGAAGAAGAAGAAGAAGAAGAAGAAGAAGAAGAAGAAGAAGAAGAAGAAGAAGAAGAGGAAGAAGAAGAAGAAGAATGTCTCTCGATTCAGGAGAATGAAATACAGTAATACGTTCGCTACCTCAATCGGAAGGAATACAATTGGGTATAGAATCCCTTTGTTGTCACTAGTTCAAACAAAAAACACAACGTTAAAAGATACAGAAAAGTTGGAAGAACTTCAGACCGATCAAACTTCTCAGCTCATATTTATGGAAACTGCACTACTTCAATTCTCGAATTTTGCAAAAATGAAGTTCTCACTGCTATCAAAATATATCACGTGGACAAGGATACAACTGTGTCGACAGAGATTTTCCGCATTGGCTATCATTAAAAATACGAATGTGGAGAGACTTACTGCTATTGATCAAGAATTGTAGTTTCGATCGGACAACAGTAAACAGGCTCATATTTCTCATGGAATAATATAAATGTAATTACTGACTCATTCAATTTACCCATTCTAGGTTGTACTATTTATAATTTCATTGTTCCTCTTGCATTATTAAATTACAATGTTGAAAATATGTAATACTTTTTCAATATTTCATCTTAATTTTCCGTAATAATTAAAATCCTTTTTTTCCTCGCAATTTGGAACTCTAGAAGTACACACAGATTAGGAATCCGTAGAAAGCGTCAGCTGTATTCCTGTTTCCCAGACAAAAATAGATGAAATGAATCAATTTCGTCTGTTGTTTGGTTTTGTTTTTTTTTTGTTTTTTTGTTATGTTAAATTTAATATTTTGTAAATATCTTTCAATATTTTTATTTCAGCGAAAATCATTCCAACGTCTGCACTTTTTTAAGTGAATAATTAGTCATCAGTTTCTTGTTATCACATTTGTGATACCCGGGTTAACATAACAGGGCCACTGTAGCTATCCAAGAAGGTCATCGGACAAAACTAGCCACCTGATTAAGTAAAACCATTGCTATGTAACCACTACTCTAAATGTTCGGAGAGAGACTTCCTCTAGTGCGTTGATCTGAAGTATATAATGCGGTGATCTGAAGTATATAATGCGGTGATCTGAAGTATATAATGCGGTGATCTGAAGTATATAATGCGGTGATCTGAAGTATATAATGCGGTGATCTGAAGTATATAATGCGGTAATCTGAAGTATATAATGCGGTGATCTGAAGTATAGGCCCTATGTTTCTCTTGGAGTAAAAAGTTCAGTCAATCAGTTTATCATCCAATCAATCAACCACTGAACCAATCAATTCTTTGTTACAGATTTGTATTTTAAGTATTTTAAAAAAATTAGATTATCAGTGATGTGTTTGAATATTTCAATACAAATCAGTGCTCGTTCGTTGATATATTGTTTACCTTATAATTTCCACTTAGTACAAGCTTTGCTTCTATTTCTTTGTATTCTGAGTTCCAGGAAAATGAGTTATTTACTAGTGTCCAGCTATGACATATTGAGTCGTATTTACGAAGCAATCATCCAAATACAGGCGATCACTTCACACCCGGCACGATTTTGACCGATTTGAGTGGCTGGGGAGTGCAATGTTAGGAATTAAAGAGACTTTTACTCTGTATTGCCCTTCTTCTACTTCTGCTTTTGGCCAACTGCTCTTGCCTTGCGACGTCTCAGAAAGGAGGCATGTATAGACTTCTGGTTTGCGCTAGGTAGAAGGAGTGTGTAATCAACATGTTGAACTTTTGGAGTGTTTCCTTTATCCTCTCTATCCAACGTCGCCGACACCGACCTCTTGCTAGAGAACCTGATACCTTCATGTAGTATGATTTATCTGCAGGTTGTTCATAGTGCATTCTCGTCAAATGACCAAACCACTTTACTCTGTGTATTTCAATATAGTAGTCAACCGGTGTAGCCGCCATCACATTCCTAGACGCACTGTTACAGAGTATGTCTCGAATTATTTTTTCCTGCTCCATTTCTTACATAGCTGAACTCACAAGTCTCGATTTTACGTGTGTGCTTCTCTAGTAGTGACCATGTTTGACACTGATAACATGACGTAGGGATTATCAATGTGTTTATCAGCTTCTGTTTAGTGGACATATCGACACTTTGATGTTTCAGTATCGGTGCCAGTTGGTAGTGCACCTTATTTGCCTTTTGGATCTTATTTTATATCTCTCTGTCCAGCCTGCTTTCATAGTGAAGACACTTCCCAGATACGTAAATTCCTGGACCTGTTTTAAGATTTTGCCGCCGGTGTGGTAACTGCGCTGTAATGGTAGGCGAGTTATTGTCGTAGTTGATGTTCATGTCACAATCCAAGCAGGCTGTGTTGAGACGTGTCAGGTGATGTTTTAAATCATTCTGCTGTTTGTAGTAGAGGCTCAGATCGTATGCAAAAATCAATTTGTGTAGAGATTCTGCACAATGATTGGACAGTCGAGTGATTTTATCCATAAATATGAAGAATAAAAGAGGGTATAGAACACATTGCCCTTAATCACTACTTATCTCCTGTTTTCCTACTGAAACAAAAACCCTACAATCGGTGCTCCACTAACTCAGACACGAAGTAGTGTCGCATGAGAAATCGAAAGAGATACACAGAAAAACCACATAATGCACTATTTGGCTGAACACCAAGTGCAGTGTACAATATATAAATCTAGACAATGCTTTTTACAATCCACACAGCCCCCTACAGACTAGTCTCGGAAAAAGTCACATCAAAAGATAGAATAAACTGACTCAGGTTCCATAAATCGATCGTCGCGGTGAACCAACGCCTGAAAATTACTTGCCTTGCGCAACATGGAAGTCATTAAGTATACTCCGAACCGGTGTCTCACACAGGAAGAACTTAAGGAGATAGGAACACATTTATAATGAGACATGCAAATATGGAGCAACACAAGACTCGTACCATCTGATGATCATCTTAAACATTCTGGGACCATGTCATATAGATGACATATTGATGGGTAACAACAAGGCAATCCGAACACTATAAACTTGACCTGGTGACCCGGACACGAAAAGTAATTATAATGTTCTAATCTTGACAGTGGTTTTGTTCTCCACTCTGTCAAACATAAAAACATCTCAAAAACTTAACTACCAAAAGAATTGACAAACAAATGTTCATTTTCTCCCAGATTATAAATTTCTTTTAAAGACAAAAATTGGCTTTTATTATCTTTCAGGGTTTCATTCTGGCATTGCTGTTCTGTTTCCTAAACGAAGACGTAAGTATCTCAAAATGTCCACATTACAATTGTCGTCATCAAGAAAAACTTATTTACGTCTATGGTCATTTTGAGTGAGTACAATTTAAAGAACAAGACTCTACGTCATGGCCATAATGTCTCGGTCAATGCATAAGTCATCACAATTGAAAATAGCTAAACAATCAAATACAATAAAATGGAAATGGATAAAAAATGTATACCTGATCAGTATTGTTAAGAAATATACAAACAAGAGCTGTAGAAACAAATGAATGTAGACATAACATGTATAGGTGGAACACAGCAAAAATAGAAATGTGCACTGAGATTAAACAATTTAAAGAAAACTTACATACACACAAAAAGCGCACATGCACAAATATATACACAAAGACACACACAAACATACATACATACACGCATATATATATATATATATATATATATATATATATATATATATATATATATATATTGATATATATTGAAATAGATATTGTGTTAAATAATTTAAAAGTATTTTCTGTAATATTTCTACAACGATTTAATTTTTACAATCTATCCTTTTTTAAGGTTCATTCTGAAATAAGACGATCTTGGCAGCGACACAGATCACGAAGACAAAATAGCAATATCTTCAAGAGGTCAACGGCTCAAAGTTCCTTGCAGAGACCATCAAGATCTTCGGTTGTCGTTCCGCCTGCAAATCAAGATAGCACCATCGCATCCAAGCAGAAGTTAACCAACAGCCGATATGTTAGGTCATCGAAATTGCAAAAATCCATGTCTGTCCATTCAACATACATGTCCAACGGCTCAACACAGGCAAACGGTGATGGAAGTCGGTCAGTCACTCTGATAAAACTGGTAGATGGTTCATATAGAGACAGTATGAGGGAAACGCGCGCTACAAACATTACACTTCTATGAGCCCTGAAAGAGCAGGACAATGTTGACTGCCTCTTGGAAAATGTTCTGTCACCAGCTAGTGATACGAAATGCAGCTGACGGTCATTATATGCCTCACCTTCACTCACAGTTTCTAAAGTGAAATTGAAATTAAAAAAATGAAACGCCTTTAAGGAACAACGCGTGTCTTAGATGTAAAATATGCGCTGATATATAGTTTCCAGTTATAAAGAGAATATCAGCTAACCAGATTCTTCCTATTATATATGTGAAGTGTTTCAGGCAAACTAGATTGATCATAGTTCTTCTGTCACAATGTAGGTGGACTTGACTTTCTCTTTATGTCAAAATTTTGTAAATATCTGAATCATTATATGGTACTTTTAGTCTTTCGGCCATTGTGTTATAAACATAAAGATTTGGTCCTAGTCATGCTATATTCCCAACCAATTGGATGTCATACCCTCGATGCCTTGTGGGATCCCTGTTTACTAGAAAGACTTCTGGAAATAACTCTGAAAAAATTGCACGTGCGCTAACTCCAGTGACCTTGATAATGTCTTACCATTGGTCGAAGGTAGCTCAGAACGAGAAAGTGAGGTTGACAAATGACACAGTTTCTTCCTCAATATAATCCAAATCACAGCGCAAAACAATCATTTCAGTGGAAACAACAAATGACAAGTATTGCCCACACCCTCAACAGAGAGAGTGGTCTTAATCACATGTGATGTAAGAACATCATCATCAGATGTAGAATCCCATCTCCTAGGTACCTTCTAGCCACACGATAACTAGGAGTTATATGTCTATGAGTCATACAAGAAAGGATCTCATGCAAACATCAATTGGTTTGATAATGTACACAACTTCAACGCTGCTGTAAGACTTCGGGAGAAATCCCGAGACAAAAATCTGCGTCATGTGTTATCATCGGTAGTCTGAACTAATATGGCATGTCACTGGGCCGTGGTAGCTCATGACGAGAGACTGTGGTCGAAGATGGCGCAGATTATTTTCTCTTAAAACTAATTTAAGTGCAAGTTCCGGTGGCAGACCTTAGACGATTCGCATACACAATCTTGTCCTGAAGCTCTCGCCATCGTCGCTTGAGATGGGGCAGCTATTATTAGAACTCCAACTCGTACCATTGCAAACTTGTCATTCACACAGGGCAACGCCTGGTCCATGAGGAATAGTTTTCTACGTTTGAGAGAAACTTATAGAAATAATGCACCATATTTGATATAAGTATAGATGAGTAACTTGGTGTTCCTGGATACCAAAGGAAGGAGAAGATGAATTGTCAGAGAAGCTACATCCATCTCTACTTGATGTACGCTTCATGTGTACTTGATGTACACTTCATGTGTACTTGATGTACATTTCATGTATACTTGATGTGTGCTTCATGTGTACTTGGTGTGCGCTTCATGTGTACTGGGTGTGCGCTTTATGTGTATCTGAGAGGATTTGTGTCAATAATAATAACTAAGTAATATGTATAGTTTTTTGCGTGCGTATTTTTGTGTGGGTGCGTGTTTGTATGTGTATGCGTGCGTGTTTGTGTGTTTGTGTGCACGCATATTTGCGTACGTGTGCATGCGTGGATGTGTGTGTATGTATGTGTAGAAACCAAAAACATTACTAACTGCAGTAAAACTGAATACCAATGGTGACTAAAAAAAATAAAAAAGTTTAAATTTAGTTTTATTTCGGACCAGTTTACCGACGAATGAACTTATAAAAGCCTGTATCAAGACTGGGCAAACGTAGAAGTGTCCAGATGAAAAAAAGGAAACTGATTTCAATTAACATGCTTACTTACTTTACTATCGCTCCTCTTCTACCCTGGGGTGAAGATGTTTACCAGAGATAATGACAGACTTTTATATCTACGTCTTCATCAAGATCCGTTCTGGAATTTCTAATATTGTCACCTCATGCAGAGATGGCATGGAGGACCTCAATCTGTGACTCCTGGCTTCACACGTTCTGTGCTGTAGCCAGTCTTCCTTAGTTCGACATAGACTTACCACTGTAGCTAAGATTGCTTCACTTGAGCTTTCGGAAGCTCGGGTTCGAGATTATGCCATATTATCTCATTAGGGGTCTCCGTGGCGAAGTGGTCAATCCGTTTGCCTTGTGTTCAGACGGTCCGGGTTCGAATTCGAATTGCGACGGTCGGTCCATGATGTCAAATTTTTCAGGAGATCCCTGAGTTCATTACTGGAGCTACGGAATTCGTCCTTTGTGCGATGCTCTCGACAGACGGGGTACCCCATCTGTCGAGAGAGACTGAGCTAAATGGGGAAAACCTGAGGCGATGAAGTCAAGCCCTCACTTAAAGTTTTGTTTAATTTGTCTTTGGTTTTTAAAGTCAAATCTCATTGTGAACTATGTTTTTTTGTGTTTACCTAAATCACCTTCTATAAACACCTCTTTTCTGACAATAACGTTAAGCTTTTGTTGTGGTCATACACCCGTTGAGCCAGAATCTCAACATACGGGTAGCGGTATACTTGTAAACGAATACATGACAAAAGTAAATGATAAACGAGCAACGAGACAGCAAATAGTTGAAGTAAAAAGAACATAAACTAAATATGTAATGGACTAAAAACTGAAACCACTTCTAGCTTGTAATGTTGATACATGTATGATTATATTCTAATTGATGAACTACATATTCATTTGTTTTGTGTTTTTTAGTGACCTTTTTTGTGCCCATGATTGAAACCTAAAAATAAAAGTATGTAAATAGAACTACTGTAGAACATCATGTAGAGCGTCAGCACCTCTGGCAGCTGTATATTTGAAAAAGCTGATCTGTTATCTATAAATAGTGTTTGAGAATTGCTTGCCTTTTGCTTGTGTTTATGTGTGTGTGTTTTCTATAAATATCATTCCAAGCTGTACCTTCTCAATGTGGCTATTATCAGATGTCATGCAGGAACTCATTGTGATCGCAATAGTTCCATCGTAACATAATTAATTTTAGTTGAAAACATGGATAGTCGAAAACGTAAGGGGGGGGGGGGGGGGTGTGCGATATTTAGAAGATGACAGTCTAGTAGATCTGGTAGATCTATGTGGTGCGTTTAGGTTTATATATTAGTAAATAATAGGGAAAGAGAAAATAGAGAGAGAATGGGGGGGGGGGAGAATGAGAGAGAGAGAGAGAGAGACAGACAGACAGAAAGAGACATTGGCAGTGAGTATTAGCGAGAGCTGTAAAGCAAGAAGAGAGAAAGAGAAAGTGAGAGCGGCAGAGAGACAGAAAGAGACAGAGAGAGAGAATATATAGTTTGCTTAATGGTCAGATATGGTAATCTTTACCAAATTGAATAATCTTTGGAGATAGACACAAATCTCTATCTTATCAATAGGCCGGAGGACAGCCCTAGCTTCTATTCTAGAACATGGCATACCCCCTCTACTCCAGACTTGGCCTTTTCCACGGTGGATATTCACCACAAAATAGACCGCCACATGCTCAACCAATTGGCAGGTAGCGACCATAGGCCAATTAGGCTAGAAGTTTATATGGAAGTATGCCCACAGGAAATAGAACCGCTCCCACGTTGGAACTATAAAGGAGCCGACTGGGACAGATTTGCAATCCTGACAGATGGGCTGTGCGAAACCATCAACACACGGAATAACAACATGAAACCCATGGTGGAAAGCCTAAGCAAAGCAATAATGCAGGCAGCAACCGAAACCATCCCAAGAGGGGCAAGGAAAATCTACAAGCCTTATTGGAATGATGAATTGCAGAAAGCGGAAGACGAAGTCTCAAATGCTAGGGACATAGCAGAGAGAGAACAATCTATAAAGGCAAATATCGCCCTCAAAGCCACCACGGCAAAATACAAATACACTCTAAACAAAATAACAAGAGACAGCTGGAAAAATAAAACAGAAAGCCTCAATCTAGACAAACTATGAAAGTTAGTGAGAGCCATGAGCGACGAAACTCCATCAAAAAAACAAATTACCATTAAGCAGGGCGAAAACATACTCACTGGAAAAAAGGCAGCAAACGCCTTTATAGAACATTATGCCAGAGCAAACCACATTGATGTTCCTACAAATAGGCACACAGACATTAATGAAGAACAAAAGAGGCACGACAACATCAATATGGCACCAGAGGCGCACATGATGGCAAAACTAACAATGAATGAAATAGAAGAGGTCATGAGAACTCTAAAGAAAAAGAAAGCGCTCGGAAAAGATGGCGTAACAAACGAAATGGTGATGCGGCTGGGCCAAACAGCAAAGAGAAAGTTACTATCAGTCATGAACCAAAGCTGGAAAAGGGGAATTGTACCTCAGTCATGGAAAGATGCTGTAATTATACCAGTACCAAAGAAAGAAAAAGATAGAGCAGATCCAAATGGATACAGGCCTATCAGTCTGCTGAGCTGTGTAGGAAAACTGATGAAGCGTATGCTAAACACCAGACGGATGTGGTATCTGGAAGAAAAACACATACTAATTCCACAGCAAGTAGGCTTTAGACAGCACAGATCCACTGAGGATCAGATCACTCTCATAGCATAGGAAATAGAGGATGCTTACAAGGAGAAAAAACACACAGTAGCGGTTTGGGTGGACTTAGAAAAGGCATTTGACAAGGTCTGGAAAAAGGGACTTAGTCAAGGTACGAAGAATTAATGTTTGTGGGAAAATGTACAGATGGATCAGCCATTACCTCAAAAACAGAACATCCAGAGTTCAAGTACAAGGGCAGATGAGCAAAAAGGTGACACTTGAGCAGGGAGTACCCCAAGGAGGAGTACTGTCATCCACACTCTTCCTGGTGTATATAAATAACATCGCAGAGAATATACCAAGAAGAGTCCACAACTCCATGTTTGCAGACGATCCGGCTATGTGGACCTCTGAAAAGAATCTCACCATAGCAAACAATCGGATGCAGCAGGCCCTAACATCGCTGGAGGAGTGGGCGAACTCATGGCTGGTCAAAATAAATGAGGAAAAAACCACATGTACGATATTCTCGCTTTCAAACAAACCACAAAACACCAAAATAAGTCTTAACGGCAAATAGCTGCGGCTAAACAAAAACCCAAACTACTCGGGAGTCACATTTGATCGGCGCGTGACATGGAAAAGTCAGATCGAGAGAAACCGAATGAGAGCCAGAAAAAGAATGGCAATCATGAGGAAACTTGCTGGCACAAGCTGGGGAGCGGACGAAAGTATACTAAAGAAACTGTACACTGGAAGAGTGAGACCAGTTCTCGAGTATGGCATTGTGGCATGGACAACAGCAGCAAACGCGAACTTTGACAAAATTAGCAAACTCCAAAACCAAGCCATGAGAGTTATAACAGGAGGTATGAAGTCAACGCCAATTGTAGAACTTGAAAAGATTACAAATTTGCAATCCATGACCGACAGAAGAGACTGCAAAGCCCAGCAGCAAGCAGAAAAACTCAGAAGACTAACTGACCATCCAATGCATATGAGACTAAATAATTTTGGAAATGGGAAACGAAAGCGGAGAAACTTTGCAGAAATAGCCAAAGCAAAGATGAACAACACCAAAGCCCTTCCCTACTATACACAAACCTACCTGGAGCAGCATATATTTCCAGAGGTGGCAGAAAATATACTAGGTATTGGAAAAAAGAACAGCCAGACTGAAAAAGAAAGAAGAGACATAACCCTGAGGTACATAACGAAAAACTACCAAAGCATGGACTGGACCCATGTATACACCGACGGCTCTGTAACAAACACAACACAGAACGGAGGGGCAGGGGTATTCCTGAGCCTACCAAATGGTAGAAAAACAACACTATCAGTTGCAACTGGAAAATACTCAAGCAATTTCAGAGCGGAGGCAGAGGCACTGAGGGCTGCAGTAGAAGAAATAGTGACATGCAAAAGAAATTAAAGCCATATAGTCCTGCTTACAGATGCCTGTCCGTAGTCACATCACTAAAAAGCCAGAAAAATACTGAACTCAATGATTTAAGAGCAGTACTCTGTCAACTATGCCAGCAGTCCGCACCAAAAAGAGTAGTGGTACAGTGGGTTCCATCTTACTGTAACATCCAAGGCAACGAGGAGGCAGACAGACTGGCAAAAGAAGGTGCAAGACTACCACAACCAGATACTAGTGTGACATACGAAGAGTCAAAAATGCTTATTAGAGCTAGATACATGACCAAATGGGAAACAGAACATACTGGCTACACAAAAAACGATGCCTATTACCAGTTGAACAGAAGATAGCAGGTCGTGGTCTTCAGATTTCGCACTGGCCACAATAGACTTTTCAATAAATTGAAGATAGGTGGCACTGACGAATGCATGTGCGGTACTGGGAAAATGACCGCTGAACATCTGCTGCAAAACTGCCTGACATACGAGGATCAGAGAAAGCAGATGTGGCCATCACCAGTGGCAACACTAGATAAGCTCTATGTCAGTGTCGACAGCCTCAGGATGACCGCTGCTTTTTTCGAAAAAATAAAGGTTGACGTCTGACAGCGTACGAAGAAGAAGAAAGAAGAAGAATAATCTCGGAACATTGGTTTGAACTGCGCCTCTCAGAATCGTTTGACTTCAGAAACCATAATACGGACGTGCTAGTTTAAAATGCTGAGGTACTGGTCAAGAAGTCAGTTTTATTCACATGGTCGCCGTTTTGCTTGTCCACAGCACGACGTGTGGTCCGACTACCACCCCATACCCCCTCCCTCTTGAAAGTTGCCCTTTTTTCCGGATGCCACTTTCTAAATTATGGCATAAAGTGTTTATAGTGCGTTCAGAAATCCGCACCTTTGGTGTTTATAAATTATCTTGACACTTTATTACGTTTGCAACTTCAATGTTTACATATGCACCTATTTTCTTTACAACGTTAATGTGTTTTACATAAATATTATGTAGACTGCCTGGAGTCATCAAAATATACGTTTTTGTCGTTATTTTAATGACGCCCACAGTTATAGTTTATACACACAACACATTTTATAGTACTTCCGTTATATCATAGTAAATGTAGAGCCGCAGGCGTATCTTCATTTACCATAGATGTTTAAGTGAATTATTGGTTTCTATAGACATGCATTAATGTTTATAATAAATGGATTTCCAGTGAGAGGTGTGTGTTGAAAGAAAAATATACGACTAATGTTTGTGTTTTTGTGTTCTGTTTTTAATTAAATGTTGTGTTCCAACCTTCACAATGAGGTACAGAATAGCTTAATTAATGTAATTTATTCTTTCAATATACTATTCATTTTCATGTAGCATGTCATGTACAGAACATCGCTCCCATCACAGTCTGTCTAAAAGAAACTATTTCACTTGCCAAAACTCCAGCCACTGCCACAGGCATACCCAGACATTCCCTGATATCTTGGTGCAATCTTCTTGGTTTACTCCTGCCTCTTTTGTCTAGCACCATACCTTCCATCACTATTCTCTCAAGACCGTTGTGTCTCTTGCCAATCTATTTACATTTCCTGACCAAAATGGAATTGATAAACCAGTTCTTCTTCTCTATGTTCAACTCTTGTCAAATGTCTATATTTGTCTTTTTCTCTGTCCAGGGTATTCTTATGATCTTTCTGAAACATTTTGACTCGAAGGATTCGATTCTTTGTCTAGAAGCGTTGGTAGTCGTCCATGATTCGCAGCCATAAGCTGCTACTGGAAAAGCACAGGTTCTCAAGACTTTCATTTATATCATTTTGTTGGTGCTCTGCCATAATTTCTTCAGTCTGTTCAGTTTCTGCATTGCCGTTGCAGGTCTTCTGATTTATTTGGAGCAGTCACTATTTTTTGTCAATTCTGGAGCCCAGATATTCAAAATGCGTGACCTGATCTATTTCCTCACCACCCACTGTAGATGTATATTGACATCGTGTTTTGTCGGTGGTCATTATCTTTGTTTTGTTTATGTTTATAAACAGGTTTTGATTTTGCTGTGTCTACTTACAGCTGAAATTAGCGGCTCTAGCCCTTCTGCACGTCTTGATAGTATCACTGCGTCGTCTGCGTAGCATAACTCTGGAATCTCATAACCGCCAATTCTTAATGTATCAAAACTTTAAATGTTCTCGTCTTCTCTAACATTTTGCATTATGCATATATGTTGTATAGATAAAACGAGGAGATACATCCCTATCTTACTCCCTTTTGTACTGCCATCCAATCTGGACAGCGGCTCGTTGATCTTGGCAAAATGTTTAAATTCGATAGATAATATGCACAGGAAACCCCATTTCTTTCATGATGTTCAGATTTGGACAAATTTTGATGTTTTTTCGAATCGAAGGCCATGGTGTAATAAATTTAACACGTGTACAGGTCTACATTAAACTCTCTACATTTTTCGTAGATATTCATTATATTGAATATGGGATCTCTGGTCCCTTTGTCGTCTCTAAAGCCTGCTTCGACCACGTCAATTTCAGATTCCAACCTTTTCTCTATCCTTCTTAATATGATCCGCAAGAGTATATTGCTAGCGTGGCTGATTAGCGCGGCAGTTTGGTAGTTTGTGCACAACTTTAGATTGCCTTTTTGGGGGAGGGGAATATATATTGATTTCTTCCATGCTTCTGACCACTCTGCGCTGTGCCATATCTGTTAACACAGCTTCTGATAAATTCGAGCACTGGCCTCACCTCCTGCTTGTATTAGCTCTGCTTGGATACCATCACATCCTGGAGACTTTCCCTTTTTTCAGGTTTTTGTTTGCTGGGCGTACTTCCTCCAATGTTGGTTCAGGTTCTTTCTCATCTTTTGGTAGGATTGTAACTGAGCGATTTGTGCTATCTTCATACATGATTCTGCAGTACTCTCTCCATCTATTCAGTATGTTTTTGGTTTCTGTTAGTGTGTTATCCTATTTTTCATTGAGGACGTGCGGGACCGACAGGAATTCCATTGTCAGTGCTCTTATCGGCTTAAAGACATCTCTCTCCCTGCCTTGTTGATGTAGATTTTCTATGTCCTTTCTAGTGTCTACTATATATCTTCTTTTATCGTTTCTTATTTCTCTACTAACTTTTCTTGCGCAGTTTTTATATGCTGTGTTGGTACTCTGACTTCTCATTTATTTTAATTGCTTTATAACATATATATGTATATATATATTATTTGTCCTACTGCTCTTGCCATACGGCGTCGCTGAGAGGTTAGATGTGTAGATTTCTTGTTATCACCAAGAGGGAGGCTTGTGCTGTCTTTAGGTGTAACTTCCTGAGAGTCCCAGAGACACCCTCGAGCCATCGACATCGAGGTCTGCCTCTTTCTCGTGGACCGGAGACCTGCAGATGATATGCTCTTGATGCAGGCTGGTCATGGTGCATTCTGACTAAATGACCAAACCACTTGACTTGTTCTGCTTCAATGTAGTTACTAACTCGGTTTGTCCCTACTGTCTGCCTCAGCGCGGTGTTGCAGATTCGTTCAAGGATTGTCTTTCCGGCTGCACTTCTCATACATCCCATCTCTCATCTCTGAATCTTACGCTTACGTGTTTCTTGTAAGGCTCAAGATTAACATTGGTAGCACAATATATGATTAAATAGTGTATTTATCAGCCTACTCTTAGTTGAAAGAAGCCCTAGAGTATTTTTAAATAGGTGTAATTTGATAGTGGACAATGTTCGCTATATTAATTATATGTGCCATCTCTCTTTCCACGCTGCCGTCATCAGTAAACATACTACTTCGGTATTGGAATACCCGTACTTGCTTGATACCAATGTCATTTATGTGAAAACGTCTCTGCATTTGTTCACGTGAAATCAATATAGTCTCTGTCTTGCCTATATTGAGCTTCATGTCATATTCGCTACCAGCGAAACTGAGGTAGTGCTAGTGGGGTTGTAGGTCTTCTCCGTTTTGGTAAAAGACGATCTGATCATCAGTAAACATTTCATTGAAGGACTCTTCAGGAGGGTTAGCCAACTGCATAATTTTATCCATGTAAATTATGGATAAAAGCGGAGAAAGAACACACCCATATCGTATATCATTCTGCACTGAAAACCAATGTGTTATACCTGCATTCGTTCGTACTGAACCTTTACTGTTTATGTACAAGGCACGAATGTTATCCAGTGGTTGACCCTCCACACCATATTCCTCCATTACCTCCCATAGCCTACATCGGTTTATCGGGTTAAATACCTTTTCTTGATCAATGAAGGCCACGTGCAGTTTCTTATTGGATTCTATTGTTTCCTGCTTTTCCGGAAATCTGATTCTGAAGTACTGAGCGGCGGCTCCACAATAACTCGAACTCGTTGCTCAAGAACCCGTGAGAAAAATGTTCTAACATGACTAAGGAGCGATATGCCCCTACATTTCTTTATGCCCTTGTGTTTTTTCATCAAATAGATAACCGCTCTTTGCCAATCACCAGGCACCTTCCCTTCAATACACGTCTGGTTAAAGATCTTTGTGAGCCATCTTACCCCTACATCGTGACAAGCTTTTGTGGCATCTGCTGATATGTTGTCTACACAAATATAGTTTGATGTTTCTATTATTTGATCGGCAATCAGATCACAGGGTAAGTTTTTCATACACATGTTTCATCACGTGATAAATTGTACATATCTAAATTAGTTTAAAGTAGGTATTTTGTTAACCAGTTTTATTGAAACAGGTAATACGCAAAAACACTCTCTCCAACTCTTTTTAATATATTCTTTGAGAGAATTATGAGTGAGGCACTTGGAGGTGACGTTGGTACTGTCAAGATTTGGGGCTGAACGATTACCAACCTTCGTATTGCAGATGACATCGACGGGTTGGCGGGTTCAGAAACAGAACTCAAAGAATGGATCAAAAGGTTCGATGAAATAGCTATTGACTATGTTATGGAGATAAACTCTAAAAAGACTAAATTAATGACCAACAACGCCGAGGGTGTCTACAGTAGGGTAAAAGCTAATGGCCATGAACTCGAAGTGGTTGATCGTTTTAAACATCTGGGTTCGATTGTCAGTGATGAAGGATCAAAATGTGAGGTGTTGGTCAGAATAGCAAAGACTATAGCGGCGCTTGCACAGCTTAACAAAATCTGGCAAGATAAACTGTTAGCGCTATGCACGAAAATCAGATTAATGCGTGCATTGGTCATGTCAATATTCCTCTATGCTTGTGAGATTTGGACAGTTACAGCTGATCTTCAACGAAGGATACAGTCCTTGGAGATGAGATGTTTCCGAAGACTTTTAAAAGTCACGTACAAAGATCAAGTTACAAATGAGGAAATACGAGATAGAATTACAACAGCAATAGAGCCTTTTGAAGACCTCTGACAACTGTCAAAAGATGGAAACTCGCTTGGTACGGTCATATATCGAGATCAAATGGTCTTGAAAATACGATCCTGCACGGAAAGGTGCAAGGTAGACGACGAATAGGCCGTCCCAAAAAGAGGTAAGATGACAACATAAAAGAATGGACCAAAATTCGAACAGAAGAGGCCACTGACAGAGAAGGGTGGCATAGGGTTGTGATGATGTATTTATGTGTGCCTCAACAACCTCACTGGTTATGGGATGACCTGACTTAAATACACAAATATAGATGGACGTTGTAGTTCAAAAATGAAACTGCGTTGTGAACCAGGAATTAAAAGTAAACATGCAATTGGGCCTAGAAAATAACTTGGTGGTCTAGGAGAAAATGTCTGGGCAGGACAAGAGTGACTAATTTGATTTCAGTTTGCTTCACAAAAATGTCAAATATCGAAAGCTAACTTTTAACAAGGAATCTTAAAACTTCATGTTTCTAAATGAACGTGAACGCTAGTCGTGAGATGTGAAAACAAGAATTTGTGAATGATGATACTCTCCCCTTGCCCACTGCCGACTTATGTAGGCTAGTGTAGCGATTGATAACTAGGACGCTATACTATTCACCTCTGATACTGTGAATACATGTTTAAAATGGTGGCGAGATAATCAGTAACGTAGAGTATTTGATCGAAATGTGGAATCAGCGTGTAAATGTGGGTGCGTCCCTTTATGTGTATATACGAGATGTGTTCAAAAAGTATCCAACCTTTGGGTCTGAAAAATACAATTACTCACCTAAAGGTTTAAAACCCTAATCCCCTTCAAAGTATTCTGCTTAGGATCCAACACACTTTTCACAGCGGTCCTGTCATTGTTGAAAGCATTTCAGGCTGGCCTTTTTTGGGAATACAGCTGGGTCGTTGCATCCAGCATAAGCTCTTCTAGTGACTCAAATCAGGGCCCCTTTCAGTAGAATTGCCAGCTTCAGGAACAGTCAAAAATTGCAAGGAGCCATATTAGGAGAAGAGGGACCCTGGCGAACCAGAGGAATGTTGTCGGAATATTCGAAAAATGGACAAATGCGTTGTCATGATGGAGCTGTCAAGTTCCCGTTGTCATGATGGAGCTGCCAAGTTCCCGTTGTCATAATGGGGCTGCCAAGTTCCCGTTGTCATGATGAAGCTGCCAAGTTCCCGTTGTCATGATGGAGCTGCCAAGTTCCCGTTGTCATGATGGAGCTGCAAAGTTCCAGTTGTCATGATGGAGCTGCCAAGTTCCCGTTGTCATGATGGGGCTGCCACGTTCCCGTTGTCATGATAGAGCTGTCAAGTTTCCGTTGTCATGATGGAGCTGCCAAGTTCCCGTTGTCATGATGGGGCTGCCAAGTTCCCGTTGTCATGATGGGGCTCCCAAGTTCCCGTTGTCATGATGGAGCTGCCAAGTTGCCGTTGTCATAATAGGGCTGCCAAGTTCCCGTTGTCATGATGGAAGCCAAGTTCCCGTTGTCATGATGGAGCTGTCAAGTTCTCGTTGTCAAGATGGAGCTGCCAAGTTCCCGTTGTCATGATGGAGCTGTCAAGTTCCCGTTGTCATGATGAAGCTGTCAAGTTCTCGTTGTCATGATGGAGCTGCAAAGTTCCCGTTGTCATGATGGAGCTGTCAAGTTCTCGTTGTCATGATGGAGCTGTCAAGTTCCCGTTGTCATGATGGAAGCCAAGTTCCCGTTGTCATGATGGAGTTGTCAAGTTCCTGTTGTCATGATGGAGCTGCCAAGTTCCCGTTGTCATGATGGAGCTGCCAAGTTCCCGTTGTCATGATGGAGCTGCCAAGTTCCCGTTGTCATGATGGAGCTGTCAAGTTCCCGTTGTCATGATGGTGCTGTCAAGTTCCCGTTGTCACGATGGAGCTGTCAAGTTCCCGTTGTCATGATAGAGCTGTCAAGTTTCCGTTGTCCACGTTCCGGTCAATTCTGTCACCCAACATCACCAAGGCGACGGATGACCTCCAGGTAGTACTCTTTGGTAAAGTTGTGACCTTATGGTGCGTACTTGCATAACCCGACTGGAGTAAAACAAAACGGTCAACATGACTTAGACATTGCGTCATTTTGGCATGAATGAAAACCCGATTGGTGCACACTGCACTTGAGACTGACCAGCTGACTGCGAGCGACTGACGCAATCTGCGAGCGGGGAAAAATTCACCCGCCTTTACCTCATTTCTAAAGGACAACACCCATGTTTCATTTGTTTCAGCGAAGAAAATACAGTCGGATACTTTACGAACAGTGGTGTGTGCGTGCCGGTGCGTGCGTGCGTTCTGGCGGTCATTACTGGTTAAACAGCTCATCTTACATCATGTCTTGTTTTTGTTGTGATCTGTAATTTGTTTTCGTTCGTTTGTTCTGTGTCCCCGACGAAGGGCCTGTGGTAGGAACGAAGGTGGCGTTTTGTTTGTGTCATTGTGCGATCACTGAGCTTTTACCTATATGTGTTTTGATCGAATTTTGACGTTTAGTATCACTGCTGTTTTGATCTATTTATTTCTACATTGCTCACTTAAATTAAACTTCCCTGTACCAAAATTACATGACTAGGGGAAGGATAAGAAATATACATTTTGACTATCTTAAAGAAGTTCTACTAGGCATTAATTGAATCAAACGGCCATAGAGAAGACACATGATTGATAAGTGTATCTTCCATCGATGTCCGGCGACCGAAGTGGACAATCGAGATGTGATGGTATTTTCATGGAAAATTGAACCTCTGCACATGCGCAAAATGTGGGATATTTAAAAAAAGAAAGTTTCATTTCCTGTGGCATTCAAAAAGTCTTAGTCTTATTCGAGATGTACATCTACAAGAGCAATTGCCCTTGTGCAGGTCCCAACTTTTGTGCCGGTAGGTGCATTTTTCTGCTTAGCAGGCTGGGCTCGAGCAGAACTGCATTCTTTGGTTGGTTTCCTGCTGGTCCTAGCTTAGTTTCCAGTCGGTTTGCCTCGGTGATAGGCTAACTTGTTTGTTTTAGGATCGCAAGTGCTGTGCAGCTCGACCGAATCTAGTGGAGTCCCACGGAGTAGCACGGCAGCTTCGTCTTTTTGTATTGTCTGTCTAGGATAGGAATATATTTGTCAGTCATATTCATACAATTCATAAACACCGGAAAGGATCTGTTTATTTTTTACGGTTAGAGGCTAGAGGCCAATTAGAGAATAGTGTACCAAGGGGCAAACAGGACAATTCGAGACAATAACAGGATGGGAAGATAATTATCAACAACAACATTTTTCACGGACAGTTATCAAATTAGAATACTTGAGAAATTGATTTTATGAGGACAGATATTCACATTCATCAGTCATTAGTGAACTCGATGATGAAAATTCTTATTCGGAGTCCAAAGTTGTTTTACTTAAGTCAGATAATGTTATAAACTCGTAGAGGATAACTTTGCCGTAATTAACTAGGCGCGGCAGAATGAGATATAGATAATGAACATCAGATCGATATGTTTCTTCAGCCAAGACAAAAACAAGGACCAGGGCGTGAACATTGATAATCTTCTACACTCATTAATAGAAAACGCAAGTGGCAACTGAAATGCGATAAAACTATACACGTGGTGAAATAAACTGTGAAACACCACTATAAATAGAGGGGAAAGTGTATTTAGTCCAGGGCATTAGAGACCTCTGGGGCCATATCGACATGGCGCCTAGACATATTGCCATTGTACTTAACATTTCATGACCAGTGGTGTATTTACTCGCAAAATATCCTCCATGGCCTAGAACAAATAATTACATCAGTCCAGAAGCATAGTGAAACCCAGAATCTCTACCTGAATACAAAGAAAACAAAGATAATGACAACTGACAAGACAAAACTCAACCCAAAATCGAGATCGTTGGAGAAGAGTTTAAAAATTAACATTTTTAATATTTTGTATCAATATTAAACAACAGTGGAGACTGTACAAAGGAAGTAAGAAGATTACTGAATATGATAATGCAGAGGATTAGGAGTATGCAGAACCTACGGTATAAAACAAACAATGTACTAAAACTAAAGATCCTAAGAATATGAATTTTGCCCGTGGCAACCTATGGTTGTGAAACATAAATGTTTACAAATGCACTAAGAGCGAAGATCGGTGCATTTGAGACACAGTGACACACTAGAGTCCTGAAAATCCCGTGAACAAAGAAAAAGAAATCCTTCCGGCAAGACCTGAATGTGGAAGAGAATTGGCTTATAAATGATGTAATGACCCGAAAACTCAGGTTTTTTTGGACACTTTAAACGACACAACGGACTGGAACGACTGGTTATTGGGGGGGGGGGGCATGGTCACTGGAAAACGAGGCAGGGGCCGACCGAGAAGACAGTGAATTCAAGACATCAAGGAGACGCTGGATTTGACCTTGTAGCAGGCCGAATGACTGACGAAAGATATACTGTCCTACAGACAGGCTGTCATGAGAGCGACGTTCTGCAAAGGACAGGCTACATGATAATGATATGGAAGTACTGCGAGGGACAGTCATTAAGTAACAGCGGTTTTTACTAATATCATTTTTACAAATGTGCGAACCAGAAATTGTGTGTGTCATATTTATCGGCATAATTTCCGTGCCTGACAGCACACATTATGCACCTGTCTACGAGCTTGTGAATGTCCTATAGAAATAAGTAGTTTAGTGTCACCTTTAAACAATTTCGCTCGCCTCCATTACCTCGTTGTCATCTGCAAACCTCTGACCCTGCAAATGTTCTTTCAAGGTTTAAACAAGTAAAAGTCCGATGGCGCCAAGTCAAGATTGTATACTGGATGTTTCAAGACCTAAACTTCAAGAGCACGAACTGTTTCCACTGTATGCACAGCCGTATATGGGCAAGTGTTATCGTATAACAGCTTCACATCTTTTGAGAGAAGTTCCTAGCGTTTTGATCGTATCGTGAGCTTCAACGTGGTCACTAACATGTCAGTGTATCGAGCACTAGTAACCATTTCACCCTTTTCCTGGAAATGCACCAATAGAGGGCTATTAGCATCCCAAAAGATGGTAATCATGATTTTCCAAGCGAAAGCCTGTGTTTTGAATTTTTCTTAGCTGGAGACGAGTGCTTCCATTGCATTGACTATTTCTCACTCTCTTGTTCGTAATGGTGAGCCTATGACTTGTCTCCTGTCCTCATTTGACAGAGGAAAACAACTCCTTCATGGGCATGATGGTGCAAATGCTCCTGATAAATGGACTGCTGTGCACGCTTGTGGTCATCAGAGAGCTGCCTTCAGACCAATCTGCTAAACACATTCTTATAACCAAGGTCATCATAGACAGTTTTGTGCGTGAATCGTGTTTTAATGTAAGGCTATTTAATCAATAATGACTCGCCAGTTGCCACAACTAGCTGGTGAATCTGCTGTGTCTCTGTGTCAATTCCACGTTTGGTGGTCTCCCACGCGGTGGTTCATCAAAAACGTTTTATCTTCCGTTTTGAAACCTTTCTACCTATTCATACACTCTCCTCTGACTCAAGCAACTGTCTACATACTGAACTTTTATTCTTCTGCAGATTTCTAAGGTTTCATACCATCTGAGCACAGCAAATTAACAACGTCTCGTTGTTCCTCAACGGTGCAAGTCGACAGTGTGGCGGCCATGCTGTATGCTATTTTCGCGCATGCGCGTACTGCTCGATCGTCACAATCCCTACATGGAGTATCACTAAATGCCATTTGATGTCCTGAAATAAGATTTTCTGTTGAACATACTATTCCATAAACTTTATAATAAAATTGCTGTTCCTTAATGACTCATTCGTATATGTTGTTCATCGAGCAAAATTGAGATATCTGCTATTTCAAAGATCTTTTCATCTACCCGGGTCGGCATATACACTCCCCAGACAGACGCACACAAAATCATATGAAGCATTTTTTAAAATGACAGTATGGAGACACCGCGCACGTTGCATGAGTGAACATAGATACGTAGAAGGTAGATTCAGACCACTGCAAACATCAGATCTTCGACAATGGAATTATCCATAAGTCGTGCTAGAATATGGAAAGACATAACTAGTAAGAGTGGGGGGTAAACAGGACCCAACTTCAAAAAGTTGGAAATTAAGAAGAGAAGCGCCGAATTATTCTTGCATACCTTTAAGAAGCAGTCTATCAATTTAACCAGGCAAGCAGTAGATTGAAACCCACTTGGGAAGTGAAAAGTGGAACACCGAAGATAACTTGAAGTGGGGTAACAGAGCAAGGGAAACCTTATGGCTGGAACTCTTAAGAGGAATAGTACGTACAACTGAGCAGACGTTGAAGGTCTGCCGTCTCACGGAAATCAGCGGACAAGTCAGTCACGTAAGCGGGAAGTGGAGAACTAAGCTTGAACGTACTGTGACAACAGACAAGCCTGAATCTTGAATAAAACAACTTCGCACAGGCCACAACAGGCTGAGGTACCATCTATTCAATAAACTGAAGATAGGTGACACTGACGAACGCACCTGTGGTACAGGGAAAATGACCGCTGAACATCTGCTGCAAAATTGCCCGACATACGATGACCAGAGAAAGCACATGTGGCCATCACCAGTGGTAATACTAGACAAGCTCTATGGCAGTGTCGACAGCCTCAAGATGACAGCTGCTTTCTTCGAACAAATACAAGTTGACGTCTGACAGCGTACGAAGAAGAAGAAGAAGAAGAAGAAGAAGAAGAAGAAGAAAAAGAAGAAGAAGAAGAAGAAGAAGAAGACAGTTGGCAATAAGAACATTTGTTCCTTCTTTCGGCTTTTCGCCGGAAGTATAGGGCCCCCGCTCTAGCTGGCCTCCCTACTGAAAGCAGGCATTCAGTTCCAATAGTAAATAAATATACATGCTGAGATTGCCAGCCCCATCCACAACCGTCTTTAGACGGTCTTACCGACATCTTTAGAAGGTTGCAGTGGCTATATTGTTTCCACCAGCCGAATCACTCAAGTGGAGCCCCAGGACAATATGAGAAAGGAGACACCAAGACGCGGCATCTGTTGATGACGTCATTTGAACTCCTATAACGATGGAAATTATTTCAGAATTCTAAAGTTGCTGTAATCTTCCTTATTTAACAATCATGTATTTAAGGCGCTAAATATAGACTATTTTTCAGATTAACTCGGCGAATGGTCAGCAGACATGATTACTTGATGTCAAGTGGATTTTTAAATGGCAACTTGACTATGATAAAAATGAGCAGCGTAGATGCATTATGAACAGTTTTGTTCGATCTCAGAAAGAGAAAGATGGGGAGGTGGAAGGCACACATACACACGTAGGAACGTATACATACACACACACATACAGGTCAGTTAGAATGAGAAGGTCATGCTTTTGGTGTGTATGGGGGAGAGGGGGGTGGTTTCTGGGTACGTGTGGGGTAATAGGAGGAGGTCGTTGAGTGTGTGTGTGTGTGTGTGTGTTATTGGTGTGTATGGGTTAGTAAGCGTGTGCGTGTGTAAATGCGTGCGTGTGACGTCTGTTCAAACAGTTGTCGAACTTTAAAAAGTCCGATCCAATGCGATTACATAGAAATGTCTGGACAGGGGTACTACCTAGTGATTACTTTCTCAAGTATGCTAGCATTTCCCGCGTTTTCTTTATCTGATGCTTCATCGTCGTGAAGCTGGAATGTTTACGTGCCTGAAAGTTCTGTTTCGCGTTTACCAAATGCACGACGATTTGCTTGAATCTCGGAAAATGTTCACTAGATTTATTAAATGTTAAAACAAGCTTATGGTGACCACTGCTTGAGTGGTGTGCGTTGTAGTAGTAGTGGTAGTGGTAGTCCCTTTGGGTCATGACTGATTATAGGATAATATGACTTTGAGTGATAAAGAAAAAAATATACTTGAACAGTATTCTTGTCTTTCTTCATGCGGCGTTGTTTTTTTTCTCACTTCTCTGTGTTACAAGAGCGTCTCTTCACTAAGCATAAGGTGGCTCTTCAGGGTACATCTGCACTTTGATCAGTCTGCAGCTTCGTTTTCCCAGGATGTCTGACTCATGTCCAGGAACTTCAAATCACTCTTTCACACATCTTTGAATTTCATCTGCAGTCATCCGAATGTTCTTTTGCCACCCGCCAACTGTCCTTAAAGGATATCTTTGGGATTGCGACTATCTTCGATGTGACGAACATGCCCATGCCGTCGTAGTCTTCACTGTTTAACGAGAATGTACATCCTTGAGAAACGGGTACCTCGCGAGAGTACACCTCTGCATCTGTTACTCTGCCCATCCATTTAACTCCAAGAATAGATCGCAGGCTCCATAGATGGAAGGTGTTAAGCATGTGCTCTTGTTTGGCATAAGTTGTCCAAGATTCGTTACTATATAGGAGCGTGCTGACGACACATGCATTGTACATCATGGCCTTGGTTGTAATTGTCAGTTTCTTGTTTTTCCAAACACGCGTTGTGAGGTGAACAAATGTAGCAGCAGCTTTGCCAATGCAACTGTCTGTTTCTGGGTCTAGAGAGAGCTTGTTGTTGATCAGGGACCACATATGTGAATTGGTGCATAGTTGCCAGTTGATAATTATCAACGCACAGAGTTGTAGGGAATCTACTTCCTGACCCAGCGCATGTGTTTTGTTGAGCCTTATTGTGGGACCAAAATCTTTGCAAGCTTAAGAGAAACGATCTATCAACCTCTGACGTTCCTGCTGACTGTGGGTGACAATTGCATAATCATCAGGGAAAAGCAAATCTGCGTTGTAACAAATGGTTTAAGCGATATAGTGATGATCGACAGGCAACAGATGACGTGCGCCTTCTGGGTGGCTGAAGATATCTTCTAACGACGCTGCTGCCCAGTCTCATGAGATGTCGCGTTCCAATCATCGCCTGACAGTTCAAGTAAAAGCAAAGTATTATAACACGTTGTGATAATAACATTTAAATACCGTTCGTCTAGTTGTCTTCTCTTTCCATAATACATCGCAATAGAGACAGGATATGCAGCAATTTTTGGTAATTGTAGTCAATCGGTGACCACCCACCTCCCCGACTGAATACCAAATGATTTCAAATGTGTGTGTTAAAACAGCACAGTTACCTTGGAGCCACACATATTCAGCAGTAAAAAGTTGTTGTTTTGTTTTTGTGTTTAATGCCCATTTACTCTTTTGTGCGCCCTAAGAAGGACGGTAAGTGGCAGGTTTTAGTAGTGTTCCTCACATCCCAAGCGTGCTGATGAAGGTGGACCGTGGTCCTTCAGGCGGTTGTGCTATGATTGGCTTCATCTGCGTGACGCTCACTACTACAAGGATCATGGCGATCCACATCTTGTCAGTCAGACTGCCTTGAATACAGCTGTTTCAAGGCGACGTTACATGGAAGGGAGATAGTGGTCTTAGGCAGTATATTGTACCTGATCCTGACGCGACATCCTGGTCAGTATGTTGTGCATGACCGGACGTATCGTCTCAGTGCCCTGACATCAGTAAATATCTTGGTAAGTGGTATATAAGTTTATTATCATATTTTAAAATGGGTGTCCTATTGTTTTTAACACACTGCTAATTTGTCACAGGTACAGTACATTAAAAAAGTATTTTATTTAGTAACTCCCAACAACAGTCCTCAACATATGCGTATTTTTGCTAATATGGATTGTGACAGAAAGTTCCGACAATTTACAATAATTATTGATCTGATATCGTGGTCCTTTCAAGCTGAATTTCAGTCGTGGAAATAGACAAACAAGTATAATGAGGCCAGGTCAGGTGAGTATGGTGGCTGGGGCCTGGTGAGTTATGTGGATGGGGCCAGGTGAGTTGAGTGGCTGTAGCCAGTGAGAAGGGTGGCTGGGACCAGGTGAGTGTGATGACTGGGGGCGAGTGAGTAGGGTGGCTGGAGCCAGGGGAGTTTGAGGACTGGGGGCAGGTGAGTAGGGTGGCTGAGGTCAGGTGAGTAGGGTGGCTGGGGCCAGGTAAGTTTGATGACTGGGAGCAGGTGAGTAGGGTGGCTGGGCCAGGTGAGTAGGGTGTCTGGGGCCAGGTGAGTAGGGTGTCTGGGGCCAGGTGAGTAGGGTGGCTGGGGCCAGGTGAGTAGGGTGTCTGGGGCCAGGTGAGTAGGGTGTCTGGCGCCAGGTGAGTAGGGTGTCTGGGGCCAGGTGAGTAGGGTGGCTGGGGTCAGGTGAGTAGGGTGGATGGAGCCAGGTGAGATTGATGACTGTGGGCAGGTGAGTAGGGTGGCTGGGGCCAGGTGAGTAGGGTGTCTGGGGCCAGGTGAGTAGGGTGTCTGGGGCCAGGTGAGTAGGGTGTCTGGGGCCAGGTGAGTATGGTGCCTTTGATCCAAATGAGTAGGGTGGCTGGGGCCAGGTGAGTAGGGTGTCTGGGGCCAGGTAAGTACGGTTGTTTCATCGCCGACTATTATTTTCTTAATGCAGTTGTCCTTCTCATTAGCTTGATCCAGAAGTTCCTGACAAATGGCAACGCGATTGTCTTTTTTTTAATTATCTTAAAACAGGAGTGGTGGAGCTAACTCAGCAGTTACCAGATGCATTTTTAATGTGTCTGTTATGTTAGTGTGTCGTGATTGCACGTTCTTATGGACAGGGATGTTCCACACCAGTCTCTTAGTTACTTCCCCTGATTAACTTATAAAACAATTAGGCATTTCCCAAATAAGCCATTATTTTTTAGGATTATATCAATTGTCCAAATGGTGTGTGACCACTGAACGTTGGCATTTTTATTACAAGGCAGCTCTAAAGACCTGTCTAATTATGCAACAAATGGCTTTTTGTGGATATACGTATGACAGTGAAAATAGATCAATGCTTGGAATGATTTCAAAGGTTATTATTTAGTAATGCGGAATACAAAGACACCATTCGAATTCAATGAACTCCTGCACATTACTAAAAATTAAAGACAGGAAACTGCTATCAATCGAGCCGAGATTTGACTTTAAATTTGAATCATTTAGATTGCATATTTAACAATATGATATAGCATGTCGATTTTGTGTATGTGGAAATTAATTTATATGTAGACACAGTAACATAATGGGATAAATATAGGAACAATGTATAAACAAATGTAAATGAATGAATTATATTTTTCTGAAGAATGTATTTCCATAATGTCACTAGACACAATCATGTCGAGTCATGATTTAATCTTTGTGAAGATTTAATTCAAATTAGGTCATTAGATACAAACATGTGTCAAGTTAATAATTCATCTTTGCGAAAAATTCACTACAATTATGCTTTAGACACAAATATATATCAAGTAATGAATTAATCTTTGTTAAGAATAAATTCCAATTATGCCATTAGATGCAAACAGACTTCAAGTTATGAATTCATCTTTGCGAAAAACGAATTCCCATAATGCCATAGACAAATAATAAGAAATTCTACCTGCATATAGAGCTGACTATCCTAAAATAAGGGAAACAATATGTAAATTAAAAAGTGACATGTTGTAATATTTATACAGCATATTTAGGATACAAAATACTTGAACATAATTATTAAATGGAATTTTAAATTGGCCTATAATCAAACAGTCTTTGTCAATATTAAATAGTTTCTATTGCGAAGACAATGTTAAATTATATAACTGAAATTTATATAACCGAAGTATGTAATTATGAGATGTAATATCATAAATTAAATTGCATTTGTATAAAGATATTTAATTGTAAAAGCGAGTATGACTTGAATCGACATGAGCAGCCCACATTTTACGCCAGTGTATTCCCATTTCCATATTCACATTACCATTCACACAAACATTTACATAGACAAGTTGTAGAGTTATATATTACATAAACACACACACAGCATATTTAGTGTGTAAAAGTCACATTATGTGTTAGATTATTAAAAACGTCACTTGACCCTTCACACACATCTTCTGTGCCTCGTTAGACTTCCTATTTTCCATACAAAGAATTATCCTATTTCCACAATTGGATAAACCTGCAAAATATGCGATAGTAGTGAGAAATGTTAATTCTTTTCTCTGTGCGAGTTTCCACAAAAGATCTTCCATATTTCTATAAGGCAGTTATGGTAGAAGTTGATATCGTTGACCTGAGTACACTGTTTGTATCACTCACATCAAACTTATCCATGGATAAAATAAAAACTAATTTCACTGTGACTAAAGTGGACACATTAACATTTAAAGTCAATGCTTGGAATGCATTGCCACATAAAATAGTGGAGGCATCGTCAATTAATGCATCCAAAAATAGATTGGATTCGCATAGGTATTTTTAATCAAATGAATGTAAAAGAAACTGGCTATATGCTGTGAGGATTCGTCTAAACAAGTATAATGACGTTAAGTAAATGTAAGAATAAGAAAGAATTACATTTTATTTGAATTTAGATTTATAACTAATGCTCCATTTTGTAAACAACTAGAACATTTTACCTTAAAAAAATTGCTTCATAAATATTTTACTAAAATCTTCCAAATGTTTTGCAATTTATACACATAAGCTAACTTAATGTTTATTACCTTAATCGTGAGTATCAACTCAAAAACATAGAATCTAGTATCTGTATAACTTGCACACTGTGCTGACTCCTGGCTGGTAGGATTAATTCAATGGATATATCAGAAGACTGATCCACACACTATCGCCAAAAATGATTACGGGTACTGCTTCCAAAAGTGAAAACGGCAGTTTGTGTGAGGTGGTAATAGGGGAGGAGAGTATTTCAAAGGAGACAATGGTGACCAGGAACCAGAAAACTAGTAAAAGGTATGTACTCGTAAAAGAAGTTCTGAAACTTTGAAAGTGTCTGAGACCGGTATGTGAGAAATGGCATGTATGAAGCATGGAAATTATAATTTGACCACAAAAAGGCTTATGTCAGCATAGAAAATGCAAGCAGATTTTAGCTCAGGGAAGAGAGTTCAGAGGTCAGGCACGTCGTACATTCTTTGACAAAGCAGGTCTGGATTTGTCTCTGTCCGATAATCGTGACAGGGAGGAGAGATGGTTAGTCTTACTTTAGAATGTTTGAAGCGATAGTTCTAGATAATTAACACGAGTAAGACGGGTGTTCAAAATGATGGGGGAGAGGGGGAGGGGGGAGGGGGGGGGAGTCATTCTGTGAGAAGTATTTCAGAGTTAGCATATCATCAATGATGGATGAGTTTAATTGTCATTAAAGAAAAAGGTAGGCGTTTTGAAGGCGCCCATTTCGTTATGTTTAGTCATTAGCGAAAGATTGGAATTTTGTGACAAGCTGTCACGGTGAGATTGAAAGAGAGGCAAGATAGCCATGGAAAATACTAGTGGATCCAGAAAGGAGGAACTTGGCTTATTGACAAACGGGGAATGCCCATTAGCGACACGAGCCACGGGCTGGTCAACGGGAAGGGGACAGAAATACCTCGTGACTGGCGGTCATGTTGGATAGAACGGAGCATAGGGGCCAATAATGACCGAGACACAAAGCAGACCAGACAGATCTGTCTTTGAGGTTATCCAATTTGTGTCTTAGGTGTCGCACTTTCGCCTAATGGAAGAAATGGTGAACCTTTCCCAATGGCTCAAAAGCAGAACTGATCACTTCGAGTGAGAGAACTCGTCAAAGTCAGAAAGATATTGTAGATTCCACGGGCACTAGGACTGTAGCCTGGTAGAAAGCTGAGAACAGTGAGCTGAGTTGGTAAACTGGTAAGAATCCGTGAGTGCACCATAGACTCCCAAGGGAGCACGATCACAAAGCTCGTATGGGAAATCTTTAATTCCCCAGCGGAGCTCAGATGAACGGAAGATGCAGAGTTGGTAAACGCAGCAGTGATAGAACTGGTAAGAATCCGTGAGTGCACCATAGACTCCCAAGGGAGCACGCTCACAAAGCTCGTATGGGAACTCTTTAATTCCCCAGATGAACGGAAGATGCAGAGTGCCAAGTACCAGCCACGTCGCTAGATGACGACAAGTACTAAAAGACCACAGGATAATTATTGAATCTATTAAAAACTAGTCGCAGATTGTTAGGAACAATATTGATACACAATAGAACAGGGTGTTAGTTCAAGAGGTTCCATCCAGCGCATGCTGAAAATCTCTGCCTAGAAAGATTTGTCATAGATTAGATTAGTTAATATTAGTGTAAATGATTAGTCTGTGTAATAAATGAATTACATTGTTTTTATATATTCAAAGAAGTTGTAGTAGCTATATGTTGGTGTGTGTGAAAAGGCTAATTGACTGTAAGAAAGATAAGGCCACTGAACGACAGAGTAAAATGAGTAGAAAGGTTAATCTGACAGAACATTTTGATCAGACCGTATATGTATATAACTAATTACATGTGCAATAAATGAAGTGGTGCGATTAAAAGCTAAATTGAAACTAAAAATGTAAAGACTAGAAGAAAAGCAATTTAGCTTCTCTCGATTGCTTCATTTTCATCGTTAACTTCGTAATTGCTTTAGCGCCTCAGCCGCAAATGAATATTTTTTGTTTCCTTGTAAAAATGTTATAATTTTTCTAAAATGAAACAAAGACGTAATCTATCCCCACACATACACACACTACGAATGCATACTCTCGTACATACAAACACACATACATTTATGCATACCAAAGATACACACTCTTATAAACACACACTTACACACACAAGCACACACTGAGATGAACGTTCGTAATCACATAAAATCAAGTGAAATTGCTGTTCTCGAGTGTGCCAAGCTTCGGAACAATGAACAATTGATTAAAACTAATTGTATAATTAAGACACATGTTCATATCGGATGACTAGAACTAATTAAAAAAACAAATGTTGAGACGACCATGCGTTTCAACAAGTAAAAAAGTGTAGGCGTGGAGAGATACACACTAGTGGTATCCGGGTTTCAAATAACAGACGCCTGTAACCTTCCAAGCATGCCGTAAAAGTAACCAAAAATTATTTGCATGGGACCCGACTAGCAACCTCAAATGAATTAAATCATTTCTTTGAAACTGAAACAGGAAACCATGACATAGGCTTCAAGGAAATGGGTCAGCTATAGTGGTGGCCCCATGCTTCATTTGGGGCGAAAAGGTGAATCAATCAATCAATATATAGATCCGGTAGAATATACTTTCGCACACTGTAGAGACTAACATGTCAACATAGCCAAAGGAGATCTTCATTGGAAAGATACAGGAGAAGAGACGAGAAGAGACCTAAAGGAGAGTCGGAGTAGATAACCAGCTGTGTGTGAATCAGTTATGTAGCTTTTACGTTGTCCGTGTTTCGCGCCACACGAGGTAAAGTGAAATGTGTGTGTGTGTGTGTGTAAGTGTTAGGTTTGGTGAGAGTGTGTGTATAAGTGTTAGGTTGGGTGAGAATGTGTGTGTAAGTGTTAGGTTGGGTGAGAATGTGTGTGTGTAAGTGTTAGGTTGGGTGAGAATGTGTGTGTGTAAGTGTTAGGTTGGGTGAGAATGTGTGTGTGTAAGTGTTAGGTTGGGTGAGAATGTGTGTGTGTAAGTGTTAGGTTGGGTGAGAATGTGTGTGTGTAAGTGTTAGGTTGGGTGAGAATGTGTGTGTGTAAGTGTTAGGTTGGGTGAGAATGTGTGTGTGTAAGTGTTAGGTTGGGTGAGAATGTGTGTGTGTAAGTGTTAGGTTGGGTGAGAATGTGTGTGTGTAAATGTTAGGTTGGGTGAGAATGTGTGTGTGTTTAAGTGTTAGGTTGGGTGAGAGTGTGTGTGTGTTTAAGTGTTAGGTTGGGTGAGAATGTGTGTGTGTGTAAATGTTAGGTTGGGTGAGAGTGTGTGTGCGTGTTAGGTTGGGTGAGAGTGTGTGTGTGTGTGTGTGTGTGTGTGTATGTGGTTTTGGCCGGGTGGATCAGATGGTTGGGTGGATTTAGGTTATGTGCATATATATATATATATATATATATATATATATATATATATATATATATATATATATATATATATATATAGATATATATACTTTCACGCACACGCACGTACAAGCACACACATGTACATACACACACACAGACACAGACACACACATAGATACACACACAGACACACACATATAAACCTACACACAGACACACACAGACACATACACACACATAGATACACACACAGACACACACACATAGACCTACACACATAGACACACACAGACACATATACACACAGACACAGCCACCGACACACACAGAGACACACAGACACACACACACAGACACGCACACAGACACACACACATACACACACAGACACACACAGAGACACACACAGACACACATAGACACACAGACACATAAATAAACACACACACACACAAATACACACACACACCTCCCCTTCCTCCAGTTCTTCACGGTTGTCATGTACACACTTTTGTCAACATACACTGCCTGCGATGAATATTAACTGGTCGACATCCTCCAGCTGTTATAAACCGAATCACCGCTCGCTGATCAACTCTGTATTCCGTATTCCGTATCACACCCGCCATGTTTTCAACGGTCTGCTGAGGAAACTATGATAATGTAATTTTGCAAACTTGACTGTTAGTATGTGCTGTTTACACGAGACGTGACGTCATCATGCGCATCGTACGAATGTTCACTTGTTGCAGTTTGGTCATGTTTCATTTGAACACGCATCGTACAAAACCAGGCAGACACAGATCAGGTATAAACACAAATTGTGTGGGCGAACATCAATGCAGCGTTTATTACCATAGCTTGAGCTTGCCTGGGAGATACATAGAGGTAAAAATTAAAGTCGTCACGCATTGTACAGGATATATTTATGTCTCTTTCTCTCCTTGTCTCTCTCTCACTCTCTATCTCTTCATGTCTGTCTCTCTTACTGTCTCTCTTCCTCTCTCTCTTACTCTCTCTTACTCTCTCTCTTCCTCTCTCACTCTTTCTCTCTCTTTTCCTGTTTCTCTCACACTCTCTCTTCCTGTCTCTCTCTTCTTGTCTCTCTCTTCCTCTCTCACTCTCTCTCTTCCTCTCTCTTCCTGTCACTCTCTCTCTTCCTGCCTCTCTTACTCTCTCTCTCTCTCTTTTCGTGGCTCTCTCTCTTCCTGTCTCTCTCTTCCTGTCTCTCTCTTCCTGTCTCTCTCTTCATGTCTGTCTCTCTCTTCCTCTCTCTCTTCCTCTCTCTCTCTCTTCCTGTCACTCTCTCTTCCTGTCCATCTCTCTTCCTATCGCTCTTTCTTCCTGTCTCTCTCTCTCCCTGTCTCTCTCTCTTCCTATCTCTCTCTCTCTTCCTGTCTCTCTCTCTCTTCCTATCGCTCTTTCTTCCTGTCTCTCTCTCTTCCTATCTCTCTTTCTTCCTGTCTCTCTCTCTTCCTGTCTCTCTCTCTTCCTATCTCTCTTACTGTATCTCTTCATGTCTCTCTCGCTACCTGTCTCTCTCTTCTTGTCCATCTCTCTTCCTATCGCTCTTTCTTCCTGTCTCTCTCTCTTCCTGTCTCTCTCTCTTCGTGTCTCTCTCTCTTCCTGTCTCTCTCTCTTCATGTCTCTCTCTCTCTTCATGGCTCTCTCTCTTCCTTTCTCTCTCTCTCTCTCTCTCTCTCTCTCTCTCTCTCTCTCTCTCTCTCGCTTCTCCATCTCCCAACTGCCTTTTCTTTCAAAAATGAATCAACCCTTTTTCAAGGTTTCGAACCCATTTCACTTTGACTGCCATATATTACCTGTACCAGAAAATGAAGCAAATCCAGCCAGCATGTAACCTGCCAATCCTGCCGTGAGAGGCGACTAATGGCAGTTGGACATAGGAAAGTCTACCTCACCCTATAGTAAGTATAAGGCAGGAAACAAGAACAAGAAGAATCTACACTGGTTCTCGAGTCATCATCGACCTAAGTCTTTGTATATGATAAAGACAAGAAAAGCACCACTGCCCCACAGAGAGCATGTCATAAGAGGCGACTAACTGTGTGACACGGCATAACACCGGTCATGGTTAGGTGGTTGGTTAAAAGCAGCATAGGTGTCTACTTTGTGGGTCTACTTTGCTGTAGTGTTTGAGTCTATTAAGATGGACTCGTACATCGGTTAACCACCCTCTGCGAAATTGGTTGTATACAGACTCTGCAGAATCTTCTAAAACAGTATAACGACGTTGGGTTAAGTTAAGTTACACTCCGTGGTAGAAGAGCAGAGAGTAAGTAGTCTCCTTAGTAGTTAAAAAGCCAGCATTCTTACCCCTACTCAACATAATTATCCGAAACAAAACAAAGTAAACTGCATAGCAAACATTATATGCAACTAGTCTTTGTCAATGAAGACGGAAAGACATTTCTGTCACGTTACACAAAGTCAGTGTAATTTTATGAAAGCTTATTGGAATAAAATACGAGAAGCAGAAATAAAAAAATCCCTGGATGTTATATTGGTGTGGTTTTTTAGAAGTGAATAAGAATAATTAGTTTAACTAAACACACGTGAGTTTACAAAATGGAAGCTTATTAACACAACCGGAATAAAGCAGTCTTTGTCGCCTCTGTTTTTGTTTATTTCTTATAGCTGCGAGTTGTTTCACAGGGCAAGGTAAACGTGTTTTAGCGCATTGTGACAGATAGGAATACAAGTAAGTAGTGTGATACATTGTGACAAGATAATAAGCTAAATGATTATGACAAGTTAATAAGCTAAATGATTATGACAAGATTATAAGCTAGAGTATTATGACAAGATTATAAGCTAGAGTATTATGACAAGATTATAAGCTAGAGTATTATGACAAGATTATAAGCTAGAGTATTATGACAAGATTATAAGCTAAATGATTATGACAAGATTATAAGCTAGAGTATTATGACAAGATTATAAGCTAAATGATTATGACAAGATTATAAGCTAGAGTATTATGACAAGATAATAAGCTAGGTATTATGACAAGATTATAAGCTAAATGATTATGACAAGATTATAAGCTAGAGTATTATGACAAGATTATAAGCTAGAGTATTATGACAAGATTATAAGCTAAATGATTATGACAAGATTATAAGCTAGAGTATTATGACAAGATAATAAGCTAGGTATTATGACAAGATAATAAACTAGGTATTATGACAAGATTATAAGCTAGAGTATTATGACAAGATAATAAGCTACAGTGCAGTCTCAAAACATGCCATTGAGAAAACAAATAGCGGAAGACTAGGACAGGACCAGGAAGTGCCAGATAGACACGATTATATTGTCACTTTCGTGAACACGAAGAGATGGTAATCTGACAATCTTGTATATTCGAGAGTTGGTTGTGCACATGTGATTCACATAATGGAAGTCAATCATGTAATTAGGTTGTCTAAAAACATAAACTTCGTTTGTGTTTCCTTGCTGACTTTATGTTTCTTTGTGTGTTTGTTTACTGGCTGGCCATTTCTTTGTTTCTTTGTTTGTTTACTGGCTATCTGTTTCTTTGTTGACTGGTTGTGTTTGTTTGTGTGTTTCCGTTCGCCGTCTGTCGGTCAGTCCGTTTTTCAACCACACACATAGACCTTTTTTATTTGTTGTTTGTTTAAAGGTTTGCCTTTCTGGATTCTACTTACGAATGCACACCCTTTGAAACTCAGGGCTAAGTCTTTTTGGTTAGATCAGGACATATTGACCAGTATATACATGAAAGTGTGCGTCTGTTCGTGGTGTGTTGTTGAACGTTCTCCGCTATGACAGTTTGGTATCACAGTATTTGTGTCAATCCTTTCTGTACGTAGAGAAGTGTTTATACCAAGAAAAAACTCCGACATGCCCAATCAATCTGAACACGAAGTAGTTCCGAGCCGGTGTATTGGGAATGCAAACCAAGCACCCTCTCGGATTTACGCCCTTACACCACCCGTTGGTTTTGAGTACAATATTTCATTAAGGGGCCTTTTTCAACCACAGACATCGTGTTTTGGGAGTTTTTATTAGGCGTACGAACTATTACAAAATAGTCGGCCGCCTGAATCAAACTCATCCCTTCGTCCTAAATAAGCTACTCTGTAAGCAAGTTACAGGGATGTGGTATATAAAAGACAAAGTGTGGAATGAATGTCAATCAATTTTTGACACGCAACCCAATATACATCTCACCTGTCCAGGTAATACGTCGTTGGAAAGGGCAATCCTCTTTCATCTATCACCTGTGTGGGCGTTGCTATTTTCAGTCCATGTTTCTGAAGTATTTTCGTCACGCTCGTCAAGCCATCATTCTTTTGGCTTTTCTATTTTTATAAAGTTCATCTGATTGTCATTATAGACATTATTGAATGATCTGTCTGTCAACGAGCGACGATATTCTAATCTTTTATTGAATGATCTGTCTGTCAACGCGAACGATATTCTCATCTTTTATTGAATGATCTGTCTGTCAACGAGCGACGATATTCTAATCTTTTATTGAATGATCTGTCTGTCAACGCGAACGATATTCTCATCTTCTCTTGGATGTCTTCGTCTCTTGCTCTGTTTCTTCTTGAAACGTTAAACGGGAAAATAATATGGAGGCTGCAACAAATCAATTATTTGAGTCACATATTTATCTGTGACCCTTTATATGTGATATTCGTTTAAGAAGCGTGGCTGAACAGATGGACCATGGAAAACACATAGATTGAGGTCTACATACAAATGGCAAGCTACAATCCAAATTACAGTATAAATCAAGTCACAAGAAAGGATCAGAGCACAATTTTCCGACTGAAACACAACACATCCCACTTAACAAGCACCTGAACAGAATCCAACCCCAACATGTTCCTGAGTGCCAGCGGTGGTGTACACATAAATATGAAACCGTCGATCATGATCTCTTTAAGTGTTCAGCGTCCAGCGATGTTAGGAAAATGCCTCTTCCTCCGAGACCAGATAAATGGAATACTTTCTATGGCACTAGACAACAACTGATAAACACGTGCATAAACCAGAATCAGCATGTTTGACAAGCAGGTAGTTTTAATGTTTATATCATTGAAGTTTTACCAGTTTTTCTGGCGAAAAGACTACTCCCTTTTTGTATTTGATTAAAGGTTTGTCTTTCTGGATTCTACTGGTGAAGGCATGCATCTTTCCACCACAGACCGTAGTCTTTTAGGCGATATTAAGAAGTATTGGCCAGTGAATGGATGCGTGTGTGTGTATGTTTGTAATGTGAACGTAATGGCCAGCGAATGAATGTGTGTGTGTACCTGCTTCCAATTTGTTCCACTATGGCAGTACAGTAGTTTTACCAATAATTTATGTGCGGCGAGAAGTGGTCAGACCGAGAAAAATCCCCGACATGCCCAATCAAGCTTAACACGATTTACACCTGTACATCACGGACCTCCCCAAAGGGGCTAGTCTTCCTCTTCTGGTAGCTTAACAAGCAACTACTAACACTTTACAAAAAATAAATGACAAATAATTAGTTTATGATCAAATTCTAATAGGCAATCAACAAATTTTTGACAAACTACCGGACATTTTATTTTTATTGAGTTATATATCCCTTAACAAACAAAAACTGTTATTGTATTCGTAATATCTCTGAAAAAGCATTTTCAGAAATATCTTGTTCTAATTTGTTGTAAGCAATTCGACAATAATTGTGTGTTTATTTATTTCTTTTGGTATAACATTTAATGAGCTATCTCCCTTTGTATTCACTTTAATTGTACCATCTGGCCATCATTAACACCAGATACGTTTCTACCAACATTTGACAAACTTTCAGAGATAAAACATTTTTATGAATTGTCTTCCTCGGCAGAAACATTTAATGTATATTATCTACAGCAATCATTACACTTGAGCGTCTTTCTTCAAAGACTGAACCGATGGCGCTTCTGGGCCTTGTTTCTTTAGTGTATTTTCTTTTGACCAGTTCTCTATGTCCCTCAGAGACTGGGGGAGCTGACGTCTGGCTGTTTCTGGGAGAAAGTAAGTCCAGACGCTGAGAACCAGACTACCACTGCCAAAAATAATACCAGGAGCATACACAACTTGGCTCATCTGTAAACATACAAAGAGCAGACACTCATATAAACATTCTTGCTGAACCTTTTGGGACATTTCGCTAAAGTAAAGTGTCTGTGTTAAGCAAATTAAAGTGGTAACCATGTAACTTGATTTAACGTCATTATACTAGTTTACACGACTTCAGAGAATGTATTTAACCAGTTTTTATTTTGTCTTTCCGGTAACAGCAAAAGGTCACGTGGTTATCACTCATCGTGGGAGTAATGTGTCTTTGGCGTCTGTCTAGCTGGACAGCTCTCAAACTTTGCCGAGTGATGTGTCTTTGGCGTCTGTCTAGCTGGTCAGGTCTCAATCTCTGCTGGGTGATGTGTCTTTGGCTTCTGTCTAGCTGGTCAGGTCTCAATCTCTGCCGGGTGATGTGTCTTTGGCGTCTGTCTATCTGGACACCTCTCATTCTCTGCCGGGTGATGTGTCTTTAGCGTCTGTCTAGCTGGACAGCTCTCAGTCTCTCCCGGGCCAAATGTTTTAGTCCATTATTGTATAGTGTGTACATGTCACAGTCACGCCAAAACCAACACTTTGTAAATAGGACGAATGGTGTCACTCTCATGAAGTTCAGCCTTGTCCATTACACCGTGGAAAAATGACACCGGGTAAACGAAATGCTTTAACACATAGCCGATGACCATGCCAGGATAATCGGAGTGAAAACAACACCAAAATAATTAACAAACTACCTAATCGAAATGGACAACAGCATAAGATTTCCTTGGACGAGAGTGTAAATCGTCGACTAGTGTGAAGTTCAGTCAAATCCATGGCCTGCCGTCATCCATAATAGACTAATACAACGTTAGACTCGCGGCCTGTTATGGGCCATGTTTGCTGCTATGTATATGTTGTTTTGCTGTTACTTTCACTGTTTAAGGATTGGCGCTGGCAGCAGGCTATCGCGATTCTTCCTATATTCGGGTGCACTGAAGATGGACATAGGTGTTCCTCGCTATAGTGCAATGCAAGGTTAAGTTGCCTCACAACTCCGGGAATCACAGTGTCGATCACTAGCTTCAGGAAATCTCCAAAGTCTTCTATCTGCTGTCGTGTTACTGTGAATCTTTTAGTAGGATGCACCAAATAAGCATTGTTTTATAATTCAGTGGCACACGAATATAAGTTTTTAATACTTTGACCTTTGTGGGAGTTGCCGGACCTCCTGCCAGGCACGTCAACTGGGTGGTGGATAGCTCAATATAAAATAAACTGCCATGAACCAGAAACGGTAACCTACATGGAGGTCGCCTCTCCATCATGCAAAGATACAAAGATTGACTTATCACCTGTCTGTCTACCCACCCGATTGCAAATGAACACAGGAAGACAACCAATAAGACCTAAACTGGAGAAGAAATCCAAGAAAGAAGATCATGTGGTCATGGATAAAGATGGTACTATGCTTCTCTACAGCTCGCACTACCGAAAAGATCAAAGGAGGAGTGGGATGGCATGTGTCTAGGAGTCAAAGGGACAACACCAAGAGATTAACATTTGATCTCGGAACGCATTATGGTACTTGACCTCAAAGAAGACGTCAAGCTAATCAACATGGGCAATATTTAAACCCCGAATGTTGGTGATAGAGCAGATGTCAGAGATTTGTTGTCTGGACTACTTGATGTGACCTTCCACGATTGTCATGATGATATTATCCTCCTAAAAGGTTTCAATGTCTGGTTGGAAATGATCATTCTGGGATGGAATGGGTTGATGGGAACTACGGTGAAGATATTTTAAATGACAATGGAAGGTCACTCCTGTTATTCTACAATGAAAATCCTGGTCTTCACAAACACAACGTTCCCTCACAAGCACATACATTCACTCGATCTGAACCGACAAGGAAACAAATCCATTATTGATTATGTCATGGTGCGGATTGTAAATATTCGTTTAAATATGTGTGATATTCCAGAGCATGGAGAGAACCAAAATTCGGTAGTGACCACTACCTCATGACAATAAAGAAGACAAGCAAAACCACCACACAAAAAAAAACAACAACATCCACAATCAATTTTGAAACAAAGGACCAGAAAATAAGAAACAAGAATAAACGTCTACAAACAGAAAACTAGGAGCTAGGACTAGAAACCAACGCCTTATATCGCCATCAACTTAAAGTTGAGAAGAACCACCTAAGGATCTATTGACTTTCTTGTTAAAATCCAAGATGACTACCTTTATTACAGCTACAGGAGACGCATGTGATGGTCAGAGTGAAGAAAAATATAAAGATGACACGCCGGTGGACATAATAATTCAGAATGACAATAACAGAAGAGAAAGGTCACGGTAGCATTATTTGGAAATCAAGAATAGAGCATGGAAGCAGAAGTAATCAGAATACTAACACTCAGAACGGTAGTCAAGAAAACATCGCTAACAGCAAAACAAAAATCTTTGGGGGAATTTTGGAGAAAGACTGGAAAAGAATGCCAGAGAAAACCATAAGCAGTTCTAGAAGGCCATTAGAAGACGAGTAAGGAAAGAAAGTGCCTACTAATATTTGCAAAGGATAAACAATGTGTTCGCTTACTACTCCAACGGAGTTAATGAATTAATGGAAAGCCTATATCTCAAAGCTTCTCTGTTGATAGGTAGACCAATTGTCAGGTACGACAGGCTCTTCAACAGGATATGAAATCGAGGACGGGAGAAACATCCCAAATGAGGAGCTGGAGGTAACACAGGAGAAAATAAAGGTTTGCAAAGACGTTGGACATGTTGGTGAAAGGTGCTCGGGAACTGCAGGTTAACTGTTATTTATGTGGGTTCTCTGGGCAGCCTGTCGCCTCAAGGCTGTACCGAGGGACAGAGAGATGGCTATCATTATACCAATATTTTAAAATGGTGATAGTCGGCAGTGCGAAAATATTACAGGCATTTCCCTCCGTAGTGTCCTTACTCTAGAACACTGGAGCAGAGACTAAGACATCTGACTGAGCCACAAATGTGGCGAACCGAAGTACACAAGACCTAATATTGTCACCCGGACAACCGAGCAAATAAAGCTCTTGAGTAATACGATGATATTCACCGCTGTTCCTTGTACCTAAATAGTTATTCGATGAGGCTCTTTTGGGACTGCCTGGAAAGGAAAAACATTACATCACTCTTGATCTCCGTTATTCGGTGTTTTGATGAAACCCTGCAGAAACTACACTAGTACTGCTAACTAACGTCATAAGACAGGGCGACAATATTACACAATACTTGTTTTTACTGCTCATGGATGATGTCATGGAGGTGACTGTAAGAAGAATACTCAAATATACTCAGTGGGTACTGGAAGATGAGACCAATCTATATATCGGGGCTGGCGGTCGCCGATGATGTGGCCTTGATTTTAAAACAGTGATGTATCTCCAGACCAACATCTAGAAAGAGGGGCTGGGGAAGAGCGGGATGACCAATACCAAAAACTGAAACCATAGTGATCGCGAAGGAAGGGACATCACATGTTTCTGAGTCAACAATCTCTGGAACAGGTTAAGCAGTAGAAACGCATTTAAACTGTAAACAAAAACAAAAACCGAAGGAAGATATTTAAGAAGAGTTGGCTACGCGAAGGGCAGCAACTGGTGTACTTTTCAATGCAACAATTGAATTATTATTTTTGAAAAAGGGAAGTAAGTAATAAAACAGATAGCCGTATACCAGTTCACCTAGGTATAGTTGTGTTTTTAATTTATGGATATGAGTAATGGACAATGACCAGCAACCTACAAAGCCAGTTCCAAACGTTTCTAAATGAGATATCTTATGAATGGGGTTCAAGTAACAAAACGAGACAATGTTGGCAATCAGACAATGCGTCAAGATCTCGAAGCTCAGCCCTTGCAAGAATCGAGTGGCGTAATTTCAACTTCGATAGTTTGGTTATTTCTACAGAATGAAAGAAGATCGGCTACCCAGACAATCATGTGAAGCAGGTGGTCAAGCATCCAGACACCCACGAACGGCCCAAAGTTTGCTAGGAGGACAACAAAAGACATGGTATATGATAACATGACTAAACTAGAACAAGACTAAGTGAAAGACAGCGGATGGAATGGTCTGGCGATCTTTCTAGCAAACCTCTACACCCCAGGGTGTAAGAAGAGCGACCTAGTTCGTAAGTAACTATTTTGGTCGGATGTAAATACGATTGTGAATAATGAGTGAACGTTTGATACGCGTTTTGTTCGTTGCTTCTACGGAAATTTCATAGAATTACAAAGTAATCAATAAAAGCATTAGTCGTTTCAAAGAATTAGAACGTTATACGCATGAAACAAATATGTTAAAGCTAATGCATTTGTTAAAAGTGAAAAGTCACTGTAAAGTGCAACAAAACAAGCCATAACAGTCACAAAGCGAGGACTAACACAGATGCTATTTGTGCTCTGTTTGAAACGTCTGATTTCCTTTTCTCTGCGTAGTCAATTGGTGCAGTCCGCGACGAGTATAGTATATGTATTTATTGGATAGTGATGTAAGCCAAGAATCCATGTTTAACTTGATCGACTGGAGAATGCTGATACGGAAGATGAGCCTCATACATTTGCAGCGAAAAGCGAGTGATGTACCACTACGCTAATAAGAGGCTTCTTGTAGTGTAAGGATGGTTAAAGTCATAAGATAGGTTATGTTTACACATTTAGTGTGGGGGTGGTTAAAGGGAGGGTCAAGGTAGCGTCGGTGGTTAGTGCACTGGCTTTCCAGCAAAGCGATCCGGGTTCATAGTTGGTGCGGAATTTGTTTCCATCGCAAACCATTCATTTGACATCAGCCCGAGACATTGGTTAGCAGAGCAATAAGGAAATGTAGGGCGGACGGTGAGACACTGACCACATCACCCAATATGTGCCATGAGTCACCCAATATGTGCCATGAGTCACCAAATAATATAGGAATAACACCACATTTTCCACACACTACATGACGTAAAACGGGATCTTTATGTTTTTTAAGTTCAAAAACAAAAAATGAATAAAAATAAAAGCAAACAAATTGTATCCTGTTGTAGCCAGCTGTCCGCACCAAAAAGGGTAGTGGTACAGTGGGTTCCGTCACACTGCAACATCCAAGGCAACGAGGAGGCAGACAGACTGGCAAAAGAAGGTGCAAGGCTACCACAAACAGATACCAGTATGACGTACGAAGAGTCAAAACGGCTTATCAAAGCCAGGTACATTACCAAATGGGAAACCGAACATACTGGTTACACCAAAAACGATGCCTATTACCAGTTGAACCGAAGAGAGCAGGTCGTTGTCTTCAGACTTCGCACTGGCCACAATAGACTGAGGTACCACCTATTCAACAAATTGAAGATAGGGTGTACCGACGAATGCCCGTGCGGTACTGGTAAAATGACCACTGAACATCTGCTGCAGAACTGCCCGACATACGGGGATCAGAGAGAGCAGATGTGGCCATTGCCAGTGGAACTGCAAGACAAGCTCTATGGTAGTGGCGAGAGTCTCAGGATGACCGCCGCTTTTTTCGAAAAAATAATGGTTACTGTCTGACTGTGTACGCAGAAGAAGAAGAAGAAGTATCCTGTGTTTGTTGATTTCAAGACTGCGTTTGAAAGGGTATGGCATAAAGTGATGGGGCCAACTATAAAGAGGTATAAAATCAACGGAACTATTGTACATGTCCTTGAACACCTGTATGACAAGGCGTCCAGCGCAGTTATTTTGAATGGGAGGCGAGGGGATTGGTTTCGCACATCGGTCGGTGTGAGACGTGTTGTACACTCTCCCCAAGACTTTTCAACACATTTCTTGAGGGTATTATGAAAGGCACTTGGAGATGATGTTGGAACTGTCAAGATATGAGACGTTAGTATGTAGATTAACGCTAGAAAGACAAAATTAAAGACCAACAACGCCGAGGACTTCAACAGTGGGGTAAAAGCTAATGGCCAGGAACTCGAAGTGGTCGACCGTTTTACATATCTGGTCTAAATTGTCGGTGCTGAAGGATCAAAATGTGATGTGTTGATCAGTAGAGCGCAGACAATAATCGGCGATTACACGGCTTAACATAATCTGGCAAGACAAACGGTTAGCCATATGCACGAAGATCAGATTAATGCGCACATTGATCATGCCAATATTCCATTATGCTTGTGAGACATGGACAATTATAGCTGACCTGGCGCGAAGAATACAGGCCTTGAAGATGAGGTGTTTCCGAAGACTTATAAACGTCACATACAAAGGCCGAGTTTAAAATGAGGAAATACGAGAAAGAGTTAAAACAGCAATAGGGCCTTTTGAAGTCCTCTTGGCAACGATCAAATGACGGAAACTGACTTGGAATGGCCACATATCAAGATCAAATGGTTTTGCAAATACGATCCTGCACGGAAAGGTGCCAGGTGGATGATGAAGAGGTTGTCCCAAAATGAGTATGGAGGACAACGTAAAAGAATGGACCAATCTCTGACCAGATAGGTCATGTCTACACATTTAGTGTGAGGGTAGTAAAAGTCATAAGATAGGTCATGTCACCACATTTAGTGTGAGGGTAGTTAAAGTCATAAGATAGGTCATGTCTACACATTTAGTGTGACGGTTATAGGTCATGTCTACACAGTTAGTGTGACGGTGATTAAAGTTATAAAATAGGTCATGTTTACACATTTAATGTGTCGGTGGTTAAAGTCATAAGACAGGTCATGTCTACACATTTAATGTGTCGGTGGTTAAAGTCATAAGACAGGTCATGTCTACACATTTAGTGTGACGGTGGTTAAAGTCATAACATAGGTCATGTTTACCCATTTAATGTGTCGGTGGTTAAAGTCATAAGACAGGTCATGTCTACACATTTAGTGTGGCGGTGGTTAAAGTCACAACATAGGTCATGTTTACACATTTAGTGTGACGGTTATAGGTCATGTCTACACATTTAGAGTGACGGTTATGGGTCATGTCTATACATTTAGTGTGGCAGTGGTCATAATCATTACCAACAAGTTGGAGAAAGGTGCCAGCATCCCTCCTAAACAGCCAAACATGTTTGCTAATCCCAGGCCAGTGTTCCTGTCAAATATACGAGTTTTAGTACCTGAACAAGAAGTATGCAGCGTGTAACAACAAACTCATAAGCACACACAACAATATAACGCACACTCTGTTTGTATTAATGCATAAGGTAAAGGTCAAGGTAGCCCATGTCAATAACGGCTGTCGAAGATGAAGTGTTATAAATGTCATTGTGCTAAGCCCCAGCTGTTTTATGAGTTGAGGTCGTCATTTTTGGTTGTTGACGCCGTTCTCAACATAACTTAACTCAACTCCTTTATACTAGTTTAGAAGACTGCAGAGCATGTATACAACCAGTTTCTTTTCCATTCACTTGGTTTGGCTTGGCTTCGTTCATTCTCAATCTCCCACTTCCAAACACTGAAAGGGCTTAAGTAGCAGAACGTCCAGAGAACGGAATGCGTTGTATTGTAGTTTACAGCTTGACTGCGATATTTGCACCTTTCGGTCCAACACATCCGATTTCAGCAAGCATATTTTGAGTACCAGGTTAGCATTCTTCTTCGATCCCTTCTCCTTAGCCAGTCTGCCCTGCTGCAGTCTGTTATCCAGGATCACCGCGTGGAGGTGTAGAAGGGTCTTGGCAGCTTTGGTTCGCTGGTCTTGATGCTAGCAGTCAGTTATGAGTCGATGACCACTGCAGCTCGTGCGCTGTTCAGCATCCTGATCCCTTTCCATTCACTTGATCTGTTGTTTTTGTTGTGTTGTTGCTGTTATTGAATGCACACAATAAGTAGTGTTACTCTTAGGAGACCCACATCGTGTTCCACATTCACCTTCGTATCCATCGACAGACAGAGCATATTCCAAATGGATGTCATCAGGCGTGATGGACGACCAACAAGCTAATAAATGTGCTCATAAACCAAACTAGTATTTGTCTTACTGTAAGTTGTAGAACTGTTTCTGTTAGTTGCTGTAACAGGTAAACATAGTAATGAAGTTGCTGTAACAAGCGGAGTAATAAATTATGTTTAGGAAACACAGAAGTGATTATATAAGTGTTTGCTATTATGTCTACCCAATAGTATGGTAATACACTGTACAACATTAAACTATCAAATTGTATCATCTCAAAATGTTTATAGCTGCTGGAACTTCACTATACGGTGTTTACAGCGCAAAGTATTTCATTGTACACTGTTTATAGTCAAAGTGCCTGGCTTTACCATGTTTATTGCTGAATGGGATTTACCTTACAATTCATGTTATCTTAAAGTGATTCATCTAACAATATGTATAGCTGAAGGTGTTTAAACTAATTAAGATTATAGCTCAAATTGTTTCAGATATGAATAGCTCAACATGTTTTAGATATTTATATCTAAATATGTTTCAGACATTTATTGCTCAACATGTTTCCGAAATTTATAGCTCAAAGAGTTTCTAACATTTACAACTCAAGGTGCTATTAACATTTATAGCTCAAAGTGTTTATAATATTTGTAATTCAAAGTGCTTCAGACATTTATAGTTCAAAGTATTTCGCCGTATAAAGCTGTTTGTTCAAAGTGTTTCTATCATTTATAGCTTAAAGTGCTATCAACATTTATAGCTCAAAGTGCTATCACTATTTACAGCTCAAAGTGCTATCAACATTTATAGCTCAACATATTTCAGACATTTCTATCTCAAAATGCTATCAACCTTTATATCAGAAAATGCTATCAATATTTATAGCTCAAAGTGCTATCAAAATGTATAGCTCAAAGTGCTATCAACATTTATAGCTCAAAGTGTTTCAAACATGTATATCTCAACATGTTTCAGACATTTATATCTCAAAATGCAATTAACATTTATGGCTCAAAGTGATATCAACATTTATAGATTGAAAGTGTTATCAACATTTATAGCTCAAAGTGCTTCTAAACTGTATAGCTCGGAGGGTTTTATCGGCACAATTTTGAACTCGAAATGTTTCACTGTTTTTTCCACGTAGCTTGTTCTACAACATTTATTCTTTTGTATATTCTTTAGCTCTCACCTTATAGTTGTGGGGAGGAGTTCAGGAGTGAATGTATAAATTGTGGCAAATGATCCCGAGATGCCAAACTTTCCTATGATCGCCAAAACTGTTATCAATATGCTCTGATCGTCTGGAAAATAATAGATTGAAGCTACATATCATACAGATACACCAAAACTGACTAAAATAAATGTTGTAAGCAAACCTTCGTACTGTAAGGATGTTGTATAAGCAAGAAATACCTATAAATAATTGCTGTATTAATTGGTGGGAATTATTTATTTATTTATTTATTTATTTATTTTTTTTATTTATTTATTTTTTTTGGGGGGGGGGGGGGGGGGGGGGGGGACATATCACTTCTTTTTCTTGCGATCGTCGTAAAGCGAAGTTATTCTCTTTATAAATCCTTTGTTATAAATCAAAAGCTTCTTGTGGAACTGTTGTAATAACTCTAAATGCTACTCTGCATTGATCAGGCTGTAGGCATGTGAATTAACGAATGACCTTCCGAGACCAGGTCAGGCGCATATTGTTGTGTTAACTCATGTTCTTCTTTAAACCTCGTTGTTCGTTTATTCACTGTTGTTTTCGACACACTTTTGTCACCATACAATGCCTGCATTCTGCGATGAATGTCAAATGGTCGACATCCTTCAGCTGTTAGAAACAGAATCACCGCTCGCTGATCAACTCTGGACAGATTCCGTATCACACCTCCTATGTTTTCAACGGTCTGCTAAGGAAACTATGAGTAGCAGGATAATGAAATTGTGAAAACTTGACTGTTGGTATGTGCTGTTTACACCAGAAGTGACGTCTTAATGCGCATCGTACGTATGTCCACTTGTTGCAGTTTGGTCTGGTTTCATTTGAACACGCCTCGTATTTCCCGATCATTAGGAGGGAATTTATAAATGCGTTGTGGAATGACGAGTGTTTAACTAACAATTCTGAGGAGCACGGGTGGATTTACCACCTCCATTATTACGAGAGGGATTTTAAAGATTGTTCTTTCAGCTCCGAAACTATGACAACAGTGCTCACAGCAACGTGACACCTATTTAAAAATATTCTCTGAAGTGTAACTTTAGGTGGATGTAATGGCATGAAGTGACTGTAGGGGCATATAGTGGTATGAAGTGACTATAGGAGCATGTAGTGACTATAGGGACATGTTGCGGTATGAAGTGACTATAAGGGCATGAAGTGGTATGAAGTGACTATAGGAGCATGTAGTGGCATGAAGTGACTATAGAGGCATGGAGTGGCATGATGAAGTGACTAAGGGGCATGTAGTGGCATGAAGTGACTATAGGGGCATGTAGTAGCATGGAGTGACTATAGAGACATGTTGTGGCATGGAGTGACTATAGAGGCATGGAGTGGCTTGAAGTGACTAAGGGGCATGTAGTGGCATGAAGTGACTATAGGGGCATGTAGTAGCATGTAGTGACTATAGGGGCATTTAGTGACTATAGAGGCATGTTGAGGCATGAAGTGATTATAGGGGCATATAGTGACTATAGGGACATGTTGTGGCATGGAGTGACAAGGAACAATTTCAGAGCAGATGTTGTAGCTATGAAGCTCGTGCTCTGTCACAAGGCACTTTAAGCAATGAAAGGGACTGAGCATATATCGGGCTATCACGTGTAATGAAGTCCGTTCTAAGAGCTATTTTTCCATTTTTTTTCATTAACACTTCGTAAATAACTACTACTAAAATGAGTTACATAAGTACTGTAATCCAGGCAGACCAATAGGTTCTCAATTTATGTTAGCAATGTTATCAGATGGTGTTGTTATTGAATCCGTTACGTACCTGCGACAGCGGATGTTATAGCCATTCCGACAAGAGACAGGCCGGCGATGACACTGAACGCAGCTAAGCAGCCTCTTCTGCCAAGTCTGTGGGATTCAGCAGTCTTGATTAATGTGATTATTTATATAAGTTTGTCGGGGCAGCTAAGTAATTTAAGTAAGCTTTCTAGACAAACTGGCTTAGTTAAGGTACAGGCACGTAAATGCTTTCTGTTGCATGCAGTTTAACTACGCTCTGACTTCAGGATGATTTGCCTTTCCGCTTCACGTGAAGCATAAGGATACATCTACAGCTGACACTTTTACAGGAGGGCTTTATTTGAGTATTTGCAGTAAACAATTTCAATATCAATGGCTTTACATGATGGAATTGCTTTCCCCATATTCACATCCAACCATACTAAGACGACAATACATGGAAACAGAGACATTGATAATGTGATGTGTCTTTGTGTTTCTGTTTCTGTGTGTAAATCTTCCAAATTAATTAAATTTTCTCTTCAAAGACAACACTTTTCATCTCGACCTCGTAATATAAGGGAACTCAAAAGAGTCCAGTCTTCGCGGCCGTCTGCCAGCGAGATTGAGATATGAGCTGTACCACGTCCTTAGACTATGACGCTACTCCAGAGTGAAGAACAGACAAAGGTTCAATCAGTTTTGGCTGCCTGGATGGCGTGAATGTAAGGCATGTATGTTTCATATGATCTAGCTCACTTTAGCTCTCTCAAGGTAACGATCGGTATAATTGTCCTGAGGTGTATAGATGGTGTATAGAAAATTTAATAACACAGACAAATTTGTGACAAATAATACGACAACATTAAATGCAGCTGGAGATGTAAGGAAGAAAGCATATATAAGGAGAAAGAAACAAAACAACAAAGCCAGACTTGCAATGGTCTGAAACCTAATGTAATTAATCTAGAGTCGAAGAAAATGCGGTCTTGATGTTAACTACAATCAATAAATCAATCAATCAAAGTACATATCTGCTCTCGGTGCATTCATTAGTCATTGCGACAGCACACGGTCCTGGGCTGCTCTTCCTGCACCTCTCCAGGTGTAATCATTTAATCTTAGTTTCTTCTCACATGCTCTTTTCTATGTACTTTTAGGTTTATCTCTCTGTCTGTCTGTCTGTATCTCTCTCTCTCTCTCTCTCTCTCTCTCTCTCTCTCTCTCTCTCTCTCTCTCTCTCTGTTTTCCGTTGAGGATTCCATGTCAGAGCTTGTTTGACTATGTTGGACGGTGTCTTCGGTAACATATATAAAAAAACAGGCCCATTTTCTTCGCTTAATTTGTTGTACCAGTGGATCGTATTGGTTTCTTTCCTAAATGTCTTAATTCCTTACCATTGCCTGCCAATTTGTGCTCATCATCTTTCGCAGAGATCTGTTCACGAAGTAGTGGAGTCTTTGTTGTATGACTTTGGTCGTATTCCACGTTTCCTCTCTGCACAGAAACACTGACTTGACACTGGCGTTGAATATTCTAACTTTGGTGTGAACCTTGATTTCTCTGGATCTCCATATGTAACTTAGTGTCAGGAATGCCCCTCCTGCCTTTCTAATTCTGATCCTTACATCTGCATCTGTACCTCATTAATTGTGTTGCACAAATAGGTCAAGGTATCCACTTCTTCCAACTGCTCTTCCTGTTGCATGATTGGTTCTCTGCTGATAGTGTTGAGTTTAAAGAGCTTGTTTTTTTTCATGTTGATATCCAGTTCCAATGTAGCTGATTTTTTTCATCTCATCAAGTTTCTCTTGCATTTGGACATGACTATGTGATAAAAGAACCAGATCATCAGTATAGTCCGTGTCCCTCAATTGTGACAATAATGTACACTGAATACCAGTTATTTTTTCCTCGATTTATTTCTTCATTATCCTATCTATATTCAACAAAATCAACAGGGGCAAAAGCAGACATCCTTGTCTCACCCCTGTTTACATCCTAAAGCTGTCAGTCAGTACGCCTTAATATACCATTCTATTAACTGTATCTTGATATTATGTATGAGGGTCATTAACTTATCCTATATCCAACAGTGTCTCAACAGTTGCCATATAATACTTCGATCCCCGATGTCAAACGCCTTTTCGTGATCTATAAAATGTGTTGGACATCAGTTCCTTTGTTTCCAGAATAAATGATCTTTTCTCAAGTTGTCAGCCTGAGGTACCATCTATTCAATAAACTGAAAATAGGTGGCACTGACGAATGCACCTGTGGCACAGGGAAAATGACCGCTGAACATCTGCTGCAAAATTGCCCGACATACGAGGACCAGAGAAAACACATGTGGCCATCACCAGTGCCAACACTAGACAAGCTCTATGGCAGTGTCGACAGCCTCCGGATGAAATCTGCTTTCTTCGAACAAATTGACATCTGACAGCGTACGAAGAAGAAGTTGTCAGTCTGATCTTTCCTCATAATGTCCATCTTGTTTCGCACAGTCAAAGCACCGCCTGTTTGCAAATTCTCATTTCTTTAGCTATCTGTGCTATTTGCCATGTCTGGTACATCGTTCAAACATCCCAAGCCGTTAAACGTGTTTTCTTCTTGGAATTCAAAAGGAAAGTCAGTCGTGGAGCTTCCTTGCTGCTTCATTGCACTACGTCATTCTTCTTCTTTCCGAAGGTCCTTCCTTTCCCAAGACCGTTCTCTTTTGGTTTATTGTCAATGTTTTCTTAACCACCTTTGTTTTGTTTTTTTTATAGATTTGGGGGTAGATCCTAACCTAACCTATTGTACTCTAGGTTAGTTAATGGATTTGGGTTGTCTGCCGAAACCTAACCTATTATACCGTAGGTCCGTTTTTCATCTATTACCTTCTCCCATGACCTATCCAACTCGTGTGACCCTTCTGGAAGCTTTCGCTTTCTCTGGCTTAGCTCCTTGGACCATTGAGACATGTAAGCTCCTTCACCATTTTGAGGGAGTGTTAACTGTAATACAACGTAATAAAACGTCCTTCTCATGAGATACGACAATGAACACGAAATGGACAAAGCTCAAGATAGTATCCATTGCAAGCTCTGTTAAGAAAGGTTTAAGTCAAGTGAACCATAGATGTTACCACAGATACCTACCTGTCTATGTAAAAGTAAATGAAAATTGCTGATGGTAATTCCACGGAACAATTGAGAAAGTAATTCAAATACAAGCTTCCGGATAAGGATGAGGACATCAGGAAGAGGCCATAATAAGTGAGACTATTGAAAAACCTGGAAGACGATAGAAAGTGGGCATCATCACAATTAAACTTCACATGAGATTATCTTGGCTATTTCTTGAAAAGGTGTTTAATTATTGCAGCGATATAGTAGAAACCGTCGAAACACGGGACATGCTAGGACCTTCATTAACTTTATGAATTTGCTTGAGACCAGTGTACCTTCTCGCTGCTTCAACTTCCCTAACTCACACAGATGCTCATTTTAACAACTGAGTAAACTGTAGCGTGACACATCCGGGTCACGAAATCTGATATTTTATTGCTTGAGTCGGGCTCTCAAACGATTTACCAATGGTACATAATAAAATCAAGCAATATTATACTCGTACATCTCCGTGTGGTTTCATCGGAGCCTAGAAAAAGGTGCCTTCCAAATAACGCTATGAATCGTAGGCAAGTAAGCTTATGGGTGTAGTTAACAACCTCATTATATAAAATAAAAAGCTACAGAAACGACAACTGCAAGAGGAAAGTACTTTGCCACATGCTTCCTCCAAAAAGCCACCTGCACACGTGAAACTGGTCCTATCAAGGAGACAAAAATGGATACGAACATTATTATTAATTAATACAACTATGCCGATGGGTTCATGGCAGATCTATATTTTCGTAATTAATCTTGAGGTGATCAACTGATTAATGTTTGTCGAGTATATCACTTGGAAATTCTTGATATTGGTCATCTTCTCCGCCGTTATGAACTATTGGTGCATGTATAAGCCATCACCTAATCATATCCAAGCAATTCTGACCTGTTGTTGTTTCCATTGATTTCCTCATTATACTACTGTAAAATGAGCAAGTGGGCGAATGGTTTCGATGCCTCCCTGAGGACAAAGATGGCAGCGGATTGAATACTTTTACGATATCAGAAAACACAGCGGTCTTGAGATAACGGCAATGGAAGGTATGATGCCGGGAAAGGCGGCAGAACTAGACCAAGAAGCGATAGCACCAAGATGTCAAGCACTGCTTATGTATGACTAGAGAAGGCTAGAGATTTGACAAGAGATTGAGTTTCTTTCAGATGTGATGTGATGGGAGCGATGTTCTGTGAAGGAGATGATGATGATGATGATGACAGTTTCTGGGGAATCACAAGCCATTCCTGTTGCAGGTTTTTAAGCAGTTAGTTGAGGTCACAAGCTAATGAATCTTTACCTTTGCTGAAAGTGTCAAAATGTCACGGAGATGCTCAATAAGGTTGAGAGGTGAGAGTGGTGAATAGTCCATCATAGTGGCATGTTGATGCTTGAGAAGGTCATTAATAACACGTGCTCGGTAGGGATGGGCGTTATCATTTTGGAGCACGTCACCATGTTCTTTTGCTTGAAGTGCTGGGAGTGCAAGAGGCTGAAGAATATGATCTCTAGATAATACTTGTCAGATTCCCTTCAACAAAATGGTGATCTGTACTTCATGCCAAAGTCACCACATACCATAATTGAGCCACTTTCATAGTCATCAAGCTCACTATCTGTGCCATCTTAGAAGCGATCTCTGGTTCGTCTCGATCTATGAATTCTGCCATCACTAAACAACATTGTGAGAGTTGATTCATCTATACGGAGTGTCACTGGTCAATTCTGCGGGTCCATACCAAATGAAGCCGTAATCATAAAAGATGAACAACGCCTATTTATGTCACATCGGGGACGTACTACAGGACTTGAGTGAAGATTTGCCACATGAAGCCGGTTGCGAATCGTTTGGTCGCGAACAGAGACGTTGCTTGTTGCTTATATGCTGCACTCTTATTCCGTTCGCAGTGGCTGTTCTGCCTCTCTCACTAGGAGGACGCAACACAGTTGTTATTCTTGGACGCATAGACCTTCTGGCTTCTTCAACAGATCCGGTATTGATAAAGCGGTCTCTGTCTTCGAATGAGCGAGTGGGTGCCTGCAAGTCGTTTGGCAATCGGTCGTATTGGCATCCTTTTTGAAGCCATACCATGGCACGCCATCTGTCAAGAACACTAATTCGTCGTCTCCGAGGTACTCTTAAACAGTCAGACCAATGAGACTATAATATAGTTAGTATCAACAAAAGTTGCAGATCTGTGTTCAGTGAAACACAAGATGCACTTGCAAGACATTTTATCCACTGTGAGAAATGTATCGTTCCTATAGGAAACGTACAAATCATTGACAAATTATCCTGATTTATTTAGGATTTGGAGTGCCTATAACAGCATTTGTCACAATCATGTGCCTATAACAGCATTTGTCACAATCATGTGCCTATAACAGCATTTGTCACAATCATGTGCCTATAACAGCATTTCTCACAATCATGTGCCTATAACAGCATTTGTTACAATCATGTAGTTTAATAATATGTGCAACCATGGCAATCAGCCGTTTGAATATTTGGCAACAATATTGTTGTGCTCAACTAAACTGAAAAAGGAACTTGCCTTTTTCTCGAATTATTTTGGGTAGTATAAATGTCTTGGTATTTATGGTAGAGAGAAGAATGTAGGCCATTTATTATGGCAGTATTTATTCTCTTGTCGTGGAGAACATATGTACTCCATCAATTTCGTGGCATTCATCAGAAATGGGGAAAATCCGCTAATGATGTTATTTGAAATATGTTATTGAACCTCTGTCTCTACATATCTGCTTGTCAGCTTTTTTTCTCATGTACAATTTAGCAGGCGCATTCCTAAATTCCTAAGCACCTTAACACTCCCTTTATGTCCAATTATTGATGTCCTGAACTTCTTCACCGAGAGTAAATCCCGAGGCTCCTAACTGAGTAGGAAGGGTCACTTCATCGAAATGTATATCGTAAAAGTGACCGAAGCGAGATGTACCTTGTGTCAAAGAAATTGCTGCCAGAAACAGCCACTTCAAAATAACAAAAAAGTGCTTTAGCGCAGGCATGTTAACGGAGGACAACTGTGATGGTGACCATATACTACGACTGGCGGGGAAAAGAGACAAGAAATTCTTCTGATACCTCCTTTACTATTGGCGTATTTTTTTCAGATAACGGGATGTAGTGTCTTTCCTTAAATTTCAAGGGGTACTGAAGTCTGTGTACAGTGGATGTTAGTTAGACGTACTGAACAAGCTAAATCTGTGTACACTGGGTATTAGTTAGGCGTACTGAAATAGTTGAGTTTATGTACACTTGATGTAGTTCAAATCTAGACTTATCGGCAGGCTCATTACTACGACGGTTATGGTGACAATCCCCTACCAATTGACCAGGCTTCTGTAGCACATACCTGCTTCTAGGTTAACGTGAGGTTAGTATGTTTCACCTGACCCTCCCTGGCACTAGGGACATATCACTCAAGTCAAGGTATAGTGGGTGCCTAACTTTGGATGAGGACTGGCTTGAAAGTAAGGAAACTGGAAGGTCGTCCACCACACACGGGACGAGACTCCGTATAGTGAAGTCTCTAACACTTGATCCCCAGCAACAGGTGTCGAGTATGAGACTAACTTTCGTTATAGCAGGGGGAGACAAATTTTTAAGGATCTAGGAGACTGGTAAACAATGTAGGAGTCAGGGATAGTGCTGGGTGGAATTGTTTTACCGCGACGGGTTAATCTGTGTGCGTAAATACAAAACTGGTCCTGAAATGTAAGACTACGACGGGATAATATGTGTGAGTAAATACAAAACTGGTCCTGAAATGTAATACTACGACGGGATAATATGTGTGAGTAAATACAAAACAGGTCCTGAAATGTAATACTAAGACGGGATAATCTGTGTGAGTAAATACAAAACTGGTCCTGAAATGTAATACTACGACGGGATAATCTGTGTGAGTAAATACAAAACTGGTCCTGAAATGTAAGACTACGACGGGATAATCTGTGTGAGTAAATACAAAACAGATCCTGAAATGTAATACTACGACGGGATAATCTGTGTGAGTAAATACAAAACTGGTCCTGAAATGTAAGGCGTTACTGTGATATTTCTAGGCCCTCATGGTGAATGTGGTATGCCCTGTCTTATCGTATGGCAACGTATGCGTTATGTGTAGGTAGAGAAGAAAGGCACGGCCATGATCAGTTCAGAAACATAAATCACAGTGGTCTCGAGAGAATAGACGAGACACCACATTAAGTTGGGTGAACAGTCTCTGAAACAGGTCAAGCAGTACAAAGACATTGGAGCTGAAATAGACCAGAAGGGAGGTATCCACACAAACAAAAGAGTTGAGTACTCGAAGACCAGTAATTGCAATCCTTTTTTGTGCAATAAATTGAGGAGTCTTCTGTTAAAGAGAAATAGGTAGGAAAAATAAGATGACTGTATACGACTCCAACGATATTCTTAGTTCTTAGTCGACCTGTACTTCAACAGGGACGAATGACTCTGTCCAATTCCGAGATCTGGTGTGAGCTGGATGTAGCCGTGACGAGAATTTTCTGCTTAAAGGACTAGGCTTGAGCCGCGTATTACTCCGCTGCGTTGGTACCGTATAAAAGACCGTAGAATTGATTGGTGCCAGGTCAAGAGGAAGACAGCCGATATAATCGTCTGGTGCTCTTTCTGACAAACCTCTACACCCCAGGGTAGTAGAGCAGTCACTAAGTAAGTAAGAGTTAAGATATTTTAACCTAACGTCTTTATACTGGTTTAGAAGACTTTCAAGAGTCTGTATACAACCAGTTTCTTGGAGGACAGTTAACTTATGTGCGAGTCTATCTTAATAGACTCAAACATTAGAGCAAAGTAGACCACCAGCCTTCAGGCGCCATCTATGCTGCTCTTAACATACCACCGGTGTTATGCCATGTCACAGTTAGTTTCATCTTACAACATGCTCTCTGTGAGGCAATGATACTGTTCTTGTCATACACAAAGACTCCGGCTAAAGACTCGGGACCACTTTTTGTTGTTTGCATTACTCACCAAGCAGTGGTATAGAATGCTGTACAAAATACCAAGTATCTATTTGTGAACAGGCTGATGAAGTTCAGTTTTTCACCAGCAGCTTCGTGATCGTGTAGTTTTTCTATAACGACAACTGTCTCAGATTCATTGCTGGTAGCTTTATCCTTTTCCTGAATTTTTGCTGCAGTGTCAATGGCAAGTTTTTCTTTGTGTATATCTGAGTATTCTTGTTTGTTTGTGGGCTGGAGTGCGTTCATTTCTTGTTCCTGAAATTAGAAGACTATTAAAGAAGATAGACAGAAATTGTACATTAATTTATTTATTATTCTGATATCATGATGAAAGAACTAAAATCGAATCATAGGTACCATAGAACTGATCATGTAACACCTTCCACACAGTTTATGAAGAGTCAGTCCTAGTTCTCGCGTAACTTATCATGTGTTATTTATACTCTCAGCACAATTGCTCTGGTAAGGTTCTAACTTCCCACACAGTTGATCATAAATGTGTCCAACTTCCTACCAAATAAGTACATTTCGTGAATCTTCTCACGAAATTGGTTTTGTATTAGTTCTAGTTTTCATCACAATTGATGTTGGATTAGTTCTACTTCTCACATAATTGACCTGTACTATGTCAACTTCTCTCACAGAGACCATGTATTAGTTCCACTTGTCATACATTACGCCATGTATTAATTCCACCTATCACACATTTTATAAGGTTTTAGTTCCACTTATCACACAAATCACCATGTATTATTTCCACTTGTCACACATTTCACCATGTATTAGTTCCGCTTGTCACATCTATCATCATGCATATATTTCACTTGTTACACAGATATGTTCCAATTTAGTTCACACATAGTACTCATATTTCACATTCTATTCGTTCTGTAACTTCGTATGTGCTATGGCGGCTATATGCTAAATATATACCATATACTAGCGTCAATTCCTTACATTATATTGACAGTACACTTTTGAATACGTCACCTGGGATATGTAATCTGTTAGTCAGTTTTCTTACCACCTATGCCGTTGGACACCGTAGGAAACTTAAGTCTTCCCTGCGCCAAGTGCGTCAGTCATTGGGAGCACGTGGCACTGCACAGTCACTATAATGTCATCTATCCACCTGCCTCGTGGTCGCTCTCTTACTCTGTAGCCAATTCTGAGAGCACTGTAACCCATCAGTGGAAGTTAATGAAGATGCAATCCATGACATGACCAAACCAGGGTATGGTGTGCCTGGAAGCGTATTTTTCTTATTTCTAGTATTCAGTCAGACAAAATGTGCGTTTTATGCTAAGGGATCAAAAGTGAATTACCGATCCATCGGGCCTTTTCTTGAAACACCATGTTGGGCCAATTCATTTACTCAGATTATCCCTATTTTTCATTGACTGTCGACCTTGTGACGTTTATAGTTGTAGTGCTCGTAAAACCTCACTGTTTGTACCCACCAATCTATCAGGCATGCGTACTACATGTTCGGCCCATCTGTATTTTTATGTGCAACTTAGTATTTATGACGTCATTTAATTAGATTTTATGCAGGTCTGATTTTGGAGCTGCGAATTCGGTATCATAGAGAAACTGCCTGTGTTCTTCGTTCATCACCCTTTGAGTAATGGGAAACTTATCAGCATTTGTTTAACGTGTGTTCCATAAATTGCAACCATATCCCATAGTTGGAAATACTTTGCTGTTGAAGGTGTAATTCCTTGTTTTAACGTTTTGCATCTACTGAAGTATGGATTTAATGCGATTGAAGGTATCTACAAGTATATCATATGAAACAGAATTGAATACCTCGTAAAAAGCAGAAACAACTTTGTTAAAGTTGGAGCCATTCCATCTGGAAGCCTTTTTCAGCACTCTCATGACACGTTCTCTGAGGCCGTTGGCAGCCAACCACCGAAGTGATTCGTCCATTAACCTGAATAATTTGTAAGCAAGAAATTAATGTGGGTGGTTAACAGTAATTTTATTGTTATTATTTAATTAATTGCGAGTGTTTATAGTTTTGTATTTTCTGAAAGCCTTTACCAAAAATTAATCCGATTGTTAAGTAAATTGTGAAAGAAAAGAAAGTTCTGTAAACTATTATTCAATTCATTAGAAATGTATATGGTCCGGTAGTTAGTGAAAGCCTTTACCAAATATGAATTCATTCATTAAGTAGATTGTAAATGATAAACATTTCTGTATTTATTGATCACGTGGTTAATCAAATTATGTGATACATTAGAAGTACAAATATTCATTCATAAGAAACCATTTCACTACACATACAGAAGCTGCATAAAACCAATCAATCGCGTGATCTCAATGTGCGATCTCACGCAAACTATGAGAAAAATCCACACGTAAGTAAATCATTCAGTATATCCATATAAAGCGAGCAAACGTGAGAACATCCTTGTATTCAGTGAGAGCAAAAAAGCATGTGCTTTGTCATTAAATACGAGATGTTTAAGGTAGAAACATTCAGGTACCTAAAATCTGTTGCACATCCAAATAGCGTGTACGTATAACTCATAAAATAAATCAATCAACCAAAACCGTTCAGCTTGGAGTGGAACACAGGACTTCCATAAATACACCTGCAATCCTCAACTCATCCATCTATTCCAGCGCTGTAAATGTCTTCCATGTTTCCTGGACCTTTGCTCTGAAGCTTTCTTCTCCGTGTGGGTTTTGATCTGCCACTGCCTCTCTTACCCTATTGATTCCATCACAGAGACGGTCTTGTAATGCTATCGGGGTGTTTCTTGAATGTGGGTTTCATTCAATGCCAGAATCCTCCCCTCGTCTCATGTTGCACTCTGATATTTATTATGGATCTTTTCAACATTTTTATATAAGAGATCTTATCGTAACATTCCAGTTTCAATATTCTGTACAGACGCCGATGTATGAAAGTATGTAGCTTTTTTTTTGTGGTTGGGGAGGGGGGGGAGGGGGGGGAGGTGTGGTGTGTGTGGGTCAGGTTCTCCATCTTTTGAGCTATATAATAGAACGAACTTTACATTTGGAGTTTATACATACAATAAGTAAATTATAAATTAAATATGATATAACAATTAGATGCAATAAACAGTTTCTGTCAATTTCAGTGCTACTGTTTCATGCATTTATCATTGACCCTGCAGTTTGTGTACTAAAATAGAAATTGCATTAAGACAACTAGCTAATAACGTTACCTCCGGAGAAATAAAGGTATGGGTATGCCAAAGTACACACAAAGAAGGCAGTTCGAGACAAACATAAAGGAGATAAGGACGACGTGAAAAGAACTAGAGCATATGGCTCGATCAGGAAGATCTCATGGAGGCTGGTTGAAAACACATGCTCTTATGCTCCTTAGGAAGCTGAAAAGAGTTTGATTGATTGATTAATGATTAATATATACCGATAGTAGGTCAACTTAGTTATCTTTGTGTGTGTTTGCGTTTGCGTGTTTGTGTTTGTGTGTATATGTGTTTGTGTGTATGTGTGTATCTTTGTATATGTGTTTGTGTGTATGCGTGTATCCCGTTCTCCTTTGTTCACGCCATTAGAAAGTGCATATTTTTGTCCAACTGCTCGTTAACATCCGTTCATTTTCCCATGTCTCCATTTTCCAATGTTCTCGTGCAGAACTGCATTTTAACCATATTACACGAGGATTAGTCAGTAAGTAGATCGCAAATAAATATGGGATAGCTGAAAAATGTAGTTGGTAGTTTCCAAAGATAACATTAGGTGGCAGCAACATCCAGCTTTGTGATTACTAAAGGTAGCAAACGCTAGATGTAGCATGCACGTGTGCAGCTCAATTTCAAAATGATATTCGTGATCACAGAGTATATAATGATGAAAAGTGTGCTGTTCTTTGGATGCGTACGGTCTTCACACAAAGGATACTCATAAGGAAATGCTTTCTGTTTACGGCGAGAAGTGTTTGTCGTGTAAAGTGGTGCATAACTGTGTTGATACATTTTCTCAAGGAGGCTAAAAAATGTTGTTGATGAATCCTAACCGGTTCGTCCTATTCAGAAGCCAATGTGTGGCTAGTGAAGGAGATGATTCGAGTTGACAGGCAGATAATGGTTGACAGTGTTGCAACTGAAAAAAACGACATTGTCTTGTCTAACCTACAGCAAAATGCATAATCTCACCTTGGCGGGAGAAGTTTTGCGAATGGCGAAGAGGTTTGAATGTGAAAAGTGGAAGTACTTTGAAAGCTGACCAAAGACAGGTTTTGATGCTCTCAGAAAATAATGGGATATGTGCTCAATATAGATGGAAACTATGTTGATAAATAATGAACAATGTAAGTGGAATAATAAAAGGACTTCAAGTTAGTATCCCATTTAGTAGTTTCTTTTTTTTATTGTGACCTATTAAATGAATTGTCCTTGTGTATCGCCATTTTTTTGGTAAAACGTTTTACTGCAGTTACCTATAAATGGCAAGATTTCTATCAAAGTAACGTGCCACCAAAATGAAAACATTTACTTACAACACGTAGAGAATGATGAACACAAAGTAGCTACAGTAGGCAAGCTCTAGGGCCCTCCAGGAGTGATATCTCAGCACATACGCCACAGGCACCATCAGCATGATTCCGACAGTCCAGAAGATGTACGCCAGGCATCCGAACATGTACCCACGTTGTCTGCCTGTCAAGATCTCTACCATAACTGTAACCGAGGTCTGTGCCACTCCCTGTGAACAATACATGTGTATATATGTTCATTTATATATTATCTAATTTTGTCTTTTTGTGGAGTATATTTACTAATCTTGTATATATCTTATATAAATCATTAGTGATGTCTATTACTTACTTCCCGTGTCCAAACACCACGTCATGCAGCCTGCATCCAGTATCCAGCGACATGGATTTCCTTGTCTTTTGTCTCCAGCATGTCGCACCAATTGCATGTTTCCTGGAGGTTGCGGCAGATCATCAGGTGGTCTGGCTCATGTGTTGTGTCACAGTCACATGTGTCATCAACTGTGTATCCCCATCTTTTTATATTCCTCTTGCAGCCTGATACACTAGGTAGGAGTTTGTTCAGCGACTTCACTATTGTGTATGATAGATGATGTCCGGGGGAAGGTTCCTTCCGAAGTTCCATCTCTGTGACCTGCAATAATTTGTACCATCTATCGATACGGCGGTGTTCATGACGTGTCTGTATCAGCTTTGTTGATTTGTGAAGCTATGTCTAAATTTGAGTCTTGTGCTCTGTACCTGATGTCCAAACATTGGGTGTCTTAAGTCGTGCGCCTGTTCTTTTCGTTCGATTTTTACTGCAACGCTTCTTCTGATCTCTTGTGGTGCTATGCCAATTATGGGGTATATTGTATTGATGGGGTGGGTTTTATGCACCCTGAAACAATCCGACCCCCTCATCTATTGCTGTATCAACTAGTTTCACACACGAGGCAAGTGCCGATGTCTGGCGTTCGCCCAGAATGTGTCCTTGACCCATCGTTGTTCTACCGTGCTATTGATTGAATCCTTGCTCACATGAAAACGAACAGCCCGGGGGGTCTCTGTGAAACCGTTGCAATTGAGCGACCTCGATTACGCAGACGACATCATCAGCCCATGCTCAGGGTCCAATGCCTTAACATGCCTCCTGGAGCACTTAAGACAATCATCTCCCCACTTAGAACTGTACATGTACTATGTGAAAACCAAGATTCAAAGTCATGGCAGTTGTACATCTGCGGCTGGAATCACTGTCAACCTCAATCAACTCAATACCACCGATTTCATCTACCTGGGCAGCAGACTACTTCTAATAAACGCAGTAGGTCCTGCAGTATCATCCATGAATTGTCTGCACAGTTCAAGCAGGGACTCTCCCTGGAAGGCAAGGTACGCTCAAATAGACCATGTGTCACCCAAGTCGTCATTTTCGGCTCCGGTGTTTGAACGTCTTACAAAGACATCAGAAGCTTGGCCAGGTCTTTCACATACGCAACCAGCGACGCATCCTTTGAATTTTCTGGCAGGACCTACTCAATAACATTGAAGTCTATCGGTGGATATTTTTGAACAGCATTTCCTCAATGCTGGATCGACGCCGCCTCATTTTCTTCCGCCATGTGTTCCACCACTCTCGGAACGTCTCGGCTCGCTCGCTGCTACACCTGTCCATGAAAATAAATTGGGGGCGGAAAAGGACTCGAGCCCGTCACCCTCCGATCGAATATCTCGTGAAATTCATTCAAACAAACCCTCAAGTTTACGTAGAGTGCTTCCTAGTTCATACTCCTACCGTCAGGTGGTAGAAAAACGACGATCTGTAATATAGCAAACTGACATCGTTTAAAAGGTGGTCTGCCACCTGGAGGTAAAATTATGAACTATGGCAAGCTCTACTTAAATTGTACGATGTTTGAATTATTTCACGGAGTATTCGATTGGTGGTAATTCTGTATTTCTTATGAAACATGTTGTTATCGTTCAAAGCATTGTGAAAGACCCTATTTATTAAAACACAGCGCGCGCTCAAACAAACACATAGATAGATACACACACATACACATACACATGTGCATTCATACATAAAGTATGACAATATTATATTACAGTCGTCACTATCACTATGTGCGTGGTCATACTGAACCAAACTTATGTCAATGTTATTCTCAGTCCCTTAACAAGTGTCCGTCAGTCATCTAATGGTCCTTACCTGTAAAAATACTCCAACCAAGCCTTTAAAAGCAGCGAACATCACGTAATTGATGGAGAAAGCAAGGCCCAAAGCTGAGCCTAGCCACAGAAAGGAACACAGCAGAAGTATGGGTTTTCTCCCGTAGTTGTCAGCGAAATATGGAAAAGCTAATGAACCAATGGCATGACCCAAGGTCAACAATGTCTGAGTGATGCCAGCCAGGTACTCCCGGTCACAAACAAGGTCAAACTGTAAAGAACACATTTGATTGTTTAAATGTACGAAATGCAACCTACGTAGATTACCGTAAGCAGTTTCTGTGGAGTATATATACCTGTCGTTTCTTCTCTTACTGTGGCTTCTTACCAAACATGGAAAGGTTACAGCCGCCAGTCTTTTTATAGGAAGCCGTTATCTTCTTCTTTGGCATCCTTCCTGAAAAGGAGGTTTTGACGTTGTGTTCAGGTTTACAGTAAGATTGCGATACGTGTGCCTTTCGAACCTTCTTCTTCATCATCGATCAACTGATGCTATGATTCTAGTCCGGCGAGGTTCACGAAGGAGACTGCGTTTCAGGTCTTTGCCGGTCCCCCACAGCTTTTCGATCATGGTTGCTCCTCCAGGCCAGACTGCCTCTCTTTGGTCTGCATAGGTAGGGCATTCTTGCAGAATTTGTTCTGGTGTTTACTTGGGCGCTCCACAATCGCACGTGGCAGTGACCCATTCTGTGGAGGTGGGCCTTGGGTCCGCACTGTCCTCATAGACCGTTTGATGAGTGTCTTTGCTTCTTTATAGCTCTTTGGATTGGGTGTCTGTGTGCCTCCACTTACGGCTTTTGCGAGCTCATCTGCTTTATCGTTTCCAGGGTTCACACAGTGGACCCGAATCCACATTAGGACTAAATCTGTTTTTTGAGACAGCAGTCCTATGTTGTATTTTATTTCATGGAAGAGTGTATCTTGATTGTAGCTTGAGATGGCTTGGAGTACACTCCTGTAGTCTGTTAGAATGACCATTTTCCTAGTAGCTATGTTTTGGGTATTTCGAATCGACACGTCCGGTTTTTACTGGCGATTTTTAGTACTAGGTTTGTATTTTCAAAGCGATCCATATTCTCTTGAGCCAAACTCGCAAAGGGTCGCCACGTCTAGGCGGAAAAGGGTCTTAGTCAGCTTTGGTTTTGATACCCTTGATGCACGCAGCCATCTGTGAGTCGCTGACTGCAGTCAGCTTATTCACTGCGCTCACATTTTGTGATGAAATGTGACTTCGACGAAACGTGACGTTACACAATTAATATTATCTAGTTTTACTTTAACCTTTTTACCCCTGGCTACCAGGTCTGTAAAATTCAATTCCTCTGAGAAAATACACACAAGGCAGACATCTGAAGTAAGCTATTTACCATGACAAAACTATGTGCTCTAGTTTCATTATTCTATCTTAAAATGACTTACCTGATCTTCTCCATTTTTTTGGTGTTTTTTTTGTTCGCCTTATTTATCTATTCCCCAAGGCGTGTGTGCGTTACACTGTGGTTTTTATTTTGCGCCTGTCGGCCCAGTGCATCCGACTTCAGCATGCATTTTATGTAAGGGTCTGCTTCCTCCTGCGTTTTCTAAGGGTTTGCTTCCCCGGGGTAACGGCCGGTGCTGTGATTGGGATCGAACCCAGCACCTTCTCGTTGTGAGCCGTGCCACTTAACCACTAGGCCACGCCGTCCCCATCTTCTCCATTGTTCCTACTTGTTATGCCAGTAAATTGTGGAATATATTTATTGAAGATCAACCTGTATCAAATATACTTGATACATTACGTCGGGTACTAACCACAAGGAAGATCAAGTGGCCGACGATAGACGACAATCCGAAATTTTACATTTGATATACATTGAATGTGTTTTTAATTATTAAGCACTGTTTGTTTTTTGTTTCTTTCGCTGCAGTGTGTGTGTGTGTGTATTTATTTTTTTTTTTTAATTTATTATTTTTTTCAATTTTTTTTATTTTTTTTTTTTTTGGGGGGGGGGAGGAGTTGTATTGAGGCGGGGTGAGGGTGGAGATTTGTGATGAAGTGGGAATAGGGGGTTATTTGAAGCAGGAGAGAGAGAGAGAGAGAGAGAGAGAGTATGCTAAAAATTATCAAAAATGCATTTTGACATGTGAAGTGAACGATCCCTTGTTCGTTCAACTCAAGTCACATTCAGCGTCTTCTCCCGCTCACCTTTTGTCATCAGAATATGGCTCTTTCGTTCTTCTGCTCCGTGAACAGGTACTGCTTTCGCTATAATTGGTTGTACTTTTTCGTACTATAATTTAATAGAACGTTTCACGTTTCCTTTATATGAATGTGCGTGTGTGTATATGTGAGAGTCAGTCTGTATATATATATATATATATATATTTTTATATACATATATATATACACACACACATGCATACATACACACACACACACACACATATATATATATATATATATATATATATATATATATATATATATATATATATATACAAATATACATACGCACACAGTGAAAAAAGTCAGTGAATATGGCACAAATGAATATATTAAAGGAACTAAATGAGATACAAACTAGAAAACCATATATTAATACATTTTCAAAGCCACTTCTTTCGCAACGTGTTTTCCATGAGCATTGAAACATATGTTCAATCACTTTATCAGTACAAGGACAGGCCAATTTGATTAATGTTGTATTCGTCGGTCACTGTGCTACAGTGTCTATTGTAACTGGCCTGTCAGCTCAAGTCATCTCCGTCGCCTACCGCACATATCCTTCTGTTGCGTTTTGAACAGGACGTCATCAGCAAAATTTTGTTAGCGTCCTTGCAAAATATGTATCGATACAGTTTTGCACCACTTTATGCGACAAACACTTCTCACAGTAAACAGAAAGCATTTTCTTTTATAACATGCTTTGCAGGAAGTCATTTTCCTCCTCCAAAAATTGCAATAGAGCGTACTTTTCTTTGATTGTACAATCTGTGATCACGGACGCAATTTTGTATCTGATTTGCACAAGTGCACGAAACACCTTCCAAATACTACCAACAGTAATCACAAATCTGTATGTTACTGCCATTTATTTAAATATGTGTAAATTACCAACTACATATTTCAGCTATTTTATATCAGTTTGTGATCTAATTACTGACTTACTGACTACATGTGTGTGTGTGTGCGTGATATGAAGGCTCTTGACATCAGTCTGACATCCTAGAAAGACTATGCTGCAGATCGATCAAAGTAGAGATGTATCCTGAAGAGACACCATATGATTGGTGGAATAAAGGTTCTAGCAACAGGGACAAGTTAAACGACGTCATCAAGAGAAAGAAAACCAAACAATAAGTGGAGAGTTATCACTCCAACGTCTTATCGTGCTATAGGTAGTCATGACTGAAAGGGGTTAGTATTGTCAGCCATGACTGAAAGGGGTTAGTATTGTTGGTCATGACTGAAAGGGGTTAGTATTGTTGGTCATGACTGAAAGGGGTTAGTATTGTTGGTCATGACTGAAAGGGGTTAGTATTGTTGGTCATGACTGAAAGGGGTTAGTACTGTCAGTTATGACTGAAACGGGTTAGTTTTGTCAGTCATGACTGAAAGGGGCTAGTATTGTCAGTCATGACTGAAAGGAGTTTGTATTTTCAGTCATGACTGAAAGTGGCTAGTATGGTCATTCATGACTGTAAGGGGCTAGTATTGCCATTTATGACTGAAATGGGTTAGTATTGTCAGTCATGACTGAAAGGGGTTAGTATTGTCAGTCATGACTGAAAGTGGGTAGAATTGTCAGTCATGGCTGAAAGTGGGTAGTATTGTCAGTCATGACTGAAAGGAGTTAGTATTGTCAGTCATGACTGAAAGTGGTTAGTATTGTCAGTTATCACTGAAAGGGGCTAGTATTGGCAGTCATGATTGAAAGGAGTTACCAGTGTCAGTCATCATTGAAAGTGGCTACTATTGTCAGTCATCACTAAAAGTGACCAGTATTGTCAGTCATGACTTAAAGGTGCTAGTATTACCAGTCATCACTGAAAGAGGCTGCTCTTCTGTACTGTATGTGTTTATCAGGTTAGTCAGTCCGGTGACTGGTGTTGAAGCCGTCTGATCATGTCACGCCACTATCCTCTGTTAGTTCAGAGACTGCTGTTGAAGTCTTCTTATCATGTCACGTCATTGCCCTCTGTTCCTAGCAGATCTCTTCAGCCCACTTTAAGTCCTGCACTCTAATGTTCTTGCTAGCCTCTGTGATGTAATTGTTTCTTGGACGTCCATGTCTTTCTTTTCACCTGAATTTTGCCTTCTAATACTTCCAATAATATGTCACCATGTCTCATGTCATCACCAAACCAAGACAATCTATATTTTTGCATATTCTTCATTAGTTGTCTGTGTTGTCTTTAAGCACGTGTTCGTTTGACCATTTTTCTGTCTAGCTCACTATTTGCATCATGTGATAGCACCACATTTCAAAATATTCGAATGTGTTTTCATCCTTTTTGTTTACGGTCCATATTTCAAAGCGCAAAGTGTGACGGGCCAGATATGTGTGGTGATTATTATTTGCCGAAGTTTAATAGTGATGGTACTTATTGTTAGAAATTTTGTTTCTCCCGGAATGCGTTTTTTGCTACATCAATTCTAGCTTTAATGTTAACTTCACAGCGGGCATACTCTGTAATAATTTGTCCCATATATTGCAACCTCTAAACTTGTTCTATGCTATGTCCCTCTATGCTGGTATTTAATCTTTAAATTTGTTTGGCTGTTACCACCCCTTTCGCTTTACTAGCATTAATCCTCATGTAAAATGCCTTGGCTGTGTTGTTGATTCAGGTGAGTAATTTTGTAATGATTTTTATGTTCCTCCTCAGATCGAAGATGGTTTGATCATCCTCAAATTTGATGGCACTTATTCGTTCTCCATTTACCTTGACCCTTACGTTGCAATCTATGGTGGCTTCTGACATCATCACCTCGGAATACAGATTAAATAGGTTTGGAGAAAATTAGACATCCCTGTCTCACCCTTTCCTTATTGCTACTGGATTTGTAGTTCTCTCCTTAAATGTTATGTTCGTTCTTTACATATATATATATATATATATATATATATATATATATATATAGAGAGAGAGAGAGAGAGAGAGAGAGAGAGAGATAGAGAGAGAGAGAGAGAGAGAGAGATAGAGAGAGAGATAGAGAGAGAGAGAGAGAACACAGTTCATGTGTGTTATCAGGGTAAAAAAGAGAAGCAAAGAATAGTAACACTGTGACCTGCCGGGAAGAATAAAGTTAACATTTCCTAAATGTCTGTTCATCTTAGTCGTTGCATGAACTGATTTCAAGCGAAAATTGAATGTCTTAATTTTAACATACAAATTGATCGTTATTTAAACAGGTTACTTGTCCGTTATAAATTTAGCAATAAGGTTTGTTTGATAAATCTCACCTCCGACACAAAAAATCGATCTTTTGGTAGTTGGTATTCAACATTGTAGGCATTGCATGACGATACATTTGTGCCTGTAAGTAGATGCTCCTGTTCCCGTGAAGCCGGGTAGCAGTTGCTGTCATAATATTCCCCGCTTGAATTGGTAGCACTGGTGTCAAATTTGTTCACATTTGATCCGTTGTGAACACTTGGTACTGAACACCGAAAGGGATTTTTCTGTCCTGACAAAGTACAAAACTAAATAAGTACAAGAAATTGAAGTTTGTTTTACAGATAGTTTCACTAAATAAATGCTTGACAAAAATAAATAATTGAGCGTTTACTCCACTCTCTGAGTTTTATCGGGTAGATTTATAGAGCAGTCACGTAAAGTGTGCGGGTTATGTTTTTCTTTCACCTGTCAATTAGAAAGAGACCTAGATTTTGCCAAAGATTTGGGGAGGACGACTAACATGTCTGGACAGACACAACATACTGATCAGACACGTTAGTCAGGTTCAGACAAAATACACTGGCCAAGACCCCCGCCTTAACTTCTTTGTAGTCCTCCCTGAAAACGGGCTGTTTTCATGACAGTCTGGCTAACAAGGTGGTGGATCGACATGATCCCCGCAGTAGTGAACGATACGCAAGTGAAGTCAAACATAGCACAACCGACTAGAGAACCCAGGTCTACGTTAATCAGCACGCTCGGGATGAGAGGAACGCTACTACAACCCACCACTTAACGTCCTTTTCAGGGACAAAAAAGTAATCATACTTACTGTGGGTATTTAACAAGAACAAGAAAAACAACAACCGATTTCGACCCCTGCTCCATTTGTGAAGAGATGGGTCTCCTACTCGGTCGGCTACACATTATCACCGCTATATACTTTAAAATGTATTTATAGTAACAATCAAAGAGCCTGCAGTGAAAGTACAAATTAAATATCTACAAACACATAGACATGTTTTGTTTGATGTCGGCTTCCAAAGAAACAAAACAAAAACCACCAAAGAGACTTCATCAAAAACAAAACGCAAAGAAAATTATGATAACAGGTGACGACAAAGGGGAATCACGAATGAAGAAATGACGTATTCAACATGCATTATCAGTCACATAACTATTTACAATTGTGATTATATACGACTCGTTACCAATATTACATTATCCGTTAGACTTCGTATTAATTAATTAAAAACAAATGAATTTGTTGGATAAAATTACGTTACAAGAGAGAAGAAAAATGAAGATGACAGCTCAACATGTACTTAGAATGAAAGACACGAGATGGAGGACTACAACTACCATATGGTACCCACGAGGCAAAAAGTGACTTCAAGGACGGACTCACAGACATGCGATGACGAGACTTGTTAGAGAGCCGCAAAAAACATCCGTGATCACAACTGGAACAGACTATTAACCCACTGAACAACGTGTGATCGCGATGGAAACAAGTGGAGTTATGCCAACGCGAGGCTAACCATCCCTTCTCGAAGAACGGGTCGATGGATCTAAGGTCTAAGATGACAGAACAGCTCAGCATATAACATGTGCAAAGAAAAATTGTTAACAATTACACAAACAAGCAGCAACATTCACAAATTAAATCTAAATATACTTACGTCTTTGAATATTTTGAAAACCTGATATTCAAGTAGGCAAGTGTATGATTGCTTCCAAGTAGCCGAAAAATATCCCTGATTCTCTTGCAATTTTACGTCCTGCGGAATTATAGGCTGGGGTGGGGGTGAGAGGAAGTTGGTGACGTGTTAGGTAGAAATGTCATAATTTTAATGGTGTTTTTTTTACCTAGTCGCCAACAGCCGGTTATTTTCTATTAGCAGCTGCCAATCTTTCTTTAACGTGGACATCGAGTATATTGGACCTCTTGAGCTTATCGCTCGTCTCCGATAGGATTAGGAACACAATCTCACTCCTCTTAGAGAACAGAGGTCTTTTGAAATTTGGGGGTATCGAACAACCACTGTTTCGTGCTTTCATTCGTGTTTTGAGAGGCGACCGCCTTACCTCTCTATTACAGTAAACCTTACCGATTATGTGAATATACAAATCGGTTACCTTATTCTTTTTAATTTCAGTGGATCGAAATGTCAGTACTGGTCTGTTTCCATTCTTATATAAACGGACATTTTAGTCACTTGACCTCTAATCACAAGTCACCATCCCTAAACACAAACTTCATTCACCTCAAACACATAACACATAGCCCTTAACACAAATGATACTCCCCTTAGACACATAACTCTGAACACAAATTACATTCCCATTAAACACATAACCCTAAACACAAATCAAATACCAGTGAACACAAAGCCCTTTAACTTGAAAACAAATAACATACTCTTTAAAGGCTAACAAAACACTCCTTGGCACAAATCCCATGATTGATAAATCGCAATTAATACCTCTGAACATAGATCGCATACACGTGAACACAAAACACATCTGCATAGTATTACTATACACACAATTCGCATACGTGATCACAAACCACATACCTGTGAACACAATACTGAGCATATGGTGAGCAACGGCGACTTGAGCTAGGATCTGCATACAAAACTGAACCATGGTGTATCTACTTAAATGGCCCAGCTCCTCCAACGCTGCATCTACGTTTCCTATATCTTTTTTAACTCCCATTTTAAAACTAAACCCTAATGATGCCCCTGTTTACTATTTCACTCACTTAAAAACTGTTAATGAACTCGTACAAAACACGCGTGATGTATATGTACTGCGTTTCTACACGTAATACTAAATTCATGTCGCCTTACCGAAACCACATTCGTTAGGTATGACACCAGACAAGGAAATCTTACGTTGGCAAATATTATAAAGTATAATGTCAAGACTACGTGATCATACATACAACTGGTCAAGCACGTTTTAATTCAGCTGTGGTGGTTTACTGGGTCACGCTAATAGTATGACAGTCAGAAAGAATAGGACTGGTGTACCATTTCAACTGTGCTGTAAAAGACAAATGATTAAAGACATGTGTGCTTGGGGCTAGCAAATTTAACATATAAATCTAATATTACAGAAATCGTCACTGCAAGTTTTCGGAAACATACATCGTGTACATGTGTTGAGTTGTAAGATGGAGGTCGGGGGGGGGGGGGGGGGGAGGGTGGAGGGGGGGGGGGAAGGAGGGCAGCTCTAGTGTCCAGCAGAGCTTCACGTGAACTGAGATTGCGAAAGGAAATTAAACTCAACTAGGCATAGTTCTCATGTACCATCTATTAATGCATACATCACTAATCAGGTAAAGCTAATGTCACTGTAGGAGTCTGTAACATGGACTTTAACAAAAAAGGATGAAAAAAGTTTGGAAGCGTTTGATGTGATATTACCGTATAACGGAAATCGTGAGTTGGACAACAAAAAGATTCAGCGACAATGTAAGCGCACAAGGACATATATTGAAAATAATACAGAAACGAGAACTGAGTTAACTGGGACACAATATGCGACATGAAAGTCTTCTACAGAAGATACTAAAAGGCTTGAACCATGGGAAAATATGAAATGAACGTCAAAGAATCACCTTTACATCTCAGGCATGCAGAAACATTAAATTACTAACAAATGCCGAAATTAATAGAGCTGTAGGGGATAGGGTCTAATGGAGAGATATGCTCAGACAACATTGCAGTAAGCCTTAGCACTGGTCAACTAGAGGATAGGGTCTAATGGAGAGATATGCTCAGACAACATTGCAGTAAGCCTTAGGACTGGTCAACTAGAGGATAGGGTAAAATGAGACATGCTCAGACAACATTGCAGTCAGCCTTAGGACTGACCAGCCAGAGGTTAGGGTCAAACAGAGAGACATGCTTAGATAACCTTACCATCAGTCTTAGGACTGACCAGCCAGAGGTTAGGGTCAAATAGAGAGACATGCTTAGATAACCTTACCATCAGTCTTAGGACTGATCAACCAGATGATGATGATTATTATATTTACTTGGTACCAGTGGGAGCCGCGTAGCGCAGTGGTTAGCGCGCTGGCTTCGGATCTGAGTGGTTCTGGGTTCATTCCTCAGTTGAGGCGGCAGTGTTTTTTTTCAGACCGCAATGGCTCCCGGGTCGACCCAGCCTTAAATGGGTACCGGTTCAGTCCGGGAAGTAAAAGCGGCGAGGGAGAGGAGATGGCTACCGCCCTTATATAGCCAAGCCTTTGAAATCTGAGATTGCTAACACTTCACACCCCTACGGCAGTAATGCTATGGGTTACTTTTTTACCAGGGTCTAATGCACTTGGTAAATGATTAAAAAAAGAAACTCTGGCACTGACGTCATTAGCGTAGGTGAAGCTTGATCCAAGTTTACATCAAATACAGAATAGACAATGTTAATGTGTTTCTTGTGTTCGAAAATAACGGAAGCTGGCGTTGAACTCATAAATCAAGGACGTGAACTCTTTCACAAATGAATCGCTATCATTATCCCTGTTTTGGTTCCGAAGTGCTGGAAAATTATAAATATTGATATCTTTAGTAGACTTTTCCCATCCAGATAGGGTTTTGCAAGCAGCAGAATGTACTCCGGAGAACGGATTGCGTTGTGTCTTAGTTTACAGCTTTACTGCAATATTTCCACCTTTCGGTCCGACACATTCGACATCAGCATGACAATTTTGAGTTCGGACTAGCTTCCCAATTTGATCCCGTCACCTTTACTTTGCCAGTCTGCCCTGTTAAATCCTGTTATCCAGGACCTCAACGTGGAGGTGGAGTAGGCCCCTGCCCGTCTCCTTTACTTTGCCAGTCTGCCCTGTTAAATCCTGTTATCCAGGACCTCCACGTGGAGGTGGAGTAGGCCCCTGCCCGTCACCTTTACTTTGCCAGTCTGCCCTGTTAAATCCTGTTATCCAGGACCTCCACGTGGAGGTGGAGTAGGCCCCTGCCCGTCTCCTTTACTTTGCCAGTCTGCCCTGTTAAATCCTGTTATCCAGGACCACCACGTGGAAGTGGAGTAGGCCCCTGCCCGTCTCCTGTACTTAGCTAGTCTGCCCTGTTAAATCCTGTTATCCAGGACCACCACGTGGAGGTGGAGTAGCCCCCTGCCCGTCTCCTTTACTTTGCCAGTCTGCCCTATTAAATCTTGTTTTCCAGGACCACCACGTGGAGGTGGAGTAGGCCCCTGCCCGTCTCCTTTACTTTGCCAGTCTGCCCTGTTAAATCATGTTATCCAGGACCACTACGTGGAGGTGGAGTAGGCCCCTTACAGCTTTTTGCCTTTTGTCAGCATTCAAAGCCACTTTTTACTTTTCCCATATAAATCTCTTCGTCACTCGCAACATTTTTTTCGCCAAAGTGGGATTGTGTATTATGTTGTACGTTAGACAATGCAAAGACATTTTTGCAGTTGCCACACTTACTAACATTACTCGTCTGTCAGCTCGAACCTCTCCCCCACCAGCCACACATAAGCTTCCATTGTAATCTGAGCAGGACGGCCAGGTAGGGCTTCATCTGCAATTGTGGAGCATCCTTGAGAAAATGTATCGACTTAGTTATGCTCTGCTTTACGCGACAAGCAGTTCTCTCCGAAAACAGAAAGCATTTCATTTTGAGTATCCTTTGAATGAAGACAGTATGGCTCCAAATAACAGCAAGATTTTTTTTATTATTATTATACATTCTGTGAGCACGGATATTATTTTGTAATTGAGCTGCACACGTGCATGCGACATCTAGCGTCTGCTACCTTTAGTAATCACAAAACTGGATGTTGCTACCACCTAATGGCATCTTTAGAAACTACTAACTACATTTTTCAGCTTTCTCATAATAGTGTGGGACCTACTTATTGACTTATCCTCGTTTAATAAGATTAAAATGCAGTTCTACACGAGAAAATTGGAAACTGGAGACATGAGCGCCGCCGACGACGGATGTGTCGAACCTAAAGTTGCAAATATTGAAATCAAGCTGTAAACCAGCGACACAACGCATTCCGTTCTTCGGACTGCATCCTGCTACTGTTCAGGGGTTGGTAACGGTAGATTGAGAACGAACGCAGAAGACGAAGAACAAGAACAAGGAGACGAGAAAATCAACGGAATAACTTCCATCAATTAGACCAAAATGTGCATTTACCAAGGGCTTGGACAAAGGAGAACGGGATACACATATACACACAAACACACATGCACGGATAACACTTACACACACAAATATACATGCACACATATACAGACACAAACACACACACAGATGTGACGTTCGTCCATCCCAAGTGAGGAAGACGACTCTCTTGCTGTGTCCTTTGAAATGGGTGACTTGCGCAGTGATTTAGATTAAAGTGAGGAAGAAACTCCGCCTTTTGTTAACCTTACTCTCTGGTACTGAGCTATCTTTGGCCAGTGGCAAGATATTTATCGAGATTACTGGAGATAGCATAGAACGCAGATTTTTCATCATGGTTTACTCCCGAATCCTTTCTCGTAAACAGGTATCCCGCAAGGCCTCGGGGTGAGGGTGACATCCAACGTTGTGTGTCGTGCCTTTTCCATAACCACAAGAGGTCGTAGGGACATCACTCAGCGTGTGAGTGAGTTTGGCATATCTCCCTGGCTGTATTCAGTCCATTATAGTCGTGTCTAAATTTCTCACACTCCAATTTCGGGAAGTTCAGCTGTGTTAACTAGACCGTGAAATATGACACAGATTTAAGCGCGGTGCTATTCATTTAGCCGATATCTAGACCAGGATAATCGGACGGATGAAATCACAAAAAAGGAACGAATTACCCAGTCCAAATGGAAAACAATGTGTACGTCGTTGGTCAGTATGAATTCCAGACAAATCTGTGGTTTGGCGGCATCCATAATGAAATAAAACAGCACAACAATGTAGACCGGCAGCCGGTTACGGCGCCATCTTTGCTGCATTTCGTTGCTGCATATACAGATACACACGCACAAACAAACACACATACACAAATACACACATACATACAAACACGCTTATACACATGCACACATAAACAAACACAAACACACACACATAATTAAGTTGACCTACTATCAGTATTTCTCAATCATCAATCAAAACCTTTTCACCTCCCTAAGGAGCATGTGTTTTCAATTAACCCCCATGGCATCCTCCTGGTCAAAGCCATACGCACCAGTTCTGTTCACGTCTTCCTTATCTCCTTTATGTTTCTGTCCAAATCCCTTCTTCATGTGTTCTTTGATACACCCATACCTTTCTTATTCGGCGGGTTTCAGAACAGAGACTGAGCTGTAATGCTGTTAACTAGTTGCCTTAATGTGTTCCCTATTTTAGTTTACAAACTGCAAGGTCAACGATAAATTCATGAAAACTGTTTGTTGCAACTAATTGGTGCATCATCATTAATTTATAATTTACGTTGTTTAAATAAACTCCAATGTAAAGTTCGCTTTATAACTGAAAAATTCTTCTTCTTCTTCCTCGTTCATCTTCAGACCTCAACTTCAATTAATCTAACGAAGGCAACGGTCGACTCAAGGCTCTGTACGCTTCCGTACAGCTTCTCGTGGAAGGATACTGGCTGTTGTCAAATGCTACTTCTTTTGTCGGTATACAGGGGACAGGACTGCAAAATATGTTCTGCCTTCATAGGTGCTGTGCCGCAGGCACAAAGGTCTGTACTGCCAATCTTGAACTTGTTGTACAGATGGCATCTAAGTCTGTTGAGGCCTGTGCGTAGCCGGAGAATTATCACCTGGTCTCGCCTGCAGAGTTGATGGTAGGCATCATTTTCTATGTGGCCAGGGTGGTCTTTTTTTCCATTTTGCACTGTACGTTGCCCTGATGAATGCTTTTGTCTCATTGTTTGTGATTTCTGTATCACTCTGCTGCAGCATTCCTCCCTCTCTGGCGAGTCTGTCTGTCTCCTCGTTACCTGGAATGTTGCAGTGGGCTGGTATCCACGGAACTGTGCTTTTTTTGAAGCACTTGGACATGCGTTCGAGCGAGTATGCCAGAGCACAGAGTTCATTTTTGTGCTGGTTCTTGAGCGCCATTAACACTGCGAGGGCGTCTGTGAAACTCTGAAAAAGAGTTCTGAAACCCAAACCAAAAAAAAAATAAAGAATTTTAAAAAAAAAACCTAAAAAAACTACATACTTTCTTACATGGGCACCTGTACAGAATATAGGAACTGGATTGTTACAATAAGATCTCTTGTGTAGAAATGTTGAAAAGATCCATAATAAATATCAGCAGTGCAACATGAGATGAGGGAAAGAATATGGCATTAAATAAGACACACATTTAGGAAACGCTCCGATAACATTACAAGGCAGTCTCTGTGATGGGATCACCAGGGTAAGAGAGGTAATGGCAGACCAATACACATACGAAGAAGGAAGCTGCGGGGCAAAGATAACAGAAACATGGAAGACATTTACAGAGCTAGAACAGATGGATGAGTTCAGGAGGATTTTCCGTGTATTTGTTGAACAGCTGTGTTCCACAAGTAAACTGTATGGTTTTGATTGAATGATTGATTGATTGAATGAATTATACGTACACTCTATTTGGATGTGCAAGAGATTTTAGGTACCTGAATGTTTCTGCCTTAAACATTATTTTCTTTAATGACAAAGCACATCATTGTTTGCTCTCACTAAATATAGGAATGTTCGCACGTTTGCTCGCTTTATATGGATATACTGAATGATTTACTAACGTGCGTGATGTTTCTCACAGTTTGCGTGAGATCGCGCATTGAGATCACGAGATTGATTGGTTATATGCAGCTTGTGTATGTGTAGTGGAATGGATTCTTTTAAATGATTAGTTATATTTCTAATGTACCATATTATTTTATTAATCACTTGATCAATATGTACAGAGCCTTTTTTCATTCACAATCTACTAAATGATTAGATTCTTATTTGGTAAAGGCTGTCACTACATAATTATATACACTGGCAATCAATTAGCTAATAACAATCAAATTACTGTTAACCGTCCACATTCATTTCCTGCTAACAAATTATTCAGGTTAACTTAACTTAACTTAACTTACGTTAACGTCTTTATACTGGTTTAGAAGACCATGCAGAGTGTGTATACAACCAGTTACATTTACATCACCTTGCTCTAAAAGCTATGCTCATCCAGTTTATTCTTAAATTCATTAACTGTCCCCGCCTCCACTACCTCCCCTGGCAATGCATTCCAAGCAGACACCACTCTCTGACTAAAAAAAATATTTTCTAATATATAATCTAGACCTCTCTTTAGTTAGCTCGTAGCTATGCCCTATTGTTATTGTGAGTGGCTGTATTTTTAAAAAAAACTTGTTATAGTCTAATTTATCCATTCATCTGATCATCTTATAAACCTGTATTAAGTCACCACGAATTCTTCTTTCTTCTAGACACTGTAGGCCGGTTTTTCTGAGTCTTTCCTCATAACTGTAATTCTGGAATCCCACTATCATCTTTGTCGCTCTTTTTTGTATTCTTTCCAGCATGTTTATACCCCCTCTATGATAAGGACTCCACACCTGTGCACAGTACTCAAATATAGGTCTAACTAAAGCTTTATACAGTTTGACTATCACTTCCTTGCTCCTATGTTTAATATTTCGTTTTATCATACATAACATTGCATTTACCTTTTTCACTGCTACCTTAACTTGCTCACTCACCTTTCCTGTATGATCTATTATAACCCCTAGGTCCCTTTCCTTATCTATCTTTCTAATATTGTTCTCTCCCATTCTGTAATTATGTTCCATATTGGATCTACCCATGTGGATGGCTGTACATTTATCTCCATTAAACTCCATTTGCCAGCGTACATACCATTCTAGAATTGTATCCAAATCCGACTTCAATATATCCACCCGCTTTAGATGAGACACTACTGCATTAGTTTGGGTCATCAGCAAATTTTGCAATCATGGATCATGTATCAATGTCCAAATCATTTATATATATCAAGAACAAAATTGGTCTCAAAACCGAGCCCTGTGGCACACCACTTTTCACTTCACACCACTCAGAGTACTCCTTATTTATGCCCACCCTCTGCCTTCTTCCTGTTAACCAATTTTCAATCCATTTGGCAACTTCCCCACTTATTCCACGTGATTTTAACTTTCGAAATAATCTTTGATGAGGTACTCTATCAAAGGCCATTGCAAAATCTAGATAAATAACGTCCACTGGCTCCCCTTATCTATCATTTTAGTAACCTCCTCCATGAATTCTAATAGATTAGTATTGATTTGTATAGATTTGTATTAATGGACGAATCACTTCGGTGGTTGGCTGCCAATGCCTCAGAGAACGTATCACGAGAGTGCTGAAAAAGTCTTCCAGGTGGAATGGCTCCCACTTTAACAAAGTTCTTTCTGCTTTTTACAAAGTATTCAATACTGTTTAGTATAGTCTACTTGTAGATACCTTCAATCGTATCAAATCCATACTTCAGTAGATGCAAAACGTTAAAGCAAGGACTTACACCTTCAACAGCAAAGTAATTCCAACTATGGGATATGGTTGCAATATATGGAACACACGTTAAGTAAATGCTGAGAAGTTTCGCATTACTCAAAGATGGATGGAACGAAGAACACAGTCCGTTTCTCTGTGACACCGAATTCACAGAACCGAAATCAGACCTAAAAAAAATATATAATTCAATAACGTCGTAGAGACTAAGATTCACACAAAGATACAGATGGGCAGGGCATGTAGTACTCATCCCTGATAGATTGGTGGGTACAAACAGTGAGGTTCTAGTAGCACTATAACTGTCCACTCCGTCGCCGACTAATGAAATATGGAGGTAGATTGAGCATATGCCTTGCTCCAACATGGTACTTCAACAAAAAGGAAACCGAGGCAATTTTAAATAACTTTTGACCACCTGACACGAAACACACATTCTGTCTGTCTGATCACTCAGGTCATCCCATAACCAATGAGGTCGTTTAGGCACACATGAAGACATCCTCACAACCCTACGCTATCCATTTTTGTTAGCCTCTTCTGGTCGAAGATTGGTTCATTTTTGTATGTTATCCTCCCACCTCTTTTTGGGACGCCTCCTCGTCGTCTGCCTTGCACCTTTCTGTGCAGGGTCGTATTTGCAAGACCATTGGATTTCGATATGTCACCGTACCAAGCGAGTTTCCTTCTTTTGACAGTTGCCAAGAGGTCTTCAAAACACGATATTGCTGTTGTAATTATTTCTTGTATTGCTTCCTTTGTAACTCGATCTATGCATGTGACGTTCGGAATGTGATGTCTTCGGAAACATCTCATTTCTAAGGCATATATCCTCCACTGCAGGTCAGCGGTAATTATCCATGTCTCATAAGCATAGATGAATATTGACAGGACCAATGTACACATTAATCTGCATTTCGTGCATAGTTCTAACTGTTTATTTTGCCAGATTTTCGTTCAAGCTCGATATTGTCTGTGATATTCTGGCTAAACACATTTTGATCTGAGCACTAGAAATTTTAAAAATTTACATTTCCGGACACAAAGTACGCTGGTTTGGTCATCTCATGGAATTCACCTTCATCAACGTCCAATGATGCTTACAGCGCTGGTAAAACTGGCTCCAGATAATGGAAGCTGACTGACTGGCTGTTTCTTTGTTTGATTGTTGACTGACTGGCTGTTTCTTTGTTTGATTTTTGACTGACTGGCTGTTTCTTTGTTTGATTTTTGACTGACTGGCTATTTCTTTGTTTGATTTTTGACTGACTGGCCGTTTCTTTGTTTGATTTTTTACTGACTGGCTGTTTATTTGTTTGATTTTTGGCTGACTGGCTGTTTATTTATTTGTTTGTTGACTGACTGGCTGTTTCTTTATTTATTTGTTGGCTGACTGGCTGTTTCTCTCTTTGTTTGTTGACTGACTGGCTGTTTCTTTATTTGTTTGTTGACTGACTGGCTGTTTCTTTATTTGTTTGTTGACTGATTTGCTGTTTCTCTGTTTATTGTTTGTTGACTGATTGCTGTTTCTTTATTTGTTTGTTGACTGACTGGCTGTTTCTTTATTTGTTTGTTGACTGACTGGCTGTTTCTCTGTGTGTTTCCTTTTTGATTGACTGGCTGTTTCTTTGTTTGTTTGTTTAATGTCTGACTGGCTCTATCTGTGTTTGTTTGCCTTCTAACTGACTGTTTTTTTTTCTATATTTTGCTTGCTGTTTTGTTTGTGTGTTCATTTGCTCGTCGTCTGTCGGTCAGTCTGTAATGGGTTTTGTGAAAGCTAGTCTTTTTCAACCACACACATAGTCCTTTGTTAATTTGTTGTTTGTTTAAAGGTTTGCCTTTCTGGATTCTACTTACGAATGCACACTCTTTTAAACGTAGAGCATAGTCCTTTTGGTTAGATCAGTACGTATTGACCAGTATATGCATGAAAGTGTGCGTCTGTTCGTCGTGTGTTGTGCGTGTTCCAATATTACAGAGCGATGGTCCTATTATTTCCAGAGCGACGATATTCTCATCTTTTATTTAATGATCTGTCTGTCAACAAGCGACGATATTGTCATCTTTTATTTAATGATTTGTCTGTCAACGCGCGACGATATTCTCATCTTTTATTTAATGATCTGTCTGTCAACAAGCGACGATATTCTCATCTTTTATTTAATGATTTGTCTGTCAACGCGCGACGATATTCTCATCTTTTATTTAATGATCTGTCTGTCAACGCGAACGATATTCTCATCTTTTATTTAATGATTTGTCTGTCAACGAGCGACGATATTCTTATCTTTTATTTAATGATCTGTCTGTCAACGCGCGACGATATTCTCATATTTTATTGAATGATCTGTCTGTCAACGCGCGACGATATTCTCATCTTTTATTGAGGTATCTGTCTGTCAACGCGAACGATATTCTCATCTTTTATTGAATAATCTGTCTGTCAACGAGCGAAGATATTCTCATCTTTTATTGAATGATCTGTCTGTCAACGAGCGACGCTATTCTTATCTTTTATCTAATGATCTGTCTGTCAACGCGCGACGATATTCTCATCTTTTATTGAATGATATGTCTGTCAACGCGCGACGATATTCTCATCTTTTTTTTGAAGTATCTGTCTGTCAACGCGAACGATATTCTCATCTTTTATTGAATGATCTGTCTGTCGACGAGCGACGATATTCTCATCTTTTATTTAATGATTTGTTTGTCAACGAGCGACGATATTCTCATCTTTTATTTAATGATCTATCTGTCAACGCGCGACGATATTCTCATCTTTTATTGAATGATCTGTCTGTCAACGAGCCACGATATTCTCATCTTTTATTTAATGATCTGTCTGTCAACGCGCGACGATATTCTCATCTTTTATTGAATGATCTGTCTGTCAACGAGCGACGATATTCTCATCTTTTATTTAATGATCTGTCTGTCAACGCGCGACGATATTCTCATCTTCAATTGAATGACCTGTCTGTCAACGCGCGACGATATTCTCATCTTTTATTGAATGATCTGTCTGTCAACGAGCGACGATATTCTCATCTTTTATTGAATTATCTGTCTGTCAACGCGCGACGATATTCTCATCTTTTATTGAATGATCAGTCTGTCAACGAGCGACGATATTCTAATCTTTTATTGAATGATCTGTCCGTTAACCAGCGAAGATATTCTCATCTTCTCTTGGATGTCTTCGTTTCTTGCTCTGTTTCTTCTTGAAACGTTAAACGGGAAAACAACATGAAGGCTGCAAACAAACCAATTATTTGAGTCACATATTTATCTGTGAACCTTTATATGTGATGTTTGTTTAAGAAACTTGGCTGAAAATATGGGTCATGGAAAACACGGAGAAGAGGTCTACATACATATGGCAAGCCCCAATCCAAATTACTGTATCAATCAACTCACAAGGAAAGATCGAAGCACAATTTTCCGACTGAGAACGCAACACATCCCACTTAACAAGCACCTGAACAGAATCCAACCACAACTTGTTGCTGAGTGTCAGCTGTGGTGTACACATAAATATGTGACCGTCGATCATGATCTCATTAAGTGTTCAGCGTCCAGCGATGATAGGAAAATGCCTCTTCCTCCGAGACCAGATATATGGAATACTTTCTATGGCACTAGACAACAACTGATAAACACGTGCATAAACCAGAATCAGCTCGTTTGACAAGTAGGTAGTTTTAATGTTTATATCATTGAAATTTTACCAGTTTTTCTGGCGAAAAGACTACTCTTTTTTGGATTTGATTAAAGGTTTGCCTTCCTGGACTCTGCTGGTGAAGGCATGCATCTTTTCCACACAGACCGTAGTCTTTTAGGCGATATCAAGAAGTAATGGCCAGTGAATGGATCCGTGAATGTTTGAAATGTGAATTAAATGGCCAGGGAATGAATGTGTGTTTGTACCTGGTTGCAACGAGTTCCACTATGGCAGTACAGTAGTTTTGCCAATAATTTATGTTGGGGGAGAAATTGTCAGATCGAGAAAAATCCCTGACATGCCCAATCAAGCTTAATACGATTTACACCTGTACATCACGGACCTTCCCCAAGGGGCTAGTCTTCATCTTCTGGTAGCTTAACAAGCAACTACTAACACTTTACAAAAATAAATGACAAATAATTAGTTAATGATCAAATTCTAATATGCAATTAACAAATTTTTGACAAACTACCGGACATTTGATTTTTTTTTTAGTTATATCCCTTAACAAAAAAACTGTTATTGTATTATCTCCGAAGTTCTAATTTGTTATAAGCAATTCGGCAATAATTGTGTGATTGGTTTAACATTTAATGAGATATCTACCTTTGTATTCACTTTAATTGTACCATCTCGTCATCATCAACACCAGATACGTTTCTACCAACATTTGACAAACTTTCAGACACAAAACATTTTTATGAATTGTCTTCCTCGGCAGAAACATTTAATGTATATTATCTGCAGCAGTCATTACACTTGAGCGTCTTTCTTCAAAGACTGAACCGATGGCGCTTCTGAGCCTTGTTTCTTCAGTGTATTTGGTTTTGACCAGTTCTCTATGTCCCTCAGAGACTGTGGGAGCTGACGTCTGGCTGTTTCTGGGAGAAAGTAAGTCCAGACGCTGAGAACCAGACTACCACTGCCAAAGATAATACCAGGAGCATACACAACTTGGCTCATCTGTAAACATACAAAAAGCAGGCACTCATATAAACATTCTTGCTGAACCTTTGGGGATATGTCGCTAAAGTAAAGTTTCTCTGTTGAGCAAATTAAAGTGGTAACCATGTAACTTGATTTAACGTCATTATACTAGTTTACACGACTTCAGAGAATGTATACAACCAGTTTTTGTTTTGTCTTTCCAGTAACAGCAAAATGTCGTGTGGTCATCACTCATCGTGGTAGTGATGTGTCTTTGGCGTCTGTCTAGCTGGACAGCTCTCAATCTCTGCCGCGTGATGTGTCTTTGGCGTCTGTCTAGCTGGACAGCTCTCAATCTCTGCCGGGTGATGTGTCTTTGGCGTCTGTCTAGCTCGACAGCTCTAAAACTCTGCCGGGTCATGTGTCTTTGGCGTCTGTCTAGCTCGACAGCTCTCAATCTCTGCAGGGTAATGTGTCTTTGGTGTCTTGCTAGCTGGACAGGTAATGTCTACACATGTAGTATGAGGGTGGTTAAAGTCATAAGATAGGTCATACCTACCCATTTAGTTTGACGGTGGTTAAAGTCATAAAATAGGTCATGTCTACACATTTAGTGTGACGGTGGTTAAAGTCATAAAATAGGTAATGTCTACCACATGTAGTATGAGGGTAGTTGAAGTCATAAGATAGGCAATGTCTACACATGTAGTGTGACAGTTATAGGTCATGTCTACACATTTAGTGTGACGGTTATAAGTCAAGTCTACACATTTAGTGAGACGGTTATAGGTCATGACTACACAACTAGTATGATGGTGGCTTAAGTCATAAAATAGGTCATGTCTACACAATTAGTGTAACGGTGGTTGAAGTCATAAGATAGGTCATGTCTACACACGTAGTGTGACAGTTATAGGTCATGTCTACACATTTAGTGTGACTGTTATAGGTCATGTCTACACATTTAGTGTGACGGTTATAGGTCATGTCTACACATTAGTATAACGGTTATAGGTCATGTCTACACAATTAGTGAGACGGTTATAGGTCATGTCTACACAATTAGTATGATGGTGGCTTAAGTCATAAAATAGGTCATGTCTACACAATTAGTGTAACGGTGGTTGAAGTCATAAGATAGGTCATGTCTACACATGTAGTGTGACAGTTATAGGTCATGTCTACACATTTAGTGTGACGGTTATAGGTCAAGTCTACACATTTAGTGTGACGGTTATAGGTCATATCTACACATTTAGTGTGATGGTTATAGGTCATGTCTACACATTTAGTGTGACTGTTATAGGTCATGTCTACACATTTAGTGTGACGGTTATAGGTCATGTCTACACATTTAGTGTGACGGTGGTTAAAATCATTACCAACAAGTTGGAGAAAGGTGCCAGCATCCCTCCTAAACAGCCAAACATGTTTGCTAATCCCATGCCAGTGTTCCTGTCAAATACACGAGTTTTAGTACCTGTAATAACAAGTATGTAGCGTGTAACAACAAACTCATTTGCACACACAACAATATAACGCATACCCTATTTGTATTAGTGTATAAGGTGAAGGTGAAGGTATTCTATATCAATAACGGTGGTCGAAGATGAAGTGTTATAAATATCATTGTGCTAAGCCCAAGCTGTTTTATGATTTGGGATCGTCCTTTTACGTTGTTGATGCCGTTCTCAACATAACGTCTTTATACCGGTTTAGAAGACGAGTCTGTATACAACCAGTTTATTTTACACTCACTTGATTTTAAAAAAATACCTTTGGGCATTCAATCTATTCGTGAATGCATTAATTGTCCCTGCCTCTACTGATTCCTGTGGCAATGTATTCCAAGCATTCACCACTCTCTGCCTATCAAAGTATTTCCTTTTATCTAATCTTGACCTTTCTATAATTAATTTATAACTGTTCCCTCTTGCTCTTGCAGACGGCTGTATTTTAAAGAAAAAAATACTGGTTATAATCTACATTGTCCTTTCCGTTGATTATATTATAAACCTTTAATTCTTCTCTTTTTTAGATATTGTAAGCCGGTTTTTCTGAGTCTTTCCTCGTAACTATAATTTTGAAATCCTACTATTATAACCCCTAGATCCTTTTCTTTTCTATCTTTCGAATGTTCTCTCTCATTCTGTAAGTATGTTCCATATTAGATTTACCCATGTGGATGACTGTACATTTATCTACATTAAACTCTATTTTGTTTAGTTCGCATAACGAGATATATGTGGAGATGATGTTACTATAACTAGCAGAACTAGTAACTGTATTCATGTAAAGGGTAATGTGCTTCTATAACTAACAGTACTGGTAACCGTATTCATGTAAAGGGTAATGTGCTACTATAACTAACAGTACTGGTAACCGTATTCATGTAAAGGGTAATGTGCTACTTTAACTATCAGTACTAGTAACTGTGTTTATGTAAGAATTATGTAGAGCGTAATGGTGTTACTATAGCTATCAGTAGAACATAAAAAGTACGTGGAAAATGGATAACGACTAAGAGAACCGACTTCATTAATTCTAGACCCCACCAAATGTGCTCAGTCGCTCTCAATGGTGAAAGTGTCGACGATATAGCACGAACTTCATAGCTGCGGCAGTCTCAGATTTCGTCAGGTACCCATGTACAGCTGTATCGATTCGGAGAATAGAACATACCTTTAAAAAACCTAAGACATGGTCTTCAAACCGCGGTCGACATGATGCGTACCTGGTACGTTGGGGTCGTAAACGAGGTCCACTACCGCTTGGCAACATGCACTTCAGGAAATGATCAATCAATAACTAATAATTTGCGTCGTTTATAAGACAGTATATCGGTCACAGTACTGTTTCATTGGTTCATAAACCCGTGACGTCTAAACTAAAAATAACTGTTCAAGCTAAGCGTCGATGTAAGTTTTCAAAAAAGGGTTTCCGTATAAACAGCTTTGGGTTTCAGAAATCTAGGTCAAAAACAATTCCTTGGCTTTACTGTAGCGATGAGCCATTGAATTATGGTATTGGGCATTTTCGAAATATATTTTACATTCTTGGAAACAAATCCGCTCACTTTTTAACAAAGTGTTCTCATCAATGGCTTTTAAAATTGACTTTTCAAATATTTTAGAAGTATGTTAGTTTTTTTTTAAATTTTCTTCCTTCATTATTTAATGGTTATTACTATTGTAACATATACTAGTGTTATTACTATAACTGGTAGAACTAGTAAGGGTGCTCATGTACGAAGTAAAGAACATTTAACAATGCTTCTGTTATTGGTAGACTCGTAGTACTGGTGTACATGTAAGGAGGTAAGGAATATATAACATTTAGCAATGTTACTATACCTGGCAGAGCTAGAACTAGTTCTGGTGTTCATTTAAGGGTGTCTAAAATATAATAGAGTGTATTAAACAGATGCAGCGTGTAACGCTTATGTGAGAGTGTTTATGGCAAAGCACGGCTGCTTAATGAAATTTATTACAATATGGCACAGCTGCATGATAAGGGTCGTGGAAACGGTGAGCTTTTTAAGTTGTGTCCTATCAAAAGTGGATTTAAACAGGGATGGGTTCCTGCACTGACTCTGTTCAGTATCATATTATCTGACATGCTGACTGGTGCTTTCAGAGACGGGGATATAGGAATCGATATCAAATACCATATCGATCGGAAACTATTTAACCTTACGATGCTTCAAACAAACAGACAAGGTCAAATCAGGAATTTTCAGATCTTCTGTTTACTTACGACTGTGTCTTCATTGCTGGCTCCGAGGCTGATCTAGAGATTAGAGTGGATATTTTCTCCGAAGATTTTTTTCAAATTTTTCAACACGAAAAAAACAAATGCTTCAACCAGGTCATGGTAAAAGTTATACTAATACACTGTACAACATTAAATTATCAAATTGTATCATCTCACAATCTTTATAGCTATTGGAACTTCACTATACAGTGTTTACAACTCAAAGTATTTCATCGTAGGGTGTTTATAGTTCAAGTTATTTCATCGTACAATGTTTATAGTTCAAGGTATTTCATCGTACACTATGTATAGTCATAGTGCTTGGCTTTACTGTGTTTATGAATGTGATTTACCTTACAATTTATGGTATATTAAAGTGATTCATATAACAATGTGTATAGTTGAAGGTGTTTAAACTTATAAAGTTTATAGCTCCAATTGTTTCCAACATTTATAACTCAAAATAATTCTAAGATTTGTAAATCCAAGTGCTATCAACATTTATAGCTCAAAGTGTTTCTAAAATTTATAGCTAAAAGTATTTCTAACATTTAAAGCTCAAAGTATTTCTAACATTTAAAGCTCAAAGTGTTTAAACATTTGTAGATCAAATTGTTTCTAGCATTTGTAGTTCGGCGAGTTTCGGCTGACAAAGTTGTTAGTTCAAAGTGTTTCTAGTATTTATAGTTCAAAGTGCTATCAACATGTACAGCTCAAAGTGTATTAGACATGTATAGCTCAAAGTGTTTCAAACATGTTTACCTCAAAGTGCTTCTAAACTGTATAGCGCAATGTGTTTTATCGACACAATTTTGAGCTGGAAAAGTCTCACTGTTTTTTTTTTCACGTAGCTTGCTCTACAACATTTATTCCTTTGTACATCCCATACCTCTCACCTTATAGTTGTGGGGAGGAGTTCATGAGTGAATGTATAAATTGTGGCAAATGATCCCGAGATGCCAAACTTTCCTATGATCGCCAAAACTGTTATCAATATGCTCTGATCGTCTGGGAAATAATAGATTGAAGCTATATAATCATACAGACACAAGACTGACTAAATCAAGAATTATAACTAACAAATACGTCTGAATAATTGTAATGTTAAAGGTTGTGAAGTTTTTTGTTGTTTTTTCTTCTTCTTCGTGTAATCCGGGAAAGCCGAGTTATTGCCTTTATAAATTATGTGTTACAAAAAAAATAATCCTTGTGGATTTGTTGTGGATCTGTTACAAATAAAATAATCCTTGTGGATTTGTTGTAACAACTCCAAAAGCTATTATGCATTCGTCAAGCGTTTGGCCTGTGTGAAATAAGGCGCGATTTTATTGTTACATATCTTCTTTGATCGATTTCCTCTAGGGGGTCTGTATAGTAATGCTTAGGAGTATGTTTGGTTCCCACCCCAGGCAGAACCTAGAAAGATTCTAGCTATTTCCAGATCATTAGGTTGGAATACACAAATCCGTTGTGGAATACCGAGTGCTGAACTAACAATTCTGAGGAGCATGGGTGGGTTTATCACCTCCATTATTACGAGGGTCATTTGAAAAGTTGTATCTCCAGTGCTGAGACTATTACAACAGTGCTCGGAGCCACGTGCCACCTATGTGAAAATAATCTCTAATGAAGTGACTATAGAGGCATGTAGTGGCATGTGCCTGGAACGTGACGCGTGCGCACAGTAGACAGGAAAATGGCGGCTCAAATGGAAATACGGTTGAAGCAACGGTCGGCGGAAGGTTGTGTGCCAATCGAAATACATCAAAGAATAACTGCGGTATATGGTGACAAATGTATGGATGTCAGTACTGTCAGGCGGTGGGCACGGACTGTAAAACATGACAACCTAGCAACGACTGCTCGCATCGAAAGACCGATTACAGCTGTGGATACACAGCACCAAGCTCGCATACACGAACTGATGTGTGCCAATCGCCGTGTTATGCAGAAATATATCGCCACAATGCTTATGGTTTTGATTTACCGAGTCTATCACATTATCGTGTGCGAGATGGTTCCCTGGCACGCTGACACGGATATGAAACAGCGCCGACAGCAGGTGTATCAAGAATACGTTTGATTTTTTCCTCCACAGGATGCCACAACTTGTCCTACTTTGATGTTTGTGTGTGGACCAGGATGGTGACCACGTTTAAAAATAATGATACATCACTTAAACGACATTCCAAGCTATAAAAGAATGTATAGCTTAATTGTAAATCTTCCACATTCATAAATTATCTCTTCAAAGACAACTTTTCAAATCGACCGCGTAATATAGGGGACCTCAAAAGAGTCCAGTGTTCGTCAATTTCTTTATGTTTCGGCTTGACAATATGGCATGAGATACACTCAGCGAGAAGTGCAATAATGAATATACTGCTGGTAGGATGAATCAGATACTCTGTGAGACAAGATAATGACTACTGGTAAGTTCAACCAGGTAGCTGTCAGGGATATGTGTAGTGGATGGACGAGCCGTCTATCCTTCGCTCACGTCTCTTGGTAAAGATTGCTGAGCTCAATGCAGGACGGATTCCTTCGACAGATGAATAAAGCCGACAAATCTTGTACTGCCACGAGCAGCTTCAGAAAACAATACCAGCCGTAGATGTGTTAGTTACAAACTCGGTGAGAGAGAGAAACCGTAGATGAAATGGTCGTCGAGTATTGCTGTTATTGCTTTCCGTCAATGCACCGCACTAATGAGAGCTTCTCAAAACGGCAATACGCTTGAGACTATACATCCAAACACAGTCTTACTAACTTCTCGTGAGGCGCAGCTCGTGACAAGCCCCCATTCACACACACTCCCGCGCAAGACGCAAAGCAGCTTATGAAAAGCACCAAACGATTTCGAGTAGATTGTACTAGATCATTGAGGCTAGTAAAAACCAATGAGGCAGCCGTCTATTCTAGAGGGGCTAGGTAGGGCTATTTTTTCTTTGTTATAACATGCTTGCAGCGTGACAGTTGAACTATTTTCGTCTCTTTCGCACAAATTGCTTCCGGAAACCCCATTGGCTTTGCTTCATTCAAATGTGTTAAATAAATACCAGAAGTTTCTAGAGACAAAGAGTGAAACATTCAGTTTTTTAAAAGAAAAGTAAAAGATAAAGGTCAAGGTTTTGACTAGTAGATGTCTATTCCTAGAAGTGAATAGACGCACATGACAAGAATACCTCCAAAACAAGCTATAAGACGAGCTTACAACACGAGACAGCATGAATACAGAGTGACGGGAAGGCCAAGAGACAGAATGACTTGAAGTGTTGATTGAGAACAACAACGGCCACCCAGATTTCAGTCTGAAGAAGCTAACAATTCCAACAACGTTAAACGACATACGTTGACAGAAGAGACGAAGAGATAAATAAACGAAATGAGTTGACAAATGAGATGAACAGATCAATAAACGAAATAAGTTGACACATGAGGCGAAGAGATCAATAAACGAAATAATTTGACAGATGACACGAAGAGATCAATAAACGAAACGTAGTTCCTTTTCTTTTACTGTTCTTTTAAGCTGTCTTTGAAGAGTTGATGTTGTTTGGTCACCTTTGGCCTTTTTTTTAGAAGTTACACTCTACGGGTGGAGCACCTACAGTATTACCAAAGGGTTGACATCTTCATTTACAAATCCAACATTCCATGCTCAAAAAACGTCGCGCTTCGAATGACACACCGAGCACATCATGCGTTTTTCCTGGTATGAGCGTTTCTTCGAGATGACTTAGCTTGTAATGGGTACCTGGCGGAGTCAAGGGACAATTTTAGAGCAGATGTTGTAGCTATGAAGCTCGTGCTCTGTCACAAGGCACTTTAAGCAATGAAAGGGACTGAGCATATATCGGGTGATCACGTGTAATGAAGTCCGTTCTAAGAGCTATTTTCCATTTTTTCATTTACACTTCGTAAATAACTACTACTAAAATGAGTTACAAAAGTACTGAAATCCAGGCAGACCAATAATTGCTCAATTTCTGTCAGCAATGTTATCAGATGGTGTTGTTATTGAATCCGTTACTTACCTGATACAGCGGATGTTATAGCCATTCCGACAAGAGACAGGCCGGCGATGACACTGAACGCAGAGAAGCAGCCTCTTCTGCCAAGTCTGTGGGATTCAGCAGTCTTGATTAATGTGATTATTTATATAGGTTTGACAGGGCAGCTAAGTAATTTAAGTAAGCTTTCTAGACAAGCTGGCACAGTTAAGTAACAGGCACGTATATGCCCTCTGTTGCATGTAGTTTAACTACGCTCTGACTTCAGGATGATTTGCCTTTCCGCTTCACGTGAAGCATAGGACTATCTCTACAGATGAAACTTTTACATGAGCGCTTTATTTGAGTATTTGCAGTAAACGTTTCAATATCAATGGCTTTACATGATGGGATTGCTAGCCCCATTCACAACCATCTATAATAAGACGACAGTACAGTGATCATCTCAACGCCAGCAAAAAAGGTTGAAAATAGGGACATTAATAATGTCATGTCTTTCTGGTGGTCACACAACTACAACCGCCAGCACGACCGCCTTCCTGTGAAATAAAGAGATGATCTGTACCACGTCCTTTAGCGACTCCAGAGTGGAGGACAGAACAGACTTCAATCAGTTTTTGATGCCTGAATGGCGTGGATGTAGGGTTTGTATGTTTTACATGATCCAGCTGACTTTAGCTCTCGCAAAATAACGATCTGTATAATTTATCATATGGTGCATAGATCGTGTATGAAAAATATAATAACAACACAGATTTGTGACAAATAATACGACAACATTAAATGCAGCTGGAGATGTAAGGGACAAAGCATATATGAATAGAAAGAAACATAACAACAAAGCACTTGCAATGGATTGGAACCGACAAGGGAAGAGAAATATGGACAGGCCGAAGAACATATGTCTAAGACAGGTAAAATAAAACTCCAGAGCATCTGCAGCTGCATAGTCGGATATGAGACACAGAAGGAAATGACAAGTCTGCAACTCGTATCCGACTGCTCGCGTTATGATCAGCAAAGCAGAACTGTCCAGGAACTTTTTCCATCTCCAATTGGCGACTCTGGAAACAAGCTGCATCTGTGCAGGCTAGCTGAGAACGAATAGGGATTGAAGAGGAAAGGCAAACTAGGTTGCAAATATGTTGTGTGCTGGAATCAGATGTAATCTATCAAAAGGTGCTGATATTGCAACCTTGCTGTTAACTACAATCATTAAATCAATCAAATACGTCGCTGCTGTCGGTGCATTAGCCATTGCCAACATCTCGCCAGCACACCGTCCTGGGTTGCTCTTTCTGCATCTCTCCAGGTGTAATCATTTAATCTTAGTTCCTTCTCAGTATCTTCTCCTTGTATTTTTGGGCCTACCTCTCTTTCACTCTCTCTCTCTCTCTCTCTCTCTCTCTCTCTCTCTCTCTCTTTTACCTTGAGAATTCATTGTAAGAGCCTGTCTGACTATGTTAAACGGTGTCTTCCGTGGAGTAGAGTATGTCCTATTCAGGCCCATTTTCTTCGCTTAATTTGTTGCACATTTTGCCGGTTGTTGGCTCCTTTCCTGTAGGTCTTCATTCCTCACCATGTCCAGCATATGTGTGCCAATTATCCTTCACAGGCATCTGTTCACAAAGGACTGGAGTCTTTGTTGTATGACATTGGTCGTTCTCCACGTCTCCTCTCCATAAAGCAGGTCGAATTGACACTGGCGTTGAACATTCAAACTTTTGTGTAAACCTTGATTTCTCTGGATCTCAATGTTGTTTATTATCAGGAATGCCCCACTTGCCTTTCCAAATCGGATCCTTACATCTGCTTGTGTACCTCCGTATGTGTCAATTGTTATGCCCAAATAGGTAAAGATATCCACGTCTTCCATCTGCTCTTCGTCCTGCATGATTGGTTCTTTTCTGATAGTGTTGAGTTTAAGGAGCCTGGTTTCTTTCCATGCTGATATCGAGTACCAATTTGGATGATTATTCTTTCACTCTATCGTTTCTCTTGCATTTGTCTATGGCTATGTGACAAAAGTTCCAGATCATCTGTCTAGTCTAGATCGTCCAATTGGGAGAATAATGTTCATTGAATACCAGTTCTTTTTCCCTCGGTTGATTTCCCTTGATTTTGTTTTCTTCTAGGAATTCAGAAGTGAAGTCATTCGTGGAGCTTCCTTGCGGCTTTCACTGCACTACGCCATTCGTCTCGTTTCAGAAGGCATTTACATTCACAAGAACGTTTGCTTTTGGTTTGTTGTCAATGTTTTTATAGATTTGGGGAGGTGGGTGTGTGTGGGAGGAGGGGGGGGGGGGGCTCAGTCCAAACCTAACTTATTATGCTCTATGGGAGCTGTCCGTGCTTAATCTATTCCCTTTCCCATGACCTATCCAACACGTGTAACCCCTTTTTGAAGCTTTCGCTTCCACTGGTTTAGTTCCTTAGACCATTGAGACATGTAAGCTCCTTCACTATTTCAAGGTATCAGACTCGAGGGAGTGGTAACTGTAATAAAACGTCCTTTTCATGACGTACCACAAACCACAAAATGGACAAAGCTCAAGATAGCATCCATTGCAAGCTCTGTTAAGAAAGGTTTAAGTCAAGTGAGTCGTAGATGTTACCACAGATACCTACCTGTCTATGTAGAAGTAAATGAAAATTGCTGATGGTAATTCCACGGAACAATTGAGAAAGTAATTCAAATACAAGCTCCCGGATAAGGATGAGGACATCAGGAAGAGGCCATAATAAGTGAGACTATTGAAAAACCTGGTAGACGATAGAAAGTGGGCATCATCACAATTAAACTTCACATGAGATTATCTTGGCTATTTCTTGAAAAGGTGTTTAATTATTGCAGCGATATAGTAGAAACCGTCGAAACACGGGACATGCTAGGACCTTCATTAACTTTATGAATTTGCTTGAGACCAGTGTACCTTCTCGCTGCTTCAACTTCCCTAACTCACACAGATACTCATTTTAACAACTGAGTAAACTGTAGCGTGACACATCCGGGTCACGAAATCTGATATTTTATTGCTTGAGTCGGGCTCATTTGAGATTCAGACGTGCTGACTGATAAAATAAAGATGGTCAGCAACGTGGGTGACCACCACGGGTATTGGCAAACCAGGCAATGTTGTCTCATTGGTAGAATCAACTTTCTAATAGTTTATATCTTGAACAGAGAATTAAAATACTTTGGCGACTTAAAAGGCACAGCGGTCTTGAGAGAACGGTAATGGAAGTTATGATGTCGTGCAATAGAGGCAAAAGTAGCCCAAGAAGGCGATGGCACTAAGATGTCAAGGAATGCTTAGCCATGACTCTCGAGCAGGCTGGAGATTTGACAAGAGATCGATTCTTTCAGGTGGGCTGTCATGGGAGCGTCGTTTTGCAAAGGACATGATGAGGATGATGATGATGACGAGAATGATGAGGATGATGATGATAGTTTCTGGTGAATCACCTGCCATTTCTGTTGCAGGATTTTAAGCAGTTAGTTGAGGTCATAATCGTTACCTTTGCTGAAACTCAAAATTTATCGAACATGCTGCATAGAGATCAGGTGAGAGTGGAGGATAGTCCATCCTGGTGACAGGTTGATACTTGAGAAGATCATTAACATCACGTGCTCGGTGGTGATTGACGTTATCATTTTGGAACACATCACCTTGTTCCATTGCTTGAAGTGTTGGATGTGCAAGAGACGGAGGAATATGATCTCTAGATAATACCTGCCATGATCCAACACGATGCCGAGGCGTTCTGTACGTCACGCCAAAGTCGCCACATACCATATGTGAACCACGTCCCTAGCCATCAAGCTCACTATCTGTGCCATCTTGGAAGCGCTCTCTGGGTCGTCTCGACCTATGAATTCTACATCACTAAACAACATTGGGAGACTTGATTCATCCATAGGGAGTGTCACTGGTCACTTCTGCTGGTCCATACCAGATGAAGCCGTGATCATACAAGATGAGCAACGCCTATTTATGTAATGGCGAAGGCGTACTGCAGGACTTGAGTGAAGATTTGCCACATGAAGCCGGTTGCGAATCGTTTGGTCGCGAACAGAGACGTTGCTTGTTACTTTTATGCTGCAATCTTATTGCGTTCGCAGTGGCTGTTCTGTCTCTCTCACTAGGAGGACGCACCCTTCATACTACACATTTGTTATTCTTGGACGCATATATCTTCTGGCTTCTTCAACAGATCCGGTGTTGATAAAACTATGTCTCAGTCTTTGAATGAGAGAGTGGGCGTCTGCAAATCGTCTGGCAATCTCTCGTTTTGGTACTCTTTTTCAAGCCAAACACGCCATCTGTCAAGAACACTAAGTCGACGTCTCCAAGGCATATTTAAACAGTTTGACTAATGCGACCATAAATACCATTGGTTCCAACAAAAGTCGCTGATCTGTGTTCAGTGAAACATAAGGTACACTTGCAAGACATTGTATCCCTGATTTAGTTGTAATTTGCCGTACCTATAACAACATGTGTCACAATCATGTAGTTTAATAATACTCGCAACCATGACAATCAGTTGTTACGGACAGCCGTTTGAATATTTGCAACAATATCTTTTTGCTCAACTCAGCTGAAAAATGAACGTGGTCCTTTCTCGAATTATTTTGGGCCGTATAAATGTCTTGGTATTTACGGTAGGGAGAAGAATGTGGGCCATTTATTATGGCAGTATTTATTCTCTTGTCATGGAGAACATAGATACTGTAGCAATGTCCTGGCATGCATCAGAAATGTGGAAAATCCACTAATCATGTTATAGAACTTACGTCTCTATATTTTTTCTCACGTTCAATCTAGCAGGTGTATTTCTAAATTGCTAAGCCCCTTCACGCTCCCTTTAAATACAATTATTGATGTCCTGAACTTCTACCCTGAGGTTCCTTACTGGGGATGAGGGAATAGGGCCACTCCATCGAAAAGTATATCGATCGTAAAAGTGACCGAAGAAAGATATACATCTTGTCAAACAAATTGATGCCAGAAACAGCCACTAAAAAGTGCTTTAGCGCAGGCATGTTAAAGGAGAACAGCTGTGGTGGTGACCTTATGCTTCGACTGGAGGGGAAAAGAGACAAGAAAACAAGAAGATTTTTCTGATACCTTCTGCACTATTGGCGTAATTTTGCAGATAGTAGATATAGTTTCTTTTCTTATATTTCAAGGGGTACTGAAGTCTGTGTACACTTGATGTTAGTTAGGCGTACTGAAAAAGTTAAGTCTGTGTGCAATGGATGTTAGTTAGGCATACTGAAAAAGTTAAGTCTGTGTACACTGGATGTAGTTCAAATCCAGACTTCTCAGCAGGTTCATTACTACGACGGTTATTGTGACGATACCCTCCCAAGTGATCAGGCTTCTGTTAACACATACCTGCTTCCAGGTTAACGTGAGATCAGTATGTTTCGCCTGACTAGTGACTTAGCATTCAAGTCAAGGTTTTCTAACTCTGGGAGGGGTATGGCTTTATTGCATGGAAACTGACAGGCAACTGGTTGTCTATCACACATTGTTTCCAACACGTGTTCCTCAACAACAGGTGTCGAGTATAAGACTAACTTACGTTATAGCAGGGGGAGACAAATGTATTAAGGATCTAGGAGCCAGGTAAAAAATGTAGGAGCCATTTATAATTCTGAGTGAAAATGTTTTGCAACGACGGGCTAATCTGTGCAAGTAAATACAAAACTGGTCATGAAATGTTAGGCGTTACTGTAACATTTCTAGGTCCCATGGTGAACTGAATCTGGTATGCCCTGCTTTATCTATGGCAACGTATGCGTTATGTGTTGTTAATCATCCGTTCATCGTGCAACTAGCCGTAATATTAAATTATCAAATAATCGGCGCATCTCCAGACCAAAAGATCAGCTAGAGAAGAAAAGGATGGTCATGAGCAATTCAGAAACATTAACCACAGTGGTCTCGAGAGAATAGACGAGACATCACATTACCTTGGGTGAACATCCTCTGAAACAGGTCAAGCAGTTCAAATACCTTGGAGCTGAAATAGACCAGAATGGAGGTATCGAAAAAGGAGTTGGGTACTCGAAGAGCAGTAATTGCAATTGGGAAAACTAAGATGGCTTTATACGACTCCAACTATGTTCTTCCTTCTTAGTCGACCTGTACTTCTACAGGAATGAAGGCCTCTGTCCAGTTCCGAGCTTTGATGTGAGCTAGATGTAGCCGTAAGGAGAATGTCCTGCTTAACGGACTAGGCTTGAGCAGCGTAATACTCCGCTGCGTTGGGACAAGTGCCGCGGAGGGTGGTTAACAGATGTACGAGTCTATCTTAATAGACTCAAACACTAGAGCAAACTAGACTCGCAGCGTTCATGCGCCATCTATGCTGCTCTTAACAAATCACCTAACCATGGTCGGTGGTATGCTATGTCCCACTGTTAGTCGCCTTTTACGACATGCTCTCTGTGAGGCAATGATACTGTTCTTGTCCTTGTCATACACAAAGACTCGGGACCACTTTTTGTTGTCTACATTACTCACCAAGCAGTGGTATAGAATGCTGTACAAAATACCAAGTATCTATTTGTGAACAGGCTGATGAAGTTCAGTTTTTCACCAGCAGCTTCGTGATATTGTAGAGTTTCTGAAACGACAACTGTCTCAGCTTCATTGTTGGTAGCTTTATCCTTTTCCTGAATTTTTGCTGCAGTGTCAGTGGCAAGTTTTTCCTTGTGCATATCTGATTGTTCATGTTTGTATGTGGGCTGGGGTGCGTTCATTTCTTGTTCCTGAAATTAGAAGACTCTTAAAGAAGATAAACATAAACTGTACATTAATTTATTTATTATTCTGATATCATGAACAAAGAACTAAAATCGAATCTTAGGTACCATAGAACTGATCACGTAACACCGTCCACACAGTTTAACAAGAGTCAGTCCTAGTTCACGCGTAACTTATCATGTGTTTTTTTATACTCTCAGCACAATTCCTCGTGTAAAGTTCTAATTTCCCACACAGTTGTGAAACTTCCCACACAAATAAGTTTGTATCGTCCCTCTTTTCACTTAATTGATCATCTATTAATTCTACTTTTCATCACAACTAATCTTGAATTAGTTCTATTTCACACACAATCTAGCCTGTCTTATCGTTACGCCCCCACCCTCCTCCCACATTATTTATCGTGCAATAACTGGGTTACCCACGCAATTGATCCGTATTAGTTCCATTTACACGCAATTGATCCATATTAGTTTCATTTACACGCAATTGATCCGTACTAGTTACATTTACACGCAATTGACCATGCATTAGTTTTACTCACACAATCTACCTGTAATATCTCAGCTTCCCACACAAAGACCATGCATTAGTTCCTCTTCGCAAAAATGTCACCATTTGTTAGTTGCACTTGTTACACATTTCCCTATGTGTTAGTTCCACTTGCTACACATTTCACCGTGTAGTAGTTCCATTTGTCACACATTTCACCGTGTATTAGTTCCACTTCTCATATATTTCACCATATATTAGTTCCATTTGTCACATATTTCACCATGTATTAGTTCGACTTGTCACACATGTCACCATGTACTAGTTCCACTTGTCACACATACCACCATGTATTAGTTCCACTTGTCACACATATCACCATGTATTAGTTCCAATTGTCACATATTCAACCATGTATTAGTTCCACTTGTCACACATTTAACTTTATATTAGTTCCACTACAGATATGTCCATTTTAGTTCACACATAGTACTCGTATATCACATTCTATTCGTTCTACAACTGCGTATGTGCTATGTCGGTTATAAGTAAAATTTATATAATATACTAGCATCAGTTCCTTACATTATATTGACAGTACGCGTTGAATACCTCACCTGTAATGTGTAATCTGTTAGCTCTGTTTTCGTTTCACTTCTGCCGTTAGACGCCGTGGGAAGCTTAAGTCTGCCCTGCGCGAAGTGCGTTGCGTCGGTAATTGGGAGCTTGTGTCATTGCACAATCACTATAATGCCATCTATCCACCTGCCTCGTTGCCTCCCTCTTACTCTGTAGTCAGTTCTACCATTGCTGTATACCATCATTGGAAGTTAATGAGGATGCATTCCATGAGATGACCAAACCAGCATATTTTGTGCCTTGAAATTTTATTTTTTTTAAATTTCTAGTGTTGAGTCAGACATAATGTGTGTTTCGTGCACGGTGGTCAAAAGATATTTAAAATCACCTCGGTCCTTTTTCTTGGAGTACCAGATTGGACCAAGGCATTCGCTCATTCTCCATATCTCATAGGCCGGCGACCGAGTGGACGTTAAAGTTATAGTGCTACTAGAACCTCTCTGTTTGTGCGCATCTATATATCTGGCATGCGTACTACATGCCCGGCTCATCTGTATTTGTGTTTGCAACTTAGTTTCTGCGATGTTATTGAATGAGTTTTTTTTTAGGTCTGATTTCGGAGCTGTGAATTTGGTGTTACAGAGAAACAGACTGTGTTCTTTGTTCCATCGCCTTTTGAATAAACCGAAACTTCTCAGCATTTGCTTAACGTATGTTCCATATATTGCAATCATATCCCATAGTTGGAATTACCGTGCTGTTGAAGGTGTAAGTCCTTGTTACAACGTTTTGCATCTACTGACGTATGGATCTGATGCGATTGAAGGTATCTACAAGTATACCACACGAAACAGTATTGAATACCTCGTAAAAAGCAGAAACAACTTTGTCAAAATTGGAGCCATTCCATCTGGAAGCTTTTTTCAGCACTCTCATGACACGTTCTCTGAGGCCATTAGCAGCCAACCACCGAAGTGATTCGTCCATTAACCTGAATAATTTGTTAGCAAGAAATGAAAGTGGGTAGTTAACAGCAATTTGATTGTTATGTTTTAATTCATTGCTAGTATAAATAGTTCTATTGTTGTTGAAAGCCCTTACTAAAAATGAATTCGATCGTTTAGTAAATTGTGAAAGGCTCTGTATACTATTATTTAATTTATTGAGAATGTAAATAGTTCTGTAATTAGTGAAAACCTTTACCAAATATGAATCCAATCAATTTATCTTTTCCCTGAAGCTTTCCTCTCCGTGTAGGTTTTGGTCTGCCACTGTCTCTCTTACCCTGATGAACCCATCACAGACACTGCCTTGTAATGCTGTCGGAGGGTTTCCTGAATGTGTATCTTATTCAATGTCAGAATCTTCCTCTCATCTCGTGTTGCATTACAGCATAATGCATAATCCCACCTTGGCGGGAGAAGTTTTGCGAATGACGAAGAGATGTGTATGTGAAAAGTGGAAATGTGGCTACGAAAGCTGACCAAATACAGGTTTTGGTGCTTTCAGAAAGTGATGGGATACGTGTTCTTCTTCTTCTTCGTTCATCCTCAGATTAAGGTCCCGGTTTCTCTTACAAAGGACACCGTTGTTTGTAAAGTTGTTTTTATCTCCATAAAACTGTTGTCTCATATCTGTCTCACGAGGCCAGTCTTGTTCTCTCTTTTCCTGCGTGAGCATGCAGCTTTGAAGGATGTGTTCCACGGTCATGATATGCTCTCCACATGGACACTTGTCATCTGTCCCAATCCTCATTTTGTTGTAAAGCTGACCCTTGTGTCTGTTATGTCTAGTTCTCAGTCTGAAGATGATGACTTGCTCTTCTCTAGTTAAATTAAAGTAGCTGTCTTCTTTTCGGAAGTCGGGGTGTTGATCAGCCCATTTTTCCCTGTAGTTGGCTTTAATTATGGTCCTGGTCTCATTACATGTGATATTCTGGTCTGTTTGTGAAGATGCTCCCTCCTCAAGACTGCTAGTTTATCTGCAGTTTCATTGCCTTCACTATTACAGTGGGATGGGATCCACTGTATGACCAACCTTGGGTGTTCTGCTGAGAGCAATGTCAGGGGGAACATACATTGCTCGAGATCTTTATCGTTGTGTTGTTTTAGCGCTGCTAATACTGACGCGGGATCAGTCAGGAATACTATGTTTTCTTGGTGGATATCTTTATCTTGGATTACAAGCTCAGCTGCAGCCTTCAGTGCCTCTGCTTCTACACGGAAGGTATTTGAGTATGTTCCCGTTGTTAATACTCGAGTTATTTTCTTCTCCCTTCCTTAATCTGTAATAGACCCCTCCACCTCCATTGAATGTGGCTTTCTTAGACGAGCCATCTGTATATACGTGTATGCATGTTTCAGGTCGGTATACTCTTCTAAGATATTCTTCTGTGATAAATTTCCTTATTAAATCTGAGTTCCGTTGTTTCTTATTCCCTCTATGGTTTTTACCATCTCAGAGGACTTGGCTTTTCCATGGTGGGATTTGGGATGTTTGTTTTAGATCTCTATGATTCAGTCTGCTCTTGCAAGCTCTTTTTTTCGACATGAAGTGGTATCTCTTATATTTCCTTTTTCCCATGCGATTTATCCTGTCATATATTGGATGATCAGGCATTCGTTTGAACTTCTCTCTTTGCTGGGGTGTTTTTAGGTCTCTGCGTATCTCCATACTTTAGATTCATGTGATGTTCTCAATTGCATTTATTGGTGTTGTTCTCATAGCTCCAGTGATGATATGTATACATTGATTTCGGGTTGTATTTATTTTTTGAGTTATTCTTTCTTGCTGTGGATCATGCTGCTGTGTCGAATTCTAGCACTGGTCTCACATAACCTGTGTACAGTTTCTTTAGGGTGCCTGTGTCAGCCCCTCATGTTGAGCCTGATATCTTTCTCATTATGGCTATCCTGTTCTTAGTTTTGTTGGTTGCTTTATCTAGTTTTTCCATGTCAACCTTGGGTCCATTGTTATTTCCAGATAAGTTGGACTTATGTCAAAGGGAAGAGCCTGGCCATTTACTTTCAGGATCATTTCTTGGGGCTTGTCAGATAGAGAGAATATTGTGTACCTTGTTTTGGTTTCAGATACGTGTTCTTCTTCTTCTTCGTTCGTTCTCAAGCTCCCACTACCAAATCCTGAAAGGGTAAGTAGCAGAATGTAGTCCAGAGAATGGAATGCGTTGTGTCGTAGTTTACAGCTTAGCTGCGATATTTGCACCTTTCGGTCCAACACATCCGACTTCAGCAAGCATTTTTTTAGTAGCGGGTTAACATTCCCTCTTCGATCCCTTCTCATTAGCCAGTCTGCCCTGCTGCAGCCTGTTATCCAGGATCACCGCGTGGAGGTGTAGAAGGGTCTTGGCAGCTATGAGTAGCTGGCCCTGTCGCTAGCAGTCAGCTATGGGTCGCTGACCACTGCGGCTCATGCGCTGCTCAGCATCTTGATCCCAGATACGTGTTCAATATTGGTGGAAATTATGTTGAGAAATAAGGGACAATAAAGTGGGATAATAAAACGTTTTTAAGATAGTATCTCATTTAGTAGTTTCTTTTTTTATTGTGATCTATTTACAGAATTGTCATCGTATATGAGTCATTTTTGGTAAAACGTTTTACTGCAGTTACCTATAAATGGCAAGATTTATATTAAAGTAACTTGCCACCAAAATGAAAACATTTACTTACAACACGTAGAGAATGATGAACACAAAGTAGCTACAGTAGGCAAGCTCTAGGACCCTCCAGGAGTGGTATCTTAGCACATACGCCACAGGCACCATCAGTATGATTCCGACAGTCCAGAAGATGTACGCCAGGCATCCGATCATGTACCCACGATGATTGCCTGTCAATATCTCTACCATAACTGTCCCCGAGGTCTGTGACACCCCCTGTACACCAATACATGTGTATATATGTTTGTTTATTTATTATTACATTTTGTCTTTTTGTGAATATAATATTTGCTTATTTTGTATAAATTTGATATAAATCATTAGTGATGTCTATTACTTACTTTCCGTGTCCAAACACCACGTCATGCAGCCTGCATCCAGTATTCAGCGACATGGATTTCCTTGTAATTTGTCTCCAGCAGGTCGCACTTATTGCATGTTTACTGGAGGTTGAAGCAGGTCATCCTGTGGGTTGGGATCAGTGTTGCGCCACAGTCACATGTGTCATCATCTGTGCATATCCACCATTTCATATTCGTCTTGCACCGTGATACACATATTCGGAGACTGTTCAGCGACTTCCATGTTGTGTATGGTAGATGATGTCCGGGGCGAGGTTCTTCCCGAAGTTCCATCTCTTGGGCCCGCATCAATTCGTGCCATGTCTTGATGCAACGGCTTTCACAGCGTGTGTATGGGCTGTATTGATTTTTGGAAGCTATGTGTGGAGTTTAGTCTTGTGCTCTGTACCTGATGTCCAAACATTTGGTGTCTTTGGTTGTGCACCTGATTTTCTCGTTCGATTTCTGCTTCAACGTTTCTGCGGATCTATGGCGGATCTGTGCCAAATATGGGTAATATTTTATCGATGTGGTGGATTTTAGGCACCCTGATACTATCCGACACGCCTCATTTGCTGCTATGGCAACTAGTTTCGCATGGGCATAGTTTTTACAGACTGGTGCAGTGTATTCAGCAGATATGTTGCGCCCCCCCCCCCTCCCCCTCCATAGTTGTGCCGGTCAGTTTTCAGATCATATTATTTCTTTCGGGTATCTTACGGTTTCTTTCGTGACATTGCGTATTATAGAACAATCTGCAGTCCAACTTTACACCTAGATATTTGGGAGCCATGCAGTGTACAAGCTCAAGAGCTTGCCACCTTATCTGAGGTGTTATTTTTGCCTCTCTGTTTGTTAGGTAGTAGGTACATACCTATGTTTTACTGGGATTTGGTTTACGCTGATTCTAGCTGTAATATTCTGTAAGCGATGTCTATTGTTTTGTACATATGTGAGAGCTGGGCATTGACTACTGTTAAGAAACAGGCTTTCAAATATAAATGTTATAGAAGACGTGTGCGCACCTTTTATGAAGTACATGAAATAAATGATAATGTAAGACATCAATTAACCTGTCTGCCAGATCAGCAGTAATCACTTCTATCAGTAGTGAAACGTAGGAAACTGACATGGTTTGGGCATGTCACAAGGCATGACTCAATCTCAAAGATAATATTGCAAGGAACAGTTGAAAGAGGACGAAAGCAAAGAGGACAAAGAAAGTCCTGGGTTTTGTTATTTTTTTCTGGATTTTTTTTTCGCGTTCGCCTTATTTCTCTATTCCCAAAGGCGGTGTGCGTTACATTGTGGTTTTTATTTTGCGCCTGTCGGCCCAGCGCATCCGACTTCAGCATGCATTTTATGTAAGGGTCTGCTTCCTCCTGCATTTTCTAAGGGTTTGCTTCCCCGGGGTAACGGCCGGTGCTGTGATGGGGATCGAACCTTCGGGTTGTGAGCCGTGTCACTTAACCACTAGCCCACGCCGTCCCCTAAAAGTCCTGGGTTGATAAAGAATAGTTAGGACAAGAAATTGTTTCTCACTCGTTCGCAGGTCTGATGATAGAGAACTATAGATGACGCTGTGTGTTAAGGTTTCAACAATGGCACCCTAAAAGGTTAAGGGATTCTCGATTAACTAGTACATCTTTATCATTTACTGAAAACATGTCAATTATACGTAAACAAACTATTATACGGCGTATTCCATTTGATGGAGATCATCGGTGTAATTTATAAGGCTGATAAATAAAAGGAGCCTACGCCTGCGTACATCGTGTAGTGTTTTTAAAAAAAAATCTTATTCTAGACTGAAAAAAAACAGGCCATACACGGTATGTGTATTCTAACACCTCGATCACTTGCTGCATATTATCAGCCCTAATATGTCCCGAGCAGATTAAATAGCATAAGAACATTTAAGATCATAAATGTCATAAAAACAAAGATCGTTAATGATGCAGTCTCATTACATGTCCAGGTGGGCCGACGGGTTTTTTGTGTATGACAAGGACTAGAAAAGCACCGCAGTGTCATTACATGTCCGAGTGGTCCAGCGTGGTTTTTGTGTATGACAAGGACAAGAAAAGCACCACTGTCTCGTGACATATCCGAGTGGACCGACGGGGTTTTTGTGTATGGCAAGTACAAGAATAGCACCACTGTCTCGTGACATGTCCGAGTGGACCGACGGGGTTTTTCTGTATGGCAAGGACAAGAATAGCACCACTGTCTCGTGACATGTCCGAGTGGACCAACGGGGTTTTTGTGTATGGCAAGGACAAGAATAGCACCACTGCTTCATGACATCAACATTATAATATTAACAGACATTAATATAAATATCACATCATCAAAACCATTACACCAACATATATCACAAATATAACCGGGTTGTAAATAATAGTATCATTGTCACATTCTTAACATGTCGTAAATGTTGACTAAAGAGGGTTGTGATTTGGAATAGCAAAACCTCATCATGTAAAGAAAAAAGCATGGCCATTATAATCAGCCACTGTTATCGTTCGTATATAGGCTTCCTGTAAAGGGACCAGTTGCGGTTAACACAAATGCTTCACAATGGAGCGAGAGAAATGGGTAACGGTTGCAAACACTTAGAAACAGGCTTACTTTGACAGAGACCAATCTCAGTGGTGACCTATGCCTCTTTTTCTTCCCAATGTGTTCCACTACTCTCGGGACGTCTGATCTCGCTCGTTTCTACACCTGTCCATGAAAATCTGGCGCAGAAAAAACTCGACCCTGTCACCCACCCACACAGAGTCGTGCCTGGGATCATCCTCGCAGAACTTGACTAAGATGCGTTGCCGCGGATTAATTTGCCGCGGATTAATCTGCCCCGCAAATGCCGCAGGGACGCCGGTCAAGACTACCAGTACTACCAGCCCTGGCTGTGTATGTGGATTGCTCTACTTATTACGTTATATATATATATAGGGTCTGTCAAAATAATTTGAACGATAACAACACGTTCCATGAGGAATAAAACGTTACCCTCTAGGAAGACTAACGTTTGGTCATGCAAAATTTACTGATCACACGTTAGTCAGGGTCAGGTAAAATATACTGATCACACACGTTTGTCAGGGTCAGGTAAAATATACTGATCACACACGTTAGTCAGGATCAGGTAAAATTTACTGATCACACACGTTAGTCAGGGTCAGGTAAAATATACTGATCACACACGTTAGTCAGGGTCAGGTAAAATATACTGGTAAAGACCCTCACCCCAGCTTGCTCGTAGCCCTACCTGGAAACACGCTGTTTTCGTGGCAGCCTGGCTAACAGGGTGAGGGAACTACGTGATCCCCGTAGTAGTGAGAGACACGTAGATGAAGGCAAACATAGCACAACCGCCTGGAGGACTCCGGTCTACTTTCGTCAGTTTAATACAAACCCTCTACTTTACGTAGAGTGTTTCCTAGTTTCCTAGTAATCCTACCTCCAGGTGGCAGAAAAATTTTAGAAATAGAAAACGATTTCTAATAACGTAAGCATACATCGTTAAAAATGATTCTGCCACCTGGCGGTAAAATTATGAACTAGGGCACGCTATACTTAAATTGTAGGATGTGTTTGAATGTATTTCACGGGATATTCGATTATTGGTAATTCTGTATTTCTTATGAACAGTGTTGTTATCGTTCAAAGCATTGCGGAAAACCATATTTATTAACACACGCGCGCACACACCACACACACACACATACACACATATATATGTGTACACATACATAAAGTACGACAATATTATATTACAGTCGTCACTTTAACTATGTGCATGGTGATACTGAACCAAACTTAAGTCAATCATATTCTCAGTCCTAAAACAATCGTCCGTCAGTCATCCAATGGTCCTTACCTGTAAAAATACTCCAACCAAGCTTTTAAAAGCAGCGAACATCACGTAATTGACGGAGAAAGCAAGTCCCAAAGCTGAGCCTAGCCACAGAAAGGAACACAGCAGAAGTGTAGGTTTTCTCCCGTAGTTGTCAGCGAAGTATGGAAAAGCTAATGAACCAACGGCATGGCCTAAGGTCAACAATGTCTGAGTGATGCCAGCCAGGTACTCGCGGTCACAAATAAGGTCAAACTGTAAAAAAACACATTTGATTGCTTAAATGCACGAAATGCAGCCTACGTAGATTACCGTAAACAGTTTCCGTAGAATATGTATCCGTGTTCTTTCTTCTCTTATTGTGGCTCCTTACCAAATATGCACCGGTTACAGTTGCCAGTCTTCTCATCAGAAGCCGTTACCTTCTTCTTTGGCGTCAGTCCTGAGGAGATTGTGACCTTCTGCCATTTTTTCGTAGTTTACAGCGAGGCTGCGATATATTTACCTTTCGAGCCGACACATCTGGATTTAGCTGGCTTACAAACCGTATCAAACTGGAATAAGTGAGCATACATACGATGCGTATGATGACATCACTTCTGATGTAAACAGCACATACCAACCGTCAATTTACAAAATGTCATTATCTTCCGACTCAGTTTCCTTAGCAGACCGTTCAAAACGTGTCGGGTGTGATACAGAATCCGTTTAGAGTTGATCAGTGAGCGGTGATTCGGTTTCTACCAGCTGAAGGATGTCGGCCAGTTTAAATTTATCGCAGAATGCAGGCAGTGTATGGTGACAAAGGTGTGTCGAAGGCAACTGTGAAGAACTGGACAACAATGTCTAAAGAAGGTCTTGAGCTTTTGAAATATGAGATCGCTAAATATCTCACATCTCTATGGCAGTAATGTTATGGTTTAACTTTTTTGTTTCCACAGGCGAATAAAAAATCAGTAATTAGGTCACACGTGTATTTTTAAAGAAAATATTTGAGATAAAAACTTGAAACCAGATATTAGTACATTTACATAGCCCTTTCTTTCGCAATGTATTTTCCATGAGCATTGATACACACGCTCCATCGCTTTATCAGTGCAAGGACAGATCCATGTGATTCATGTTGTGTTCGTCAGTCAGTTGACTTGGCTCCCACCGTGAACACACTTTCCGGAAATTCAAATAATCAAAAACATTATGTTGTAGGCTGAAACCATGGGAGTATCCTATTGAAGTTGCTACAGTGTCTATCGTTACTGGTCTGTCAGTTCGAGTCATCTCCGCCGCCTACCGCACTAGGGGCTAGTATTGTCAGTCATGACTGTAAGGGGCTAGTATTGTCAGTCATGACTGAAATGGGCTAGTTTTGTCATTCATGACTGAAAGTGGCTAGTATTGTCAGTCATGACTGAAAGGGGCTAGTATTGTCAGTCATCACTGACAGGGGCAACTGTTCTGCACTGTATATGTATGTTATGGCCTTTTTTCGTTCTGACAGACGGTCAGTAAGCCAGTTGGTTGTAGAAGTGGCAGTGGTAGCATCTGTCCTAGAGGAACATCGACTTTCGTAGCTGATTTTGCCGATTCTCGATTGACAGAAAATGTTCCATTGGTGTGGTGTAGGCGCCTTTCTTTTGTGTCGCTTGCCTTCCATCTTTGTCATCAGAACTAGCTCTGATGCATCGATGACCATTCTCAGGGTCGCTCTCCGTGTAGCTCTATCCTCTGCGATCTCCTCCCAGATTGATCGTAAAATCGTTCATCGATCTTTTGCAAATGTCCTTGTATCTTAATTTGGTCCTTTTATCCGAAATGAGTTCACCTAGGAGTAACTGCTTCAGAGTGCGGGTATTTCACATTCGTTTCACGTGACTCGACTATTCCAGTCTCTTATTGCTTAGAGTCGAGAAGAGGGGAGGTATCTTGGCGCATTTCAGTATTTCAAAGTTGGTCACCTTGTCCTGCCACTTTCTATTCATTATACTGCGAAGACATCGCATATGAAAATTGTTTAACCTCTTTTCTCGAATGTTGAATGTGTTGTCCATGTTTTCGCTCCGTTTAACAGTGCACCAAGCACGCATGCCTGATATATCATGATCTTCGAATTTACCGTCAGCTATCTGATGTTCCATCCCCTTTCTTTGAGCCTGCCGAAAGTTGTTGCTGCTTGCCCTATGCATATATTGATCTCTTTAACGAATGATAGTGTTGCTGTTTCTGTGGAGCCCAAATATTTGAACATTTGAACTTCATCGAGCCGATCTTAATTTAGCGCAATTGTTTTTACTGCTGCGAATCGAACTTGTTTTAGGACAACCGTTTTTTTACGTTTACGTTTTCTTCTTCATCGTACGCAGTCAGACAGTAACCATTATTTTTTTTGAAAAAAACGGCGGTCATCCTAAGGCTGTCGACACTGCCATAGAGCTTGTCTTGTGGTTCCACTGGTTATGGCCACATCTGTTCTCTCTGATCCTCGTATGTCGGGCAGTTCTGCAGCACATGCTCAGCGGTCATTTTCTCGGTACCACACGGGCATTCGTCGGTACCACCTATCTTCAATTTGTTGAATAGGTGGTACCTCAGTCTATTGTGGCCAGTGCGAAGTCTGAAGACAACGACCTGCTCTCTTCTATTCAACTGGTAATAGGCATCGTTTTTGGTGTGGCCGGTATGTTCAGTTTCCCATTTGGTCATGTATCTGGCTTTAATAAGCCGTTTTGACTCTTCGTACGTCATACTAGTATCTGTTTGTGGTAGTCTTGCACCTTCTTTTGCCAGTCTGTCTGCCTCCTCGTTGCCTTGGATGTTGCAGTGAGATGGGACCCACTGTACCACTACCCTTTTTGGTGCGGACTGCTGGCATAGTTGACAGAGTGCTGCTCTTAAGTCATTAAGCTCAGTGTTTTTCTGGCTTTTTAGCGCTGTGACTACGGCGAGAGCATCTGTAAGCAGGACTATATGGCTTTCATTTTCTTTGTGTGACACCATTTCTTCCACTGCCGCCCTCAGTGCCTCTGCCTCCGCTCTGAAATTGCTTGTGTACTTACCAGTAGCGAATGACAGTGTTATTTGTCTGCCATTTGGTAGGTTCAGGAATGCTCCTGCCCCTCCGTTCTGTGTAGTGTTTGTTACAGAACCGTCGGTGTATGCATGGGTCCAGTCCATGCTTGGGTAGTTTTTCGATATAAAGCTTAGGGTAGTATCTCTCCTTTCTTTTTCAGTCTGGCAGTTTTTGATTCCAATACCTGGTATATTTTCTACCACCTCTGGAAATATATCCTGCCTCCAGGTAGGTTTTCGTACAGTAGTGATGGGTTTTGGTGTTGTTAGTGCGTTTATGGGATCTTCGTGCATCTTTGCTTTATCTATTTCTGCAAAGTTTCTCCGCTTTAGTTTCCCATTTCCCAAATTGTTTAGACAATTGACTAATGATTGTATAGTGTCCTCGTTGTGCACCACCAGGGCTGCATCATCAGCAAACAATAACTCTCTGATGAGATTATCCGTTGTCTTGGATTTAGCCATGAGCATTGCTAGATTGAACATCGAGCCATCAAACCTACTGCGGACAAAGACGTCACCAATATCTTATTTGAAAACACGGTACAGCAAGGCTGCGAGGAAAATTCGGAATAGGGTAGGAGCAAGAACGCAGACCTGCTTCACCCCGCTTTTGACTTCAAAACTGTCAGATGTATTTCCATCACACTGAATGGTGGCCTCCATTTCTTTGTGGCAGGAGACAACTAGTTTGAGCAATGTTGGTGAGCAGCCAATGATTTCTAGAACCTTATATAGGGCTGGTCTACTCACGCTGTCAAAAGCCTATGCCAGATCGACGAACGCAATGAACAGGGGCTTATTTTGCTCTCTGCATTTTTCCTGCAGTTGTCTTAGTGTAAAGATCATGTGTGTTGTGGAACGACCCGCTCTGATCCATCAGTAAACTCGGGCAGTCCGGTGTTCAGGATGGCGGATGTGTTTGTTTCCGTGGTGTACTTCGGAAACAGTGTTCAACTGTGTTAAACCGTGTGGTTCTATTGATTTCCTCTTTAGTATTAACCAAATTTCATTATGGATACTCATTCATCGTTAGTCGTTATCTGGAATCATTAAATCTACGACGCATGGTCGTACCATCCATAAAGTGATCTGTCCTGCGGTTGAGAAATTGGGCAAGCTTGTTGGCCTTTGTCCAGTGACATCACCTTCAAGTACTGCCATGGCACATTCTTGCCGTTTGTCAACCAAATCGTTAGTTATAAACGTGTGTCACTGTGCGTGCTCAGTGTAGCGCTGACCAGTAGCGGTTGACAAGCAACGCTAGAGTGTGTACTAAACAAGTGATACCCGGATGGACTGATGGCTATGCTCCACCAATTGCCTTGGGGGATAGCACGAGAGTGCATAAGGTTAAGGGAGAAAACCCGACAGAAAATCCCCTCCTGCCTCGTAGGTTAGCACGGGAGTGCGCAAGGGTAGTAAACCTCGTCCGAAAACTAGAAGGGAGGGACCCTAAGGCAGGAGATGACGCATTAGAGTCAACTTCCGGCATCCCCTGCAACCCTGTTGTTTCCAAGCATTTCGATTCTGTCCTTCTCGTGGATGTCATCAGATGGGACGAGAGGGGGTTAGTGTAAAACGGGCAAGCCACTTTCTCCATATCGGCTGTTCAACGGCTGCCCAGGCAAGCTAGGTCAAAATACAGCGGGGAAGGACACCTCACCTTTGTGTACAGATCGGACACAATCTGAAAGGCGAAAATGCATCTTAAACTTGGAACGTGGAACGTTAGGACCATGTGTCCTGGAATCTACATCCCCAAAGTGACTCACTCAGGACAGATAGACAAGAAAAACTGCGATCATAGACGTTGAGCTCAGAAGACTGTGTGTTGACATTGTTACCCTACAGGAAACTAGACTTGAAGCCAGTGCTACAATTAAAGAAAAACATTACACCTTCTTCTAGCAGGGCCTTGATGCAGAGAAACCCAGAATGCATGGCGTCGGCTCTGCCATACAAAGCAAACCTTTGGACTGCATGAGTACACCGGCAGGTGTATCAGGGCAGGTAATGTATCTCAGTCTTTACACGAGCACAGGAAAAATAAATATAGTCAGTGCCTACTCTCCAACGTTAACAAGCACATGTGAAGAGAAAGACTCATTCTATGATAGTCTTCAGAGAATTACAAACTCATTTCCCAAAGATGAGGAATTAATCATTATGGGTATATGTATATATCTTCCTTATCAGGTAAGACAGTCCGGAGACTGGTATTGGAATCTTCTGATCGTGTTACGTCACTGTCCTCTGTTAGTCAATCCAGAGAGTAGTGTAAAAGTCTTCTGATCGTGTCACGTCACTGTCCTCTGTTAGTCAATCCAGACATTGGTGTTGACGTTTTCTGATTATATTGAGCCACTTTCCACTGTTAGTCATTCCAGAGAGTAGTGTTGAAGTCTTGTGAACATGTCACGCCACTGTCCTCTGTTCCTAGCAGATCTATTCAGCTCAGTACAAGTCTGCACTTCTATGTTCTTGCACGCCTCTGTGATGTAATTATTTCTCGGACGTCTCCTTCTTCTTTTCCCCTGAATTTTGCCTTTAGTAATATGCCTTCATGGCATATGTTATGGCCAAGACGAACTACTTTTCTGTATATTCGTAATTAGTTGTCAATGTTGTCTTTAAGCATGTGTTCGTTTGGCCATTTTTCTGTCAATCTAACTATTTGCACCCTGCGATAGCACTGCATCTCAAAAGATTATGTTTGTTCATAATTTTTGCTTACTGTCCATGTTTCAGAGCTGTACAATGAGACAGGTCAGATATGAGTAGTGATTGTTATTTTCCGAAGTACAATATTGATGTTTTTTATTGTTAGAAGTTTTTTGTTTCTCAAAGAATGTGTTTTTTGCTACTGTGATCCTAATCTTTTAGCTCCACAGCAGGCATCCTTTGTAATAATTTGTCCCAAATTTGAAAACTTCTATTCGTGTTTTATGCTGTCCCTCGATGCTGGTATTTAATCAATTGGTTTGTTTGGCTATCACCACCCCTTTAATTCTAGTAGCATTAATCCTCATACCAAATGCCTTGAGTCTTTCATCCTGATGAGTATTTTTTGTAATGATTTTTCTGTTCCTCCTATGATCGATTGATCATCCGCAAATTTGATGACACTTATTCGTTCTCCATTTACCTTGACCAGTATCTTGCACTTTCTGGTGGCTCTCTCTCTTTCTCTCTCTCTCTCTCAATATATATATATATATATATTGAGAGAGAGAGAGAGAGAAAAGAGAGAGACAGAGAGATAGAGAGAAGAACACAGTACATATGTGTTATCAGGGTCCGAAAGAGAAGCAAAGAATAGTAACACTGAGACCTCCAGACATGAATTAAGTTAACATTTCCTAAATCTCTTTTAATCTTAGACGATGAATGAACTGATTTCAAGCGGAATGTAATTATTGCCTACATTTTAACATACAAATGGATCGTTACTTAACGGGCATCTTGCCCATTATAAATTTAGCAACAAGGTTTGTCCAGTAAATCTCACCTCCGATACAAAATATCGATCCTTTGGTAGTTGGTATTCAACATTATAGGCATTGCATGACGATACATTTGTGCCTGTAAGTAGATGCTCCTGTTCCCGTGAAGCCGGGTAGCAGTTGCTGTCATAATATTTCCCGCTTGAATTGGTAGCACTGGTGTCAAATTTGTTCACATTTGATCCGTTGTTAACACTTGGTACTGAACACCGAAAGGGATTTTCCTGTCCTGACAAAGTACAAAACTAAATAAGTACAAGAAATTGAAGTTTATTTTACAGATAGTATCACTAAATAAATGCGTGAAAGAAAATAAATAATTGAGCGTTTACTCCACTCGCTGAGTTTGATCGGGTAGATTTATAGAGCAGTCATGTAAAGTGTGCGAGTTATATTTTTCTTTCACCTTCAATAGGAAGAGACCTAGATTTTACCAAAGATGTGGGGAGGACAACTAACGTCTGGGCAGGCACAACATACTAATCCGACATGTTAGTCGGGTCCCGACAAAACATATTAGCCAAGACCACCACCTCGACTTCATCGTAGTTTTCCCTGGTAACGGGCATGATCCCCGTAATAGTGAACGACAAGCAGAAGAAGTCAAGCATAGCACAACCGCCTAGACGACCCATGTCCAGCTTCATCAGCACGCTCGGGATGTGAGGAAAGCTACTACAACCCGCCACTTAACGTCTTTTTCAGGGCTCCCAAAAGAGTAATCATAATCACTGTGGGGATGACGTGGGCTAGTGGTTGAGTGACACGGCTCACAACTCGAAAGTGCTGGGATCGCTTCCCAATCATAGCACCGGCCGTTACTCCGGAGAAGCAAACCGTTAGAAAATGCCGGCGGTAGGAGACCCTTACATAAAATGAATGCCAAAGTCGGATGCACTGGGCCGACCTGCGAAAAATGAATACACAGTGCAACGCACACCGCTTGAAGAATAGAGAAATAAGGCAAACCCCCCCCCAAAAAAAAACAAGAAACAACAACAAAAAGTAATCACTGTGTACAGTCAACAACAACAACCAACGATTTCAACCCCTGCCGTTTTGGTGAAGAGATGGGTCTCCTACTCGGTCGGCTACCCATTATCACCGCTATATACTTTAAAATGTATTTATAGTAACAATCAAAGAGCCTGCAGTGAAAGTACAAATTAAATATCTACAAACACATTCACTAGTTTCAGTTTGATGTGTGCTTCGAAACAAACAGTAACACGCCACCAAAGGGACTTCATCAGGAATAAAAGGCAAAGAAAATTATGATAACAGGTGACGACAATGACAAAGGGAATCAAGAATGAAGAAAGAACTTATTTAACATGCATTGTCAGAGTGACATAACTATTTACAATTGTGATTATATACGACTCGTTACCAATATTACATTATCGCGTTAGACTTCGTATTAGAAGAATAAAAACAAATGAAGTTGTTGGATAAAATTGCATTACAAGAGAAGAAAAATGAAGATGACAGCTCAACATGTACTTAGAATGAAAGACAAGAGATGGAGGACTACAACTACCATATGGTACCCACGAGGCAAAAAGTGACTTCAAGGACGGACTCACAGACATGCGATGACGAGACTTGTTAGAGAGCCGCAAAAAACATCCGTGATCACAACTGGAACAGACTATTAACCCACTGAACAGCGTGTGACCGCGATGGAAACAAGTGGAGTTTTGCCTGCGCGAGGCTAACCATCCCTTCTCGAAGAACGGGTCGATGGATCTAAGGTCTAAGATGACAGAACAGCTCAACATATAACATGTGCAAAGAAACGTTAACAATTACACAAACGAGCAGCAACATTCACCAATTAAATCTAAATATACTTGCTTCTTTGAATATTTTGAATCCGGATATTCAAGTAGGCAGGTGTATGACTGCTGCCAAGTAGCCAAAGGATATCCCTGATTCTTTTGCATTTTTACTTCCTGCGGAATTACAGGTTGGTGGGTGGGATTGAGGGTCCCGGGGGGATGGGGTGGGGGGGGGGGGGGGGAGTAGGTGACCTATTGGATAGGAACTTCTAAATTTGTATAGGTTTTTGGCCCAGACGGTGGCTATAACCCAGTTATTTCCCATTATCAACTGCCAAGGTCTCTTTTATGTGCACATCGTGCCCACTAGACCTCTTGAGTGTATTGTTCGTCTCCGATAGGATTAGGAACAAAATCTCACCTCACTTAGAGAACAGAGGTCGTTTAAAATTTGGGGGTATCGAACAACCACTGTTTCGTGCTTTCATTCGTTTCTTGAGAGGCGACCGCCTTACCTCTCTATTACAGCAAACCCGTCATATTATGTGAATATACAAATCGATTACCTTATTTTTTTATAAATCTCAATGGGTAGAAAGGTCAGTCCTGGTCTGTTTCCATTCTTATGTGAACGGGCATCTTAGTCACTTGACCCTTAATCACAAGTCACTACCATTGAACACAAACTTCATTCGCCTTAAACATATAACACATAACCTTAAACACAAATGGTATTCACCTTAAACACATAACCCTAAACACAAATGGTATTCACCTTAAACACATAACCCTAAACCCAAATTACATTCCACATAAACACGTACATAAAGTTTAATGGAGGCCTGTACATATGTTTCATTGATTACACCAAGGCCTTCGATACGGTTAAACATCAAAATATGTAGAACATCATGAAGGACATGGGGTTTCATGTGCACATTATGCATCTCATTGAAACATTATACCAAGATCAACGAGCCGCTGTCCAAGTATCTGGGCAAACATCGAATTGGTTCGCAGTACAAAAGGGAGTAAAACAGAGATGTATCTTCTCATCTTATCTATACAATATCTATGCGGAATGTAAAATGAGAAATATTAGAGAAGACGAGAACATTTACAGTTTTGATACATTTACGATTGGCGGACACGAGATTCCAAACGACACAGTGATACTATCAAGAAGTGCAGAAGGGCTAGAGTAGCTACTTTCAGCCGTAAATAGACACAGTAAAGATCAGAACCTGTTTATAAATATAAACAAAACAAAGATAATGACCACCGACAAAACACAATGTCAACATAAATTTACAGTAGATAAGGAGGAAATAGATCAGATCACGCATTTTGAATATCTGTGCTCCAGAATTGACAAGAATGACGAATGCTCGAAAGAAATCAGAAGCGGAGAGCCATGGCAATGCAGAGACCGAACAGCCTGAAGAAATTATGGCACAGCACCAACAAAACGACAAAAGTAAAAGTCTTGAGAGCCTGTGTTTTGTTTTGTTTTTTGTGGCAGCTTATGGCTGCCAATCATGGACGATTACCAAAATTTCTAGACAAAGAATCGAATCCTTCGAGTCAAAATGTTACAGAAAGATCCTTAGAATACTTTGGACGGAGAAAAAGACAAATGTAGAAATTTGACAAGAGTTGAACATAAAGGAGAACTGGTTTATTAATTCCATCATGGCCAGAAAATGTAAATACTTTGGTGGTCACATCAAAAGAAACAATGGTCCTGAGAGAACAGTGATGGAAAGTATGGTGCCAGGCAAAAGAGGCAGGGGTAGATCAAGAAGACGATGGTACCAAGATATCCAGGAATGACTGGGTATGACTGTGACGGAGGCTGGAGTTTTGGCAAGGGAAAGAGTTTCTTCTAGACAGACTGTGATGGGAGCGTCGTTCTATAAAGGACATGCTACATGATGATAAACACATAACCCTAAACACAAATCAAATACCAGCGAACACAAAGTCCTTTAACTTGAAAAACAAATCACATACTATGTGAAGGCTAACAAGACACTCCTTGGCACAATCACATGATTGAAAAATCACAATTCTTCTTCTTCTTCTCGTTCGCCATTCTTTTCCTGTTACATCGACACGTGAAGTCTAGTCCTCTGGATAAAGGCTGCCGTAGTGGAGAGTTCTTCGGGGCTTCCAAACAGCTCTGTGTGGATATCTGTCTCCGTGGTCCAGTGTTCAGTACACAATTGGCTAAGCATACGACAGTCTTCCAGAATATTTTCGGATGTCTGTGCTGCCTGCCATACACTTTGATGATGGAGCCAATTTTAGCCCATGTAAATGACTATTCAATCTTTTATGTCCCATAGCTGTCTTTCGTTTGGTCAACTTTCCTTATCGCTAGGATCTTTCTTCTTTTCTTGGAAGGTGATTGTTTGTTCGTTTTGTTCTTGTATTGCTCCCTCCGTTGCCAACCTGTCTGCTGTCTGATTTCCTGACATGCCATTGTGTGATGGTATACACTGTAGCACTACTCTTCTTTCAGCTTTTAGTTCGCCCAAGGCTTTCTTAAGCTCTGGCAGTTTATCATTTTTAAGGGCTTGCAGAACTGGCATTGCATCTGTAAGGAATACAATCTGCTGACAGAACTGGCATTGCATCTGTAAGGAATACAATCTGCTGACAGAACTGGCATTGCATCTGTAAGGAATACAATCTGCTGACAGAACTGGCATTGCATCTGTAAGGAATACAATCTGCTGACAGAACTGGCATTGCATCTGTAAAGAATACAATCTGCTGACAGAACTGGCATTGCATCTGTAAGGAATACAATCTGCTGACAGAACTGGCATTGCATCTGTAAAGAATACAACCTGCTGCCATTGGCTTGTTGTGTGGCTAGTCATTTCTGCAGCAATAATTAGTGTGTGTACTTGAGCCGAGTAGTTTAAACAACATTTTCCAGTGGATGAACTAGTGGTTTCATTTGCTTTATCTGGGTACATAAGGCAGATTCCGAAGCCTCCATTTTTCACTGCTCTTGTTGCTAATCCATCGGTATATACCTAGATCCATTCTTTTCTGGGGTACAGTTTACCGATCATGTCGCATGCTGCTGTTTTGTTCTGGACAGCATTTTGGTCTCCCATGGGGTAAGTGTCAGTTATGAATGTTTTTATTCACAATTAATACCTCTGAACATAGATCGCATACACGTGAACACAAAACACATATACATAGCATAACTATGTGCACAAATGACATACTCCTGATCACAAACCACATACCTGTGAACACAATACTGAGCATATGGTGAGCAACGGCGACTAGAGCTAGGATCTGCATAAAAAACTGAACCATGGTATATCTACTTATAGGGCCCAGCTCCTCCAACGCTGCATCTACGTTTCCTATATCTTGTTTAACTTCCATTTTGAAACTAAACCCTGGTAATGATGCCCCCTGTTTACTATTTCACTGACTTGAAAACTGCTAATGAACTCGTACAAAAAACTCCGGCCGTATATGTACTGCTTTTCTACACGTAATACTATATTCATGTCACCTTACAGAAACCAACATTCGTTAGGTATGACACCAGGCAATGAAATCTTGCAGTGGCAAATATTATAAAGTATAATGTCAAGACTACGTGATCATACATTCAACTGGTCAAGCACGTTTTAAATTCAGGAGCGGTGGTTTACTGGGTCACGCTAATAGTTTTAGAGTTTGAAAGAATATAGATGGTGTTCCATTTGAATTGTTTTGTAAAAGGAAATTGAATAAGGAGGTTTGTGCTTGTGGATACCAAATTTAATATGTACATCTAATTATAAAGAAAGTGTCACTGCAATTGCTCGAAAACATGTATCGTGTTCAGGTGTTGGTGGGCGAAAAAGGGTGGGCAGCTGTAGTGGGCCCACAGAGCTACACATGAAATAAAATGTTGACCTAAAATTAAACTAACTCAACTGGGCACAGTTCTCATGTACCATCTACTGATCTATACATCACTACCCATGTAAAGCTAATGTCACTGTATGGGTCTGAAACATGGACTTTAGCAAAGAAGGGGGGGGGGGGGGAGCTTGGAAGCGTTTGAATTGTGATGTTACCGTAGAATGGAAAGCGTGAGTCGGACAAAAAGAAGATCCAGCAACAATGTCTCCACTAAAGTTGGCGCACAAGGACAAATATTGAAAATAATACACAAACGAGAACTGAGTTGGCTGGTACACAATATGCTACATGAAAGTCTTCTACAGAAGATATTAGTACCATGGGGAAAAAATGAAGAAAACAATCAAGATTCACTTTTGTATCTCAGGCATGCAGACATTAAAGCACTAACCTATGCTGAAATTAATTGAACTGCAAAGGATAGTGTTAAATGGATAGATATGATGAGACACCCTTGCAGCCAGTCTCAGGACTGGTCAACCAGATGATATGCTCAAATGCAGAAAAATGCTCAGAAAACCGTATCACCAGTCTTAGAACTAAGCAACCAGAGGATAGGGTAAAATGGAGAGACATGCTCAGAAAACATTATCACCAGTCTTAGAACTAAGCAACCAGAGGATAGGGTAAAATGGAGAGACATGTTCAGAAAACCTTATCACCTTATCGAAAATAACGGAAGCTGACGTTGAACGCATATAATTCAAGGAAGTGAACTCTTCCACAAATGAAACGCAGCCATTATCTCTATTATGGTTCGCAAGTACTGGAAAATGATAAGCATTGATTTCCGTAGTTGACTGCTTCAATTCTGATAGGGTTTTGTAAGTAACAGAATGTAGTCGGGAGAACGGAATGCGTTGTGTCGTAGTTTACAGCTTGACTGCGATATTTGTACCTTTCGGTCCGACACATTCGACTTCAGCATGACAATTTTGAGTACGGGCTTTCCTTCCCACTTCGATAATTTCTCCTTAGCCAGTCTGCGCTGTTATAGCATGTTATCCAGGACCAACACGTGGAGCTGTAGAAGATTCTTGACAGCTCTGGGTCGCTGGCCCTGACGCTTGCGGTCTGCTGTTTGGTTGTTGACCGCTACAACTCATGCACTGCTCAGCATCTTGATCCCATGTACATGTATACTAGGAGAGATCAGAATGTAATGCACAACAATATTTTGTTCAGAAACTGTTTGTTCAAAATTCAAGACATTTTTACACAATGTACAAGTGTATGTCATGTAAACACATTTATTTCTCACAATAATCAAAATAAATTGTACGGCTTTACACAAGTGTCAAACAAGTGCATGTATGTCTCCCCATACCAGTTTTTTGTCCTGATCACGCGGCTATTTTTTTACTGCTTTAAGCACACACTCATCGTCCTCAAAACATGTCCTACGGAGCGTATTTTCAAGTGGACTAAAAAGATGAAAATCAGAGAGAGCCAGATCAGGACTATGTGGTGGATGGCGGATTACAGTTCAACCCAATCTGGTTATTGCCCCACGTATTGTTAGACTTGTCTGAGGACGCGCATTGTCATTAATGAGAAGCAGTTATGTTGGATTCTTCTGAGGTTAAACTTTGCGGAACTGTCGAATGAGTTTGGTCAGTGTCACGATGTAAGCTTGCGACTTGATTGTCTCTCCCCTTAGCATCACATCCACAAGAATCGTACCTTCATTGCCCCAAAAGACAGTGATCATGACCTTTCCGGCTGAATGAGTTTCTTGAATTTTTTTCTTTGTGGTGATTGAGGATGATCCCACTTCATCGACTGCCTTTTTGTGTCAGGCTCAAAATGATGCACCCATGCTTCGTCGCCTGTAACGTCATGGACAAAACGTTGTCTCCATTAACGCTAATGCTATAGCATCAAAACGCTCTAACATTTCATAAGAAATATTTTCTTTTCATTTTGTGCGATTTGTGAGACTTCGAGAAACCCATCTTAAGCAAACCTTTGAAAATCCTTGAGTTTTGATAATTTTAACTGCAGTTCCCTCGCTGACTGAAAGCTGCAAGGCCAATTGTTTAACGGTGATTCATTTGCCAATCACTACGAATAATGACACAGCACGGTTCAACATGTCTGGCTTAGTTGTTGTGGCAGGACGTCCAGAGTGCTGCAGATCATGCAGCTCCGTCTTTCTACTTGCTGAAGTTTTAATTATCTGAGCTCATTTACTGACTATGCTCCTATCGGCTGTACACCAATTCATACACAGTACACAAGCGTTTGTAAATATTCACAACAGTTTCTTTCTCTGCAACAAGGAATTTTATAAAAATTCGCTGTTTGTAACGCTAGTTGTTCAGAGGCGCCAGTTTAACGATTTGTTGCGGCTGGTTTATTTGTCCGAATGGGGTGTAATTTCGTACACACAATCTGCACATTCCAAATTTGAGGCGTGCAAATTTGCATGGTTATATCTTCATTATTGACTAACATAAATGATGTGGTGTATTATGATAGGGCACGGCTCTTTACGCTGTGGTCAACCGATTTGTTTCTAAGTTACTTATCCCAAGTCTTCAGTATCATCATCATGAGTATCATCGACAGCAGTATTATAATCCGTATAATAATTAGTATCATCAGTAGCATCATCATTAGTAAAATCATTATCACTAGCATCATCGGTATCATTGTCAGTATTATCGTCAGTATTATCATCAGTATCAGCATTAAACTGTTTCTGCTCCTATAGAAGCCCATGTACCACTTGTTGCTGAAGCCCTGCATCAAAACATGTAGGTGCTGCTGTTCTGGTAGTTTCTATATCACTTTGCTTTACACGATGAAGATGCCACACCTATGCGAACCCCTGCTCAGTTGCCTCTTACGATAGGTGTTGTATTCGAGAGCAGGGAACAAATATTTTCATTCACTAAAAGGGACTCTGTCACCCACCTGAGGAAGAACTGTTACTGTGAAGGTTGGCTGTCATTCAAGACTTCTTGCTACATTCCTTGAACTATTTAGACTTGGCTTTCTCGCTTCTCTTCTACCACGGAATGCAAATGGGGTTTCTTTCTTTTTATTGTGACATATTTTTCTACACAATGAGATAGCTGGCCCATGTTCAGTCATACTTAGTCCATTCATGAGAAACGCTTGGCAGGTTACAGTGGTACAACTATTTTCTTCCATTTTGAGACCCAGAATTTACGTACGTTAAGGTCTGAAAAGCGCTGAAAAGCACTTAGCAAATGGCTAAGCCACGAACATATGCTGCAATTGTCATCATCTAGAAATTGTTATGTCTCCTTCCTAACAACTGATCACCTATATACGAGCCATGTACGCCAAGATCGATTGGGCGGTTGTGACAAGTTTCAGACAGACAAACTGGTTCCCAGTGGGGAGTGGGGAGCGTCAAGGATGTGTGCTATTCCTCTCTTTTATTAATCCTCTACATGGATAAAATCACCCCAATAGCCAATCACACCAAATTGTTCAACGAATTGATTTTTGCAGACGATTTCAACAATAAAACTGGCACCGATTCTGAAAACATTCAAGTGTCACTATGTCTACTAAACAGACGCTGATAAACACGTTGATCCTCACTATGCTTTTTTTTCATTGTAAAACTAGTGCCCTGTTTAGAGAGACACAAACGTAAGATCCAAGATATGTCAGCTGTCCTGGATACGAAGTGCAGCAGGAATGACATTTCGAGACACAATTTGCAACAGCGCGTTGAGGAAAATGGTGAGGACTAAAAACGATTAATTACAATTTTGACGCACAGAAAATAAAGTAATTTTGGACATTTGCAAAGGATGCAGAATGATCAACCTGCAGCTAGATCATGCTACAATGAGGTCTCATGGACACGAGAAAGAGGTCAACCCCTGCGAATATGTATAGAGGAGCTCAAAGAAACACTCCAAAAGTTTAAAATGAACAACCCATTAAGCTAAGGCAAGACCCTTGCATAAAAGCTTTAACGAACATTTGTATATGAAAGCTGGTGATAAAAATGGGAACTTACAAAAGCTTATTTCCCAACAAAGGAAATAATCAATGATCTTAAAGTAATTAGCAACTGTTACCGCTTCTAATACAGCTTAGCTCCCTTGTCCCATAATTACCAACGCGGTTTTTCATTTTACAAATGCACAAGTGATCTGTAAATCCCGAGCTGCAGATCAAGGGCAGATCACTTAACTTCTCATTGCCAAACATGATGAAAATAAACACACTTTTAGATAGGAGACACGCACAAGCTGTTGCAATATAAATTATAGTTTTCTTGTTCTTTTTATTTTCTCTATATATAGAATATGTTTCGGCGTCTAACTTTCTCTTTCTCCTGATAACAACAATCAAAGACAGCTAAAGAGTTTGTCCCAGTCAGCGTGACTCGAGGGAAACAGAAAGTAGGACGCCAGATACATGACCAAATGGGAAACCGAACATACTGGTTACACCAAAAACGATGCCTATTACCAGTTGAACCGAAGAGAGCAGGTCGTTGTCTTCAGACTTCGCACTGGCCACAATAGACTGAGGTACCACCTATTCAACAAATTGAAGATAGGGTGTACCGACGAATGCCCGTGCGGTATTGGCAAAATGACCGCTGAACATCTGCTGCAGAACTGCCCGACATACGAGGATCAGAGAGAGCAGATGTGGCCATCACCAGTGGAACTGCAAGACAAGTTCTATGGCAGTGGCGACAGCCTCAGGATGACCGCCGCTTTTTTCGAAAAAATAATGGTTACTGTCTGACTGCGTACGAAGAAGAAGAAGAAGAAGAAGAAGAAGGTAGGACCATTATGATCTTGCCATCTGTCGTAAAAAGCAGGTAAATATGGTTATGAGAGGTGCTAGCAAGAGATCATCATGTAAAACACACTGCTACAGAAGCGACCACTGCAAGAACGCTCAAAGTGTCAGTTGTTATTGTTGTTGTTGCTACTGTTGCTGTTCGAAGCTACACGAGCTGAGTTGAGTTAAATCTTCACGACTGTTCTTTGGTAGCGGTTTACAGGCGCTCTTCTTCTATGCCGAGATGGTGAGCCGATGTCTTCCTGTTTATATTGCTGTGCGGGGCTCCTCCGTAAGCTCATAGCTGTAGGGATTACAGTGTCGATCCCCACCTTATTGGCCAGACTGCTGTGACAGTCTGTCTCCAGGAGCCGAACATGGAAGTCAGAAGGGGGTCTTGATCAATATGTTCCACGTGACCCTAAATACTCTTAGCCCCCCCCCCCTCCCCAATGCGTTTCGTGCAATCTTTACATAACGGGTCATCTTTGGCTGTGGTCCTATGCTTCGTAAGAATCGGGTAGAGGGGACAGAAAGACAAGGTGAACAAAACTCTACAGCCTTCTACACAAATATCTACCTGTCTTTATGTGCTGGTTGAAGTATGTGAGTTTGTTGTGGTGCAGAGTTCCGATCAAGATGACGAAGTATACACGGCGTTCCTGTATTTGCTGACGTGTCTGGTCTTTCGCATGTATCTTAACTTTACTTAACGTATTTATACTGATTAAGAAGACTCTCTAAATAGAGTCTCTAAACAACCAGCTTCTTTGAGGGTGGTTAGCCGATGTGCTTCCATCTTAATAGACTCAAACACTAGAGCAAAATCGACCGGCAGTCTGTTAAACGCCATCTATGCTGCTCTTAACAAACCACCTAACCATGACCAGTGTTATGACATGTCACACAGTTAGTCGCCTCTTACTACATGCTCTCTGTGGGGCAGTTGTGTTATTCTTGTCTTTGCCATACACAAAGGTATTCTTGTCTTTGTCATACACAAAGTTATTCTTGTCTTTGTCCTACACAAAGTTATTCTTGTCTTTGTTATACACAAAGTTATTCTTGTCTTTGTCATACACAAAGTTATTCTTGTCTTTGTCCTACACAAAGTTATTCTTGTCTTTGTCATACACAAAGTTATTCTTATCTTTGTCATACACAGTTATTTTTGTTTTTGTCCTACACAAAGTTATTCTTGTCTGTGTCCTACACAAAGTTATTCTTGTCTATGTCCTACACAAAGTTATTCTTGTCTTTGTCATGCACAAAGTTATTCTTGTCTTTGTCATACACAAAGTTATTCTTGTCTTTGTCATACACAAAGCTATTCTTGTCTTTATCATACACAAAGACCCAGCCGGGCCACTTGTGATATAAATAATAAAGTATACTCACAACATATCAGTCAATTAGAAATATATGCAAATATATTAGTAAATTATAATAAAATAAGCGCACATGTAACGAGGGCAATTACAATTACTGGGGACCCAGCGAACTCGAGGTAAAGTGTTCTTCTCAGGTGCTGAAGATCGTGGGCTCAAATCACGGTGGCGACCGGGATTTTCTCACGTGGATCATCTGGTAAACATTTCCCCTGATCTCTGAGTAGTGAAATCAGATACCCGTGTGCAATGACGCGCACGTTAAAAATCCCTTGGCAGTTAGAAATCTAAAAGAGTAGGCTTAATGGTGGCTGCTCGGGTAAAATTCAAGTTAAAATTTAACTTTGCGCCTCACAGACAATATGTCGCAGAAAGGGACTGTGTGGCTATAACATCAGGTTTTGGTTATGTGGATAGCGGAGCGGCATAGGCGGTCCCTGAAAATCTGTGGGTCTACATTGCTTTAATTACGCTTCTACCGCCACCAGTTCATAAAATAGGCGATCGTATATTCCAGTGGCTACCAACCAACAGATACTGGGATTGATCTCGCAAGTCACCAGCGGATATTCGCCTGCAAAACAACAAAAATATGAATCAAAGGAGGTCACACCTCCCCAAGACGTCTAACGACACAAGTGGGCAGAAGATAGATATAATTACAATGTAAGACATACAGCAACTCCAAAATAGTATAACAGTGAACCTACGACAGACCCAGCAAGCCGATAGGGGATTTACTACTGTAAACAAAGAATGCTCAAGTAAATAGGTAGGTGAGAAACATACGCACGATGAAATCGACAACCACGGTGAAGGTGACAGACATTGAGCTGATGTACAAAGCGTCTTCTTTAAATGTATATGGCGTGGGGCTGAAGGCCACAGAGATGGTCTAGTTCATGGAGAATCTTGGCATACACATCTTAGGACTGACCGACTGTAGGAAACACGACCATTCGATAACGCAAATAAACAACAATTATGTGTTGGTGTACCAATGGAAAGGAGGGCGACACATAATGGTGGATTTATAATGCATGCATCCGCTGTTTGCCAAATCATTAGTCTCCACTAATTGTGTGTCAGAAAGAATATTATTAATTCGACTACATAACAAGTCAAGAATACTAACTATCGTACATGTGTTTGTGACGTATAACGCTTTACGACAGTTATCCTGACAAGGTGAAGAAGAAATTGTTTAGTGAACTTTCTAATGTTTTACACCGGGTCAAGGACACGGACAAGCTGATTATATTCGATGATCTCAACTTACATTTAGGGCGTAGGCAGGAATCTTTTGGAATTGCACCTTGGACCACATAGTATCAACAGAGGGATGTTTAACTTTAATGGTGAACAGCTGTTAAACCTTGTTGTAGACTTGAGAATGGGTTATTTGTTACAAACACTTTATTTACATCGTCACAGTCACACGCAGACGTGGTATAAATGTGGTGATCTGAAGACGTCATCTCATGTAGATGTAATGGTCAGTGTGTCACAGATTGCATGCAATGTGATTCCCAGTCTGAGTGTAGATACTGACCATTGACCAGCTGTACATTACTTTCGTTAGAGTGTGCAACATGCTAAACGCGGCACTTGCTTCAATGAAGTAGTTAATACAAGAAGGCTAACAGATGTGTTAGTACGGGAAAATAGAGGTACATGGGTGAACAATGAATACATTCCAATTCTTCTGTAATGAGTGTTTTGATTAAGGAGTGTGGTACAACTAGAAAAAGTGGAATTAGAAAGAAACGAACGATATGGTGGAATGAAAATGGGATGGCGGCAGTCAGATACAAGAAAATGCCTTTGAAAATGGCGGTGAACTGAGACAGAAGAAGACGATACCACTTATAAGGAAGCTAGGCTTACAGCCAAGGTATTTGTACACCAGGAGAGAGAAGGTATGGTGGAGGTGCTGAGTGAGCTGTGTTCAGCGTCTCCCAGAGATTTTTACAGAAAATGCGGTCTCAGCGGTTGACGGATGATAAAATTCAATCCTTACACTATGGTATGACAAAAAGGGGCAACCACTCTTAACCTGAAAGGATAAAATACAGATCGGAGGGATATTTCTCAGACTTAGGACTACTTGTCCCAAGTGCACATGCAGATGACGTTATATAATCTGTGCAACATCATTCTTTGGTACAAACTGCAAAATATATTGGGCATGACGGCAGATTAATTCTCGGGCAAGAAGTCGGGAAGGCAATTAGAAGAAGCCCAAACTACACGGCCCTAGGTATAGATAACATATTGGTAGATGCCGTAAAAGCTTGTCACGATGTAGAAGTAAGATGGCTCACAAAGAACGGGCGTGGGTTGAAGGGAAGGTACCTGGTGATTGGCAAAGAGCGGTGGTGGCCCTTGTTTGAAACAACAAGGGCAGCTCTTATAGGAGCATACTCATCCACGTCCTTGAGCAGCGTGTATGAGCTCGTGTGGAGCAATTGCTCGGTACTTCACAATCAGGATTCCGAAAAGCACGACGTAAACGGATGCTATATTTACACTCGGGCAGGTAATTTAAGTATACAAAAACAAAAGAATTCAAAAAGAAACTTTACGTGGCCTTCATTGATCAAGAAACGGCATTTGACCGGGTAAACAGATGTAAGCTATGTAAGGTAATGGGAGAATATGGTGTAAATGGTCAATTACTGGATAGCATTCGTGCATTGTATGTAAACAGCGTAGGTGCGGTACGAACGAATGCCTGCATGAGAAATTCGTTTCCAGTGCTGAGAGGTGTACAACAGGAGTGTGTTTTCTCCACCTTTGTTCATAATTCATGTGACTTAAATCACACAGCTAAGGGGACGGCGTGGCCTAGTGGATAAGTGGCACGGCTCACAATCCGAAGGTGCTGGGTTCGATCCCCATCACAGCACCTGCCGTTACCCCGGGGAAGCAAACCCTTAGAAAATGCAGGAGGAAGCAGACCCTTACATAAAATGCATGCTGAAGTCGGATGCATTGGGCCGACAGGCGCAAAATAAAAACCACAGTGCAACGCACACCGCCTTGGGGATTAGAGAAATAAGGCGAACGCAAAAAAAAAAAAAAAAAAAAAAAAAAAAAAAATCACACAGCTGACGTACCCTCAACGAGGAGTCCCTGAATGAACTGCTGTTTGCTGATGACCAGGTCAGCGCTTATTAAAACAGAAAAGACCTACAACGTCACCTAACCTATCTCAATTTTGCCTGTAACGAATATGACATGAAGATCAACACAGACAAGACCGAGAAAATTACGATATCGTGCAGAGAAGATATATACGTATCAAGCAAGTACGGGAGTCCAAATGCCTAGGTAGTATGTTCACTGATAACGCAAAGAGATCGTACACATAATTCAGAAGGCCCAACAAGTCAAGTAGTTTGGTCATTCAGTGAGACTATTATGACCAGCATGCAGCGAGAGCATATCATTTGCAGGTTCCCGATCCACGAGCAAGGGAGAGACTTTGACGTCGATGGATCGAGGGTGTCTCTGACATTATCAGGAAGTTACACATAACTACAGCACAAGACCCCCATTTGACGATTACAAGAAATCTACCCATCCCGACTCTCTGTCACGCCACATGGTATGGGCAGTAGGACCAAAGAAGAAAGAACCTCTGGTGGCAATATGTTTGTGGTGTATTTGTTCTTCTGTATCTTATCATTTGTCCGGAAACTACTCATGTGATGCCGCCAGGTCACGGATTTTACTGAAATTTACACTAGTCGACCTCTTACATCCGTGTTCACGGAAACACGAGGTGGTTTTCTATTTGGTTTAGTTAGTTCGTTCTTCTTCTTCTTCTTCTTCGTTCGTTTTCAATCTCCCACTGCCAAACCCTGAAAGGGTAGGTAGCAGAATGTAGTCCAGAGAACGGAATGCGTTGTGTTGTAGCTTACAGCTTGGCTGCGATATTTAAACCTTTCAGTCCAACACATCCGACTTCAGCAAGCATTTTTTGAGTACCATGTTAGCATTCCCTCTTCGATCCCTTCTCCTTAGCCAGTCTGTCCTGCTGCTGCCTGTTATCCAGGATCACCGCATGGAGGTGTAGAAGGATCTTGGAAGCTATGGTTCGCTGGCCCTGACGCTAGCAGTCATCTATGGGTCGCTGACCACTGCAGCTCATGCGCTGCTCAGCATCTTGATCCCAGTTAGTTCGTTCGATCTGTGGAGTTTTCCCCTCTGACTAGTCTGGTAAAGCCATCGGCTACTTTAGTTACCCTGTATTGTATTTCCGCGGTTCAGTGCACACGGCTGAACTTGACGAGGAATGACGCCTTTCTCGCTGTTTCCGGACAATGCCAATTCTGATATGGCTAAGAAATATTCACATTTGCCAACGATGGACTCACACATCTTGTCAGGAGAGGGTTGAACCTCGCCCTGTTAGAAACATGCCCAAAACACACTACTCGCATGCTGAACAATGAAGGAGTAGTGTATCACCCCATTCAGCAGCCTTTTGACATGTGTGAATGAGTTACAAGTCTTCTGCTCTAGAAGCGTTAGTCCTCACTGTTAGTTCCCTCATACTACCTTTTCTTGGTGTGGCAGTGGGCTTATTCTTGTCTCTATCACACAAAACCATATGTGAACCGTTTCTGTTATCTTAATACCTGAAGTGCCCGCCTGGTTTCCTAACACGCATGGTAACTTAGTTATTCATGCGACCAGCACAATGTCACGTCTTTCATAAGTACATATTAGTCGCAAGCAAATCAGACGCGTATATACATTAAACAAGGCAATCTGTCAGGACGTAATTTAGCCAGATTTTGAGATCTTTTTATCTCATTTTCGTCGTCTCATCTATTTTTCCATTTCATCTATTCTCCATCTTATCTCATCTCATTACATCTTCATCTTATCTTATCTCATATCCATCTCATCTCATCTCCATGTTGTCACAAAATAAGAGACACTACATAATCTACAACCTTTATCAATTGCAAGTAGATACGAGGTTCTGCAACTATCAGCAGATTTTGATTCAAATCATGAAGAAACTTCTTCTACGTCTTTTTATCCTGCACATTTGTCTTCTCCTTGTCTTTTTCGTTTTCGTTTATCATAAAGAGGGCGGTTTGTTCCGATTTTCCGTAATTCACACCGATGCTGTGAAATCTGTTTCTTTTCACCTGATAGATCCGGTTTCAGAGGTGCATTCTTTGGAGCTGATGTTGTCTTTCTGTTCCTATCCATATTCTTCCAACCAGCCTCAAGGGCGCAACCTGTTTCCAGGGCTGCCAGTTGGTGACGGAATAGAGTATTGATCAGCTCTGATTAGTTCATCCTGACGCAAGAAGCCAGTTATTTGTCACTGGATGCTGTCAGCTCACTCACTACATCTTCGGCCTGTTTCAGAACCCGAAAACAGAAAGAATTTCTGAAATCTCACATAAATAAATTAATTCGGTTATTAAAAACTTTTTTATGGTGTGTCTATATCTTAATTAAACTCCATTCGGGTAATGTTTATAAATTATTGTAATGCCATTTTCCGCACCCTCATTCTGTTGCGCCTCGTAAGGAGCATAGGACAAATACTTCTGTTGCCACCTAAGCCAACGCCAAATAACTTCCCCTGCTTAAACATTAGCAATTTATGTAGTAATGTATTTTACAACACGACGCTTCTAATCCCATATATTTATTGTTTAATAAAGGTCTACCTTCCTTAAGGCAGAAGTACACCACTTTTAACAGAAGAAAACATTATGTTGGTAATATCAAGACCTGGATCAAACACAACTCTCTGTAGTTCTCTTGTACATGCCTATAAGAGCAATGGCTCAAAAAAAATTATTTTTTCAAAATTATCACAATTTGTACCTTTTAATCGTGAATAATAAATATACAAACATGTGATTTTTCTTAAGACAATTATATTCTTTTATCGGACTTCCAAAACCTCTTTTGACTTGCAACAATCAATGGTAACTTCCCCAACATGACCTAGCTTGTGCGTGTCTTCTTGGTTATCACCCTTTCTCATTGTTTGAAAGGGAAAACTTGTAAAATGGTTGCAATACTCGATAAAAAAAATATCAATGTTCAACATAAGACACCTCTCAATAAATATTCAGTAAGATAAGAAAACTGTAGCAGTAGTCAATATTCTCAAACTATAAACGGCGATCGTTCACACTGAGACCAACAGGTGGTCCAGACCCACAGTAAAATCCTTTGCATGTCATGAGCATCACACAAGGAACTGGAATCCTGGTATTTAATCAGGCAAATAAGTGTCTGACGGAAGGTATTTTTTTGTTCTGTAAATCCATCTGGTCGACTCTTATAAAGCGCTTTCTCGTGTATCTCCTGGTTTTCCATCACGACTATCGTTTGGATGTTAGTAGTAAGTTTGATGGTATTGTTTTCTTTCATGTGGCTTACTATATCTTGGGAAGTTACAGCTTTGAGATTTCCAGCCTTCAGACAATTAGCGTAGCCAGCAGTATAGAGTCTGCACTCTGTCTTTTTCAGTGCTGGTAACCGTTAAACTGTCATTGTGTGAGGTCGTTGTGATGAGCGTTTCCAGCAAGAACCGTTAAACTGTCATTGTGTGAGGTTTAGCTACTCAGCGTTTCCAGCGAGCACCGTTAAACTGTCATTGTGCGAGGTCTTATTTTTTCATGTTTTTTCATGCACGCAATGTTAAACATTTTACTGTGTTAGATCTAGATACTGCTGCTGAGAATGTTCCGCAAGAATTTGTTCTTTTTCTTCTTCTACGTTCGTTCCCAATCTCCCGCTACCAAGTCCTGAATAGGGCTTTACAAGTAGCAGGATGTAGTCCGGAGAATGCGTTGTGTCGCTAGTTTACAGTTTGACTGCGGTATTTGCACCTTTCGATCCGACACATCCGTGTGTTCATAGCGGCTAAATCATAACAGAGGCATCGTCTGTGCACAACCTACTGACACAATAAGGTATAAGAGGGCTATAGCAAGCATAATAACTCTTTTGTAAAAGCATTTGAAAAAGTCCCGTTTAGTTAAAGTCCCATGTGAACAGTGGAACAACCTTTTACAGAACGCCCCATGTGAACAGTGGAACAACCTTTTAGAGAAAGTCCCATGTGAACAGTGGAATAAACGTTTAGAGAAATCCCCATGTGAACAGTGGAACTTCTTCTTTTTCTTCTTAGTACGCTGACAGACGTTGACTTGAATTTATTCGAAAAAAGCAGCTGTCATCCAGAGGCTGTCTACACTGCCATAGAGCTTGTCTAGTGTTGCCACTGGTGATGGCTACATGTGCTTTCTCTGGTCCTCGCATGTCGGGCAATTTTGCAGCAGATGTTCAGCGGTTCATTTTTCCTGTACCACAGGTGCATTCGTCAGTGCCACCTATCTTCAGTTTATTGAATAGGTGGTACCTCAGTCTGTTGTGACCTGTGCGGAGTCTGAAGACCACGGCCTGCTCTCTTCTGTTCAACTGGTAATAGGCATAATTTTGTGTGTAGTCAGTAAGTTCTGTTTCCAATTTGGCCATGTATCTGGCCCTAATAAACCTTTTGGACTCTTCGTAGGTCACACTAGAATCTGGTTGTGGTAGTCTTGCACCTTCTTTTGCCAGTCTGTCTGCCTCCTTGTTGCCTTGGATGTTATAGTGGGATGGGACCCACTGTACCACTACTCTTTTTGGTGCGGACTGCTGGCATAGTTGACAGAGTACTGCTCTTAAATCATTAAGTTCAGTATTTTTCTGGCTTTTTAGTGATGTAACTACGACAAGTGCATCTGTAAACAGGACTATGTGGCTTTCATTGCTTTCGCCTGTCAGCATTGCTTTTACTGCAGCCTTCGGTGCTTCTGCCTCCGCTCTGAAATTGCTTGAGAATTTTCCAGTTGCCACTGTCAGTGTTATTTTTCTACCATTTGTTAGGCTCATGAATACCCCTTCCCCTCCATTCTATGTTGTGTTTGTTACAGAACCGTCGGTGTATGCATGGGTCCAGTCCATGTTTCGGTAGTATTCAGCTATGTACCTCAGGGTTATGTCTCTTTTTTCTTTTTCAGTTCTTTGTAATCTTTTCAAGTTCTACAATTGGAACAGTAGAACAACCTTTTATAGAAAGTCCCTTGTGAACAGTTGAAAAACCTTTTAGAGAAAGTCCCACGTGAACAGTGGAATAAACGTTTAGAAAAGTCCCATGTGAACAGTGGGAGATACGTTTAGAGAATGTCCCATGTGAGCAGTGGAACAAAGGTTTCGAGAAAATCCCATGTGAATAGTGGAACAAACGTTTAGAGAATGTCCCATGTGAATAGTGGAACAAACGTTTAGTGAATGCCCCATGTGAACAGTGGAACAAACGTTTAGAGAAAGTAGCACATGGACCGTGGAACCGATTTTATTTTAAGGATCATGTTGACTGTGTAACAAATATTTCGAAATCGTCATGGCGACAGTGAAACAAAACATTTGGTAAAAAGTATCATGTCGACAGTGGAACAAACAATCTGAAAAAGTTTCATGTCGACAGTAGAACAAACAATTTTTAAAAGTTTTATGTCGACAGTGGAACAAACAATTTGAAAAAGTTTTATGTCGACAGTGGAACAAAACATTTAATAAAAAGTCTCATGTCGCAAGGAAAACAAAGTATTTGAAAAAGTCTTATTTCGACAGTGGAACAAAGCATTTAAAAAAGTCTTATTTCGACAGTGGAACAAAACATTTAAAAAAGTATCATGTCGACAGTGAAACAAACAATTTTGAAAAGTTTTATGTGGAAAGTAGAGCAAATGCTATGAGGAATAAAATGTAATGTAGTAAGTAAGTTTAATATACAACTAAAATACTAGTTAATCATCGCCTCAGTGTCATTCAGTTTGATAAAATAGTGTTGTAACCAACATGTTGTGGATCTAATTCCAAGTATGCGAAGATTTTGTTTAAAAACACTTATTAGACATGTTTCATGTGGGTAATGAGTGTCAGGTTAAAGGGCTGAAGTTAAGACTTCATCTCATGACTAGTTTGCATTCTGTTGCAATGTCCTGCTGAGTTTCCAGTCACAGCCTACTAGCAATCAACGTGTTGTTATTCATTAAGTCCGATTTGTGAAGGTACATCGGTCGTGCTTATTAATGAAATGAGATTCAGAAAATATGTAGCGCACGGGACGCTCTCTTTATGGATTGTGACATTCATATATACTTCGTAATATGTAAACACTGCTTATCAGACATGAATTTACACTTTTAGATGGACAAACACTGTTTATCAGACATGTATTTACACAATAAGATGTGCAAACACTGTTTATCAGACATTTCTTACACTTTAAGATGGACAAACACTGGCTATCACAGCTGATTGTCCAATTGGTTTCTGTGAGGTCGATATGTGTATGTTTAATATTTACGTGGAGCAAACGTTTCAACATTTGGAAGAAAGAGATGCACTCTTCATCAGCGACATGTCAGTAGTCTAACTTCAGATGTGCGAATGGCATCGTTTTCTCGCTAACAGTAAAAAAAAATTAGTGAATCAAGCGAAACAATATAAGTAACACTGAGAAAATGAAAACTATAGCGCGATAGATCGAAAATATGTCTGCAGGTAAAGAAAACAATCAAATGCTAAAACAGGTAAATGGAAAAATAAAAACAAAGGATGGAAAATGCGAGATATAAATCAGGAAATGAATACGAATATCAACATTTTTTTTTAAAAACATACATTAAAAATGATAATATTCAAGTGTTCTGTATTCTTGACATTATTATACCGAGGTCGCGTAAAAATATAGACAATGGACAAATAGTTGAACAGAAGAATTTAGGTCTTTAAAATAGTTCGCCATTTAGTGCAAAGAAAAGATTTCAAATAACGAGGCCTTGGAGATATTTATAGGAAAACGAGAATTTCTTATCGAAAGCATAGTCAGACAGTTAAGCTATTTTGATTATATAAGAGCCGATGGTCAACAAGAATGTCTGTTGTCACCGTTTCTCTATCTGCTGGCTATTGACAACATCACCTAACAGAAATGGAATTCCGTGGAATATATTGGATCAGAGGTCACAGAAATTAGGACCGACGACACAAATGAAAAAAAAAAAACACAAGAATATGAAAATAAATGCGGCAAATGACAGAGGGTATTGTAGGACACACTCTTACTAGATGTGAAATTATTTATATATTTTAATATCAATATAGACAAAGAAGGAAGTGCAGATTAAGAGCCGCTATAACAACTGGCTACAAAAAGATGCAGCCTTGGAGTGATAACTGTATTGAGATTTTTGCTTTCTTTTTCACTGCGGCGTTGTCGTTTCACTTACCCGTGTTCGTTTCAGCCAATTCGGGGTGTCTCTTCATGGTACATATTCACATAGATCGCTCTGCAGCTTTGTCTTTCCAGGATGTCGGACCCATGATCAGTGCTCTCATGTTCCGCTTACACAAATGGTTGGCCGACTGTTTTTTGGGGGCCATTCGCCAACTGTCCAGAGAAAATGCCTTTGAAGATGCGATCATACTCCATGCGATGAACATAACCAAGCCATCGTAGTCTGTGCTGAATAAGGAGGGCGTATGGGCTTATGAGACAGGTACGAGAATGCACATCTGCATGTGTCACTATCCCTCCGCAAGCGCCATTGGTGGAAGAAGTTAAGCCTTTGTTCTTGCCTGGCATAGGTTGTCCAAGTTTCGCTACCATATAGAAGCGTGTTGGTGACAAACGAGTTGTAAACCATGGCCTTAAATTTATTTGTAATTGTCTAGTTGTCGTAAATACGCGTTGTGTGACAACAAAATGTGACAGCAGTTTTGCCACTGCATCTGTCCCTATTTGGGTCTAGAGACAGTTTGTAATTGATGAGGAGCATCAGATACGTGGACTGGTGCACGGCTGTCAATTCACAACTGCCAATGTTAAGAGTTGGTGATGCATATATTTCCTGACCCAGCACATTTGTTTTATTTAGAACTATTATCAGACGAAAATGTCTGTACATCTGGGAGAAGCGATATTTCATGTTCGTGAGTTTCTGCCGACTGCGGGTGACAACTGTAGCATCATCAGCGATAAGCAAGTCCATGAGCTTCATTTCGACATTGAGGTGTGCAGGATTAAATAGCCGACCATCTGACCTAGTGAGAAGGCAGGTTCATTGCTTGGCGTTACCAAAATCAATGCCACAGAAGCAGAGCAAAGACATTCCAAATAGTTGGATTATGGTCAAGACACAGCCTTGTTTAATATCACTGCCAATAATAAATAATTGGGATTCATCAAACTGCACTGGTCCTTTCGTGGCTTCATAGAACGATATTGCTATATTCAGCAGTTTGCTTGGGCAGCCTATTTAGAAAGAGATTTTGAAGAGTTAATCCCTGCTAATCTAATCAAATGTCTTTGTCAAGCCATGTGTAGATCAAGATATCAAAATAAGAATACAACATACGAGCAGTAGTCGTTAGGGAACTTATGAAATAAAAAGAAATTACATCTAACGCAAAAATCAACAACGAAAAAGGCACATGTTTTCATAAAGGGGTGCCTGCGCAGAACAGAGAGACTGTAATTGTATGATTTGATCACTAATATGGAAATGTTAAAAAGAACCAGAGGGATATAAGTGGACTGTTGTTGGCTAGGACATACATTCCAGGAAGTCATAAATACCATAACAAGACAGTCTCTATTCTGAAATCCCCAAAGCAAGAGAAGCAGAGGTTGACCAAAACACACACAGTGAAAATAGCTTTAGATAAATAAAACTGAAACAGGCAAAACGTGGATAGACGAAATTGTTAGTTCAGGATATTTTTTTTTGTTGTTGTTGCCTTGGCCTTATTTCTCTATTCCCCAAGGCGGTGTGCGTTGTACTACGGTTTTTATTTTGCGCCTGTCGGCCCTGTACATCCGACTTCAGCATTCGGCATGCGTTTCGTGTAAGGGTCTGCTTTCTCCTGCATTTTCTAAAGGTTTGCTTCCCCAGGGTAACGCCGGTGCTGTGATGGGGATCGAACCCAGCACCTTTGGGTTGTAAGAATTGGTTATAAGTGCTGCAGAATTTACAAGAATGGCGACTGCTCGAAAGAAATCAGAAGAATAGCCATGGCAATGCAGAGACTGAACGGCATGAAGAAATTATGGCAGAGCACCAACAAAACGACAAAAGTAAAAGTTTTGAGAGCCTGTGTTTTTCCTGTGGCAACGGTTTTGAGAGAACTGTGATGGAAGGTATGGTGCCAGGCAAAAGAGGCATGGGTAGACCAAGAAGACGATGGTACTAAGATATCCAAGAATGCCTAGGTATGACTGTGGTGGAAGCTGGAGTTTTGACAAGGGAAAGAGTTTCTTTCAGACAGACTGTGATGGGATCGACCTTCTATAAAGAACATGCTACATGATGATAATATGTTTGAAGATTTGTCTCCCAAAATTCTCCATTGCCAATTTATCCATCCAAGCTTTTCTGTTTGCAGTCTTCAGTAGTTGTTTGACTGTCTTTAGAGTTGTTGGTGCTGCTCATGACTTGATCCCTTTACTTTACTTTACATTTGACGTGATAGGTTGATTGGCATCTAGACATATTTGATTAAGCTCAGACTTACAGTGACCACCATCTTCCAGAGTTTGAAGAGCAGATAATGAATTTGTAATGACTACGATGCAGAGCAGCTTCCAATGCTGTTTTATCTGTCTCATAGTTTGAACATTTCTCCCACACGCATCAAACGGATGTTCTGTATGGATACCCTATGTAGACTTAATATCACGCTTTAATTGTAGCCTTAAAGCAGTCTTCTCTGTTATATCAAGTATGTGGGAAACATTACAAATGGACGTAATCAAGATCAAAACTCTTGAGTATCGTTAACATGCATTTGGCACGAACGGGTTGCACTCTGGGCAAACTACAGCATAATTTAGCTAAACAAAGCTATCATATATAATGGATAAATTAGACTATAACAAGTTTTTTTAAAATACAGCCACCCACAATAATACGAGGGCATAGCTACAAGCTGACTAAAGAGAGGTCCAGATTAGATATTAGGAAATATTTTTTTAGTCAGCGAGTGGTGTCTGCTTGGAATGCATTGCCAGAGGAGGTAGTGGAGGCAGGGACAGTTAATGCATTTAAGAATAAACTGGATGCACATAGCTTTTAGAGCAAGGTGATGTAAATGTAACTGGTTGTATACAGACTTTGCAGGGTCTTCTAAACCAGTATAAAGACGTAAAGTTAAGTTAAGTTATAATCACCTCTGCAATTAGATAGTTGAACAAACCCCAGTCCCCATCCGTCATGCTCACATCACCACCTTGCTAAAAACAAACGCTTGCGTTTAAGTAGTGCCGGTGCGTCTGCTTCGCATATTACAGTCTCAGCACTTAACAGACAGCAATGAAGTGACTTCATGATACATACCCTCACACACAGATCATCTGGCGAATTAACTATATGTGCCATAACTGCTTTTTCATTGCCTTCAATACCAATATAGCCGGGACAGTAGACTTAGACACGGATCTGAATGGTTGAATCATCTGGGGCATAGACAACTACGAGTATAATAAGCTCACAAGCCTAGCTGTACGCAGGTGCATGTACGTGCAATGTTTCAATAACTAGTCATAGTGGGTTTACTTGTACGTGTATTGTGTTTCAATTCATATCTTCACCACAAGTCACCTATAGTATTAAACAATAACTCATGAGGGTACTATACTCGTATGTTCGCAAGGATAGGTATCATTTCCTGGAATGTGTCTACTTAATGAGACAAGTTTAAATGTTCACTAATTATGAGCTGTTGACATATATATATATATATATATATATATATATATATACACACACATACACACACACACACACACACACACACATATATATATATACACACATACTTCTTCTTCTTCTTCTTCTGCGTTCGTTCTCAATCTCCAGCTACCAAACCCTGAAAGGGCTTAAGTAGTAGAATGTAGTCCAGAGAACGGAATGCGTTATGTCGTAGTTTACAGCTTGACTGGGATGTTTGCACCTTTCGGTCCAACACATCAGCAAGCATTTTTTTAGGAACCGGGTTAGCATTCCCTCTTCGATCCCTTCTCCTTAGCCAATCTGCCCTGCTGCAGCCTGTTATCCAGGATCACCGCGTGGAGGTGTAGAAGGGCCTTGGCAGCTCTGGTTCGCTGTCCCTGGCGCTAGCAGTCAGCTATGGGTCGCTGATCACTGCAGCTCATGTGCTGCTCAGCGTCTTGATCCCATAAATACACATACATATATATGCATATGTATATATATGTATTAATATGTGTGTATGTGTGTGCATATGTGTATTTGTATTCGTGTGTGTGTGCGTGTGTGTGTTAATTCTATATTCACTTTTTATCTATAATTGATATTACTTTCCTTATAGGATATGTAGAAACTCCGATGCTAGAAAAAAATTTCTTTTAATATAAATTGCGATATAACAATGACTAGTATTTTTTTCACTGGGGAAACTTAAACTTCATTTTCTTCTGCCTCCGATTTGAGACGTCAAAATCTCCCAAGAAACCTAGGCTCGGCATGAAGTCATTAAAATCATGATTGAGATTGTTTATGAGAGATACTGATGACGGCCATACGTGCTTTCTCTGCTCCTCGTAAGTAGGACACGTTAACGCTAGATGTTCAGCAGTCATTTCCTAAGTGCTACATACACATCCATCAGTATATTAAATCTTTAGCTTGTGGAATAGATGATATCTCAATCTGTGATTGCACATATACAGTTTAACGATGACTACATGATCAGCTCTGATGAAAAGGTAATACGCGTCGTTCAATTGTTGACCTGTATGCTCTGGTACCCACGTGTTGCTGTGTCTTCACCTGGGGTTGAGCATATTCACAGAACAATAACACAAGTACTTGTGTTTCCTTCACTGTCGCCATTAGTTGTGTTGTTTCAATTTACTAGACGTGTAGTCTCTTCATTCCGCACTTGCTTACTTCCCCTGTTCATTGCCAATCACCGGCCCGATTATTACGGTTAATGTGGTGTCTCTCATTGATGATATGAAAGTTAGTATGTAGCAGTCCATAAACATGCATGGATCAAACTAGGTCAAAAGTTGTAAGTTATACGTGATTAAAGGCTAGACAAGTGATAATATGGGAATAAGCATGGGAAGAGGCTACGCAAGACCGCACAACCTGGCGCATAACTGGATTTTAGGGATTTCACTGGTATAATCCTTGATCTAGTCTCGTTCCTACAGCGAGGTCTTTTCGTCACCCGTAGAACTGTTGTTCGAATCAGGAGCGTATGTCACTTTACTTTATGTTGTTTGATGTAGATGTTTCCCAGGCGTAAAAATAGTTGTCTTTGAGACCTCAGTAGCGATGTATTTTTCCATAAGCAAGTCCATATCTTTGTTTGTCCGTTATCGTCGATTACTATTTATCCCATTTTGACCGGGATTGTCTCGGTTTAGTAACACTATCCCGGCGGTTTGAAATTATGTCCCGGTTTCAATCACAGTTTACTAAAACGTAATTTGTCCTGTTTGAAAAGATTGTCTCGTGCACATTAATAACAGAACTTTTGTTATTATCAGATAGCATTTAACTAAATGAAATTCTACTTCTAAGGACTGATATATTCTAAGCTGTGTTTTACGGCATGTCCGGTTGTTTATATTTAAATCTACACACATAGGAAAAACCAATAGTGTCTGCCTGTCCATGCCAGGTTTACTGTCAACCAATATCGATATCCAATCTATTTATTATTTATATATGTTAGTGGTCACAGCGCATCTGCGAAAAATGTTTGTCATTTCGCCATATTGTGTGGATTTTCCTAACTTTACTGAAGCATAGATTTAGACATTTACATTTTTTTTTAAATTTGTATTTACTTTAACAATAGCGAAAAGAGCGTGCATATTTACCAAAATAACCTGAGAACGATTACCCTTTTCAAGAAAATCTTTGTGTGGGCAAAGTCAAATGTAATCACTGTTTTACGGGTTTTCTGTGGCACATGGAGGTAGGTCGGAAATTCGAGAACGTTTACAATCTCAAAGACACAAGACAATGTTGCTACGTCTGCTAGTTCGACACGATTAGATCATCTTTTTAAAAGGTCAGAAACAACCGAATTTGGAGCTTCTAGTTACGCTAAAGAAAGCCGCATTTGCTTTTTATACAGTTTTTCATGACTTGAGTTTCAAACAGTTTTTCATGACTTGAGCTTCAAACAGTTTTTCATGACTTGAGATTCATACATATTTTCATGACTTGATATTCATACAGTTTTTCATGACGTCATTTGCATACAGTTTCTCTTGACTTCAGTTTCATACAGTTTTTTATGACTTGAGCTTCATACAGTTTATTATGACTGGAGATTCATACGGTTTTTCGTGACTTCAGTTTCATACAGTTCTCTTGACTTGTTTCATATAGTTTTTCATGACTTCAATTCCATATAGTTTTTTTGTGACTTGAGTTCCCTGCAGTTTTTCGTGGCTTGAGTTTCATACAGTTTTTTACGACTTGAGTAGTAAAGAGTTTTTCACGACTTGAGTTTCATAGAGTTTTTCACGACTTGATTTTCATACAGTTTCTCATGACTTGAGTTCCATGCAGTTTCTCATGACTAGATTTTCAATACAACGGGTATGTTCATCAAGGTTAGTCTAAAAACTCTTTGAGCCAAAATGTTGTATAACGCGAACATAATGAGAAGGTGTGATATTGAATGTAATTGCACCAATGGCTAAAGCTGAACTTGTTGAAAACCTAGCAGAGGAAAACTTTGTGACCATTTCTATGGATACTTCGAGCCGAAAATATGTTAAAATGATACCTTTAATGATTAGATACTACATTCCTGGCCAGGGAGTATAAAAGTCCAATTGTTGTATATGCGCACTCTGTTCTATGTGAAGCGGTTGAGATCTTGACTGATACCTTAGTCTCGGATATTGACAAACACAGGTCCAGGTGGGACAGGTGAGATCTTGACTTATACCTTAGTCTCAGATATTGACAAACACAGGTCCAGGTGAGACCTTGACTTATACCTTAGTCTCAGATATTGACAAACATAGGTCCAGGTGAGATCTTGACTCATACCTTAGTCTCAGATATTGACAAACACAGGTCCAGGTGAGACAGGTGAGATCTTGACTTATACCTTAGTCTCAGATATTGACAAACACAGGTCCAGGTGAGACCTTGACTTATACCTTAGTCTCAGATATTGACAAACACAGGTCCAGGTGAGACAGGTGAGATCTTGACTTATACCTTAGTCTCGGATATTGACAAACACAGGTCCAGGTGAGATCTTGACTTATACCTTAGTCTCAGATATTGACAAACAGAAGTCCAGGTGAGATCCTGACTGATACCTTAGTCTCAGATATTGACAAACACAGGTCCAGGTGAGACAGGTGAGACCTTGACTTATACCTTAGTCTGAGATATTGACAAACATAGGTCCAGGTGAGACAGGTGAGATCGTGACTGATACCTTAGTCTCAGATATTGACAAATACAGGTCCAGGTGAGACAGGTGAGATCTTGACTGATACCTTAGTCTCAGATATTGACAAATACAGGTCCAGGTGAGACAGGTGAGATCTTGACTGATACCTTAGTCTCAGATATTGACAAACATGTGTTGAAGGAATAAGTTGTTGGATTTTGCGGAGACAGATGTAACACGAATTTGGGCGGCGTTAAGTCAAATAGCAAGAACAATTGAAAGCCATACTTGGACGTGACCGTGTTGAGTTTGGCTGTGGTGAACCATCTGTACACAACTGTCTCCAAAAAGCTGTTTGCGTATTACCAACTGATACCGAAGCCCTTATTGTGAACATTTAGTTTCACATGTATTCATTTCATGTAACACAGCTAACGGAATTGTGGAGCCTTGTCGAGTTGGAATACAAAAAGCTACTACAATATGAAAATACAAGATCTTAGTCCAATGCTACCAGGAGTTGAAAAGAATTCATTATAATGTGTATGGCTTGAAATTCTACTTTTGTTCCCAAGAACGCTGTCCGGGATTGATAAAACAATTTTTTGAAAATGTTTGGAGAGAAATGTAGTTATGGGTTGTATATAGGCAGCTCAGAATTTACAACAAATTAATTGTGGTCAGGGAGAAGGAAAATGCCAGCAGATATCAAACTAGACATGAAAACCCTGATTATAAATATTGAAGAACGAAACAATTGTTAATGTGTAACTTCAATGAGCAAAGGCTACTGAGAAAACTTGAAGACAATGGTGAAATTATTGAAAAAATGTAGAGAAAATGGAAACAGATTTTATGAACGATCTCTCTCATACCTGGACCTATGCTTCATTTGTTGCTGCCGAAAAAAATTAAGGTTGAATACATTATTAGCACACCTCGTGTGTATGTACACACACACACACGCACGCACGCACGCCCGCACGCACACACGCATGCACACACACACACACACACACATACACACACACACACACATACACACATATATATATATAATTCGTCCATCATCGTCGATGAGGACCACCAACATCATCAGATGTCAGTCAAAATGCAGCTGTGAGTTTGTGTGTGCACTCGTGACTAATCAAGCAAATTTAAGCCTGTAAAGTAACTGTAAAGATCTATGTCTCGACTGGCAAACGTAGTTATGATATTTTCTCTGCTCTATACTTCCTGATTGCACGACTATCCCCGGCTGCCTGGATACTGAGACTTTCGCTGAATTCAAAACCGTTTGTTACCGCGATCTTCCATGTTGGGCGCTTTTAACCCAGGTTCTCCCAGGTATTAGTGTTTATTTGACAGCACTTAAGGGACTCATTCAGACTGTCATTGAAACGATTTTTGTAACGCTATTGTGAACGTTCTGCTTCACTCAGTTCGCTATACGGAAGCCTCTAGGAAGCTGTTCGCTTGACATTCGGGCAAGGTGACCAGCCCATCTCAATTGGGATTTTTGCAAAATGGTATATATATATATATATATATATATATATATATATATATATATATATATATATATATACCCTTTAATATACTGTAGGTTTGTTGCTTTACCCGTTGGGCACAGTTGTTAACAGTTTATCGTTACCTCATCCCCTCCACCATTTTTGTTCCCTCAGTCAAGCATAATTAATTCTCACGATATATAATATAGTTGAAAACTCTATCCAATAACAGTATTATAAGCGGTTACATTCATGTGGGATCGATACGTCACGCATCTCGCTACATCACTTCGGCATGAACTCTTCACAAAGTGATGCTTTTAAACATAATCGATCAAATGATATCAGAAACGTGTAACCTTCACCGTTTCTCTAGACTTTGTTTCATCCACTTCATATTTTATATCCTAGCGATATTTTATCAAATTGGAAATGTGTAAACACAAAATCAACAAACAAATATTCAAAATAGAGTCTGTATGATTGCAATCAGGTGTGGTCCCAAGAGCTTTCATGGCTGGGAGTGGAGTTAATGATAGGCTGTAAACAAATACTAAGTTATCCAAATGTGTGCGTTACGAGTAGCCTCTGATAGCAAAAGTGCAGTTTCTAAAAACAGTGAAATAGGTGAGAAGCGCGCCATTAAACCAGACTGTGTTGTGTACATGAGGTTTGTAAGTCAATTACGGCAATACGTCTATGAGATGAAGGCCCTTAGTCTTAACTTAACTTAACGTCTTTATACTGGTTTAGAAGACCCTGCAGAGTCTGTATACAACCAGTTACATTTACATCACCTTGCTCTAAAAGCTATGCGCATCCAGTTTATTCTTAAATGCATTAACTGTCCCTGCCTCCACTACCTCCCCTGGCAATGCATTCCAAGCAGACACCACTCTCTGACTAAAAAAATATTTCCTAATATCTAACCTGGACCTCTCTTTAGTCAGCTTGTAGCTATGCCCTCGTGTTATTGTAGGTGGCTGTATTTTAAAAAACTTGTTATAGTCTAATTTATCGATTCCTCTGATCATCTTATAAACCTGTATTAAGTCACCACGAATTCTTCTCTCTTCGAGACACTGTAAGCCGGTCGTTCCTCATAACTGTAATTCTGAAATCCCACTATCATCTTTGTCGCTCTTTTCTGTATTTTGTCTAGCATGTTTATGTCCCCTCTATGATAAGGACTCCACACCTGTACACAGTACTCCAATCTAGGTCTAACTAAAGCTTTATACAGTTTGACGATCACTTCCTTGCTCCTATGTTTAATATTTCTTTTTATCATTCCTAACATTGCATTTGCCTTTTTCACTGCTACCTTAACTTGCTCACTCACCTTTCCTGTATGATCTATTATAACCCCTAGGTCCCTTTCCTTATCTATCTTTCTAATATTGTTTTCTCCCATTCTGTAATTATGTTCCATATTGGATCTACCCATGTGGATGACTGTACATTTATCTACATTAAACTCCATTTCCCAGCTTACAGACCATTCTCGAAATTTATCTAAATCCGACATCAATATATCCACTTCCGCTTTAGATGAGACACTACTGCATAGTTTTGTGTCATCAGCAAATTTTGCAATCATGGATCTCATATCAATGTCCAAATCATTTATATATATCAAGAACAAAATTGGTCCCAAAACCGAGCCCTGTGGCACACCACTTTTCACTTCACTCCACTCAGAGTACTCCTTATTTATGCCCACCCTCTGCCTTCTTCCCGTTAACCAATTTTCAATCCATTTGGCAACTTCCCCACCTATTCCATGTGATTTTAACTTTCGAAATAATCTTTGATGAGGTACTCTATCAGAGGCCTTTGCAAAGTCTAGATAAATAACATCCACTGGCTCCCCTTTATCTATAATTTTAGTAACCTCCTCCATGAATTCTAATAGATTTGTTAAGCATGATCTCCCTCTAGTAAACCCATGCTGACTATTTCTAATTAGATTAAATTTGTCTCAATGCATTACAATGTTTTCTTTGATTATTGACTCTAACAATTTACAGACTATGCTCGTTAAACTCACCGGTCTATAATTTGCCGGATCTGATTTTTTGCCTTTTTTGAATAAGGGGATCACTCCTGCATCTTTCCAATCCCGTGGAACAATCCCTTTTGTAAGTGATTGAGAACATAATATAGCCAATGGTTTTGCTAGTTGGTCTCTAATTTCATACAGCAATTTTGGGTGAATACCATCTTGACCTGGACATTTATTCACTTTCAACCCCTCCAATTTTTTAAAAACCATTTCCTCTGTAATACAGATTGATCTTAATCCCGCTGTATCCATGTCTCTTTGAAAAATATCTATAGGCTCTGGGATCTCGGAGCAGTCCTCCTTTGTGAAGACTGTGCCAAAGTACTGATTGAGCAGATTAGCAGCCTCCCTATTCTCACTTATTATTTTCCCTGTACTGTCTACGAGAGGGCCTACTTTGTCTTTCGTTCTTTGTTTATTCCTAACATAAGAGAAGAAGCTTTTACTGTCAGTCTTGATCCTCTGAGCAAGTTTTTTTTCAAAGTCTATTTTTGCTGTTATATTCGCTTTCTGAGATATGTTCTGATTGTCCAAATATTTTACATATGTTTCTTTTGATTTACCTGCCTCTATATATTTTTTCCATGCTTTATTTTTTGCTCTTCTACATTTCACTACAAATCTAGTTATCCACTTTTTACGCTTGGGGTTTACCTCCCTACATGGAACACATTCCTCTTTTAGCGTTTCTAGAACTGTTTTAAAACTTTCCCACTCCTGTTCAACATCTGTTCCTACAAGAATATCTTTCCAGATTATGTGGTTCGCTGCCTCTTTCATCCTCTTAACATCTGCCTTAGAGTAGTCATATGTTCGTGTGTTTATGTTTACTTCTTTCCCTGCAATAAGATCCCAACGGACGATTTGATGGTCACTTGAGCCAAACAGTTCCCCAACGGTAACGTTTTCAATCATATTTTTCTCTGTGGTAAAAACTAGGTCGAGTATGTTTTTGCCTCTGGTGGCTGCTTCTACATGTTGAATTAAAAAATTGTCAGTTATGCACTTAACAAAAGGTTTTGACTCTACAAGTGCTTCTGCCATATCCCATTTTATTTCTGGATAGTTGAAATCTCCCATTAATAATAATTTCACTTTACTTGCCTTTGCTATGCTACTAATCAGCTCCTCATCTTCCTCTTTTTGACTTGATGGACTTCTATAGCACACTCCAATCACTGTTTTTTCACCCCCACTTTCTATTTCTCCCCATACACTTTCATTTTTGTTACCACATGATAAATAATCTTTGATCTTAATATTAACAGAATTTATACAGTATAATAAAACGCCACCTCCCTTAGTCTTGTCTCCAATTATCCTATCTTTCCTTAACATTGTATATCCCTCAATTTCAAGTTCACTATATGCAATCTCCTCATATGTCCATGATTATGTTAACCCTATTATATCTGGTTTTTCTTCTTCTACATACAGTTCCAATTCTTCTCTTTTATTTACTATGCTTCTCACATTTGCATAAAACATTTTAGTTTGTAATGTTGTTGGTTTTCCTCTTTTTGCTTCTGCTTTATCATTTTAGTGTTTGCTTTTCTACTATGTATTTCACACTTCCCTGACACGAACTCTCCCCTTTGACTACATCCTCTATAGCACCCTATTGTAGGCCTATCTTTAGTCTCATACTTCATAGGCCTTACTAGTTTAAATTTCTAACACAATGATAGAACATATACTTTGCTACAACATGCTGTCCTATCTCATTTAGATGTAAACCTCCACTATCTAACATTTTACTTTTGTCTACTTTAACATCAATAAATTCCATTCCCATGTCCGCACACATCACCTGTAACCTAAGGTTGATACCTATTATTTTGCTATCTAGATAGTCTGACCCATCTGCTCTGTCTAAAATGTCCATCATTCGTCTGTTTAGCCCTGCATGTAGTTTAGTCGCAATCAGTGACAAGGAAGTGTCATTCTGAATCCAAAGGATTTGACAAAACAAAAGCTGATGTGCCCGACGAAATTGCGAAGATGTTGCAGTCCAATTGTATATGAGGAAAAAGCCTTTCACATTTTAAAAATCCTTTTCCGGACGTACAAAAAAAAACTCCTTGTGGCCATTCAAAACAACAACAATGCTTAAAAAATAAACAGAGCGAAGAAGAATTATGAGAAGAAGAAGAAGAAGAAGAAGAAGAAGAAGAAGAAGAAGAACAAGAACAAGAAGAACAAGAAGAAAAAGAACAACAAGAAGATCAAGAAGAACAAGAAGAACAAGAAGAACAAGAACAAGAAAAACAAGAAGAACAAGAAGAACTAGAACAACAAGAAGAACAAGAACAACAAGAAGAAAAGGAAGAACAAGAACAACAAGAACAAGAGGAACACGAACAAGAACAAGAAGAACAAGAAGAACAAGAGGAACAAGAACAAGAAGAACAAGAACAACAAGAAGAACAAGAACAACAAGAAGAACAAGAAGAACAAGAAGAACAAGAACAAGAAGATCAAGAAGAACAAGAAGAACAAGAAGAACAAGAACAAGAAGAACAAGAACAAGAAGAAGAACAAGAACAAGAAGAAGAAGAACAAGAAAACAAGAACAAGAAGAACAAGAACAAGAAGAACAAGAACAAGAAGAACAAGAAGAACAAGAACAAGAAGAACAAGAACAAGAAGAACAAGAAGAACAAGAACAAGAAGATCAAGAAGAACAAGAAGAACAAGAAGAACAAGAAGAACAAGAAGAACAAGAACAAGAAGAACAAGAACAAGAAGAAGAACAAGAACAAGAAGAACAAGACGAAGAAGAAGAACAAGAACAAGAACAACAAGAAGAACAAGAAGAACAAGAAGAACAAGAACAAGAAGAACAAGAAGAACAAGAACAAGAAGAACAAGAACAAGAAGAACAAGAAGAACAAGAACAACAAGAAGAACAAGAACAACAAGAACAAGAAGAACAAGAATAATAAGAACAAGAAGAACAAGAAGAACAAGAAGAACAAGAATAACAAGAACAACAAGAACAAGAAGTAAAAGAACAAGAGAAACACGAACAAGAACAAGAAGAACAAGAACAAGAGGAACACGAACAAGAACAAGAAGAACAAGAAGAACAAGAACAAGAGGAACAAGAAGAACAAGAACAAGAGGAACAAGAAGAACAAGAACAAGAAGAACAAGAAGAACAAGAACAAGAAGAAGAAGAAGAACAACAAGAACAACAAGAACAACAAGAACAACAAGAACAACAAGAACAACAAGAACAACAAGAACAAGAACAAGAAGAAGAAGAAGAACAACAAGAACAAGAAGAACAAGAACAAGAAGAACAAGAAGAACAAGAACAAGAAGAACAAGAACAAGAAGAACAAGAAGAACAAGAACAACAAGAAGAACAAGAACAACAAGAACAAGAAGAACAAGAATAATAAGAACAAGAAGAACAAGAAGAACAAGAAGAACAAGAATAACAAGAACAACAAGAACAAGAAGTAAAAGAACAAGAGAAACACGAACAAGAACAAGAAGAACAAGAACAAGAGGAACACGAACAAGAACAAGAAGAACAAGAAGAACAAGAACAAGAGGAACAAGAAGAACAAGAACAAGAGGAACAAGAAGAACAAGAACAAGAAGAACAAGAAGAACAAGAACAAGAAGAAGAAGAAGAACAACAAGAAGAAGAAGAACAACAAGAACAACAAGAACAACAAGAAGAACAAGAACAACAAGAACAACAAGAACAACAAGAACAACAAGAACAAGAACAAGAAGAAGAAGAAGAACAACAAGAACAACAAGAACAAGAAGAACAACAAGAACAAGAAGAACAACAAGAACAAGAAGAACAAGAAGAACAAGAAGAACAAGAACAAGAAGAACAAGAACAAAAATAACAAGAGGAACAAGAAAAAGAAGAAGAAGAAGAACCAGAAGAACAAGAAGAACAACAAGAACAAGAAGAACAATAAGAAGAACAAGAACAGGAACAATAAGAACAAGAAGAAGAACAAGAACAAGAACAAGAAGAACAACAAGAACAAGAAGAACAAGAAGAACAAGAACAATAAGAACAAGAAGAACAAGAGGAACAAGAAGAACAAGAACAAGAAGAAGAAGAAGAAGAAGAAGAAGAAGAAGAAGAAGAACAAGAAGAACAAGAACAATAAGAACAAGAACAAGAACAAGAACAAGAAGAACAAGAAGAACAAGAAGAACAAGAAGAACAAGAAGAACAAGAACAATAAGAACAAGAAGAACAAGAGGAACAAGAAGAACAAGAAGAAGAAGAAGAAGAAGAAGAAGAAGAAGAAGAAGAAGAAGAAGAAGAAGAAGAAGAAGAAGAAGAAGAAGAAGAAGAAGAAGAAGAAGAAGAAGAAGAAGAACAACAACAACAACAACAACAACAACAACAACAACAACAACAACAAGAGAAACAAGAAGAACAAGAACAAGAAGAAGAACAAGAAGAAGAAGAATCAATGTGCAACCATTATTTGTTTTGTCGTTTTTTCATCCTCTTTTCTGATCTGTTTGCAACTATGGGCGTTTGGGGATGTATCATTATCAAATGGCCTCCATTTAGATGCTGCATACTTAAGCCATCTTCTCCATTATCTCCTTTTGCAAATTTCCTACTACGTCAGATATCCCTTTAACGGGAGCCCAGAGCTAAAAGGTCTGCGTGTGCCCTTGAACTGTTTGATTGAATCTCAAGGAATTTCTTGTTTACAACATATGATAAGATACATGAATAGGCAAAGACGTTATCTTGCCATGGAAAAATTAAGTAGAATGTACTTTACAGAACGACGCTTCTTACAACCACCACCTATTTGGCTGTTATAAGTTTCTTGGCAAGCGTACAGTACGGTATGCTATTAAAATTGGATGGAAGATGAAACAAAAACAAAAGAACAATTTGAAGAATCGGACTGGTCAATGTAATTTTTAGCGGATATGAGGCAGATACTGACATCAAAACAAATAGCCCACAAATATACATACATACATACGTACACACACGCGCGCGCACGCGCGCACACACACACACACACACACACACACATACATACATACATGTATACATATGCACACACAGGTAGGTAATATATACACAAACACGTACGCACAAATACACAAATGTACGTACATATACGCAAGCGTACGTACAGAATTGTATCATATTTCCGAGCCGTTTTGGTCTGTTATCTGTTAGTCCTCATCGTCGCTTTAAGCAGGTGTGCACGACAAGACGTATTTTCACTTATATTATTATTATTATTATTGCTATTATTATTAATATTATTATTATTACAACCAGAGGCCTGTTGTTGTTGCTGCTGCTGTATTTTTGCAATAACAATGGTTGACAAATATTGTCCTCATGACAGACATTTTCATTAATGTATGGTTGAAAAAAAAGGCTTAAGAGAAAAACATAAATTGTTAACCTCAAAGAATATCAGGATAGAACTGAGGAAAAGAATAATCGCCACCCATATATGGTCAATTGCACTGTATGGGCCTGAAACATGGACTTTACCGAAGAAAGATGAAAAAATCTCAGAAGCGTTTGAAATGTGGTGCTACCGTAGAATGGAGAGACTGAATTTGGCAGAAAGAAGATCCAACTGAATTTGGCAGAAAGAAGATCCAACTGAATTTGGCAGAAAGAAGATCCAACTGAATTTGGCAGAAAGAAGATCCAACTGAATTTGGCAGAAAGAAGATCCAACTGAATTTGGCAGAAAGAAGATCCAATGACAATGTACTCACTGATGTGGGCACACAATTACAAATATTGTATATGATACAAAAACGTCGGTTGAGTTGGCTTAGTCACAATATGACACATGAAAGTTTTCTACAGAAGGCAAGATTCAAGGGAAGTGAGAACCAAGATTGGGATCAAGACGCTGAGAGCGCGTGAGCTGCAGTGGTCAGCGGCCAATAGCTGACTGCTTGCGTCAGGGCCAGCAAACCAGAGCTGCCAAGACCATTCTACACCTCCACGCGGTGATCCTGGATAACATGCTGCAGCAGGGCAGACTGGCTAAGGAGAAGGGATCGAAGAGGGAATGCTAACCCGGTACCCAAAAAATGCTTGCTGAAGTCGGATGTGTTGGACCGAAAGATGATAATATTGCAGTCAGGCTGTAAAGTACGACACAACGCATTCCATTCTCTGGACTACATTCTGCTACTTAAGCCCTATCAGGGTTTGGTAGCGGGAGATTGAGAACGAACGCAGAAGAAGAAGAAGAAGAAGAACCAAGATTCACCTATACTTCTCAGGCATACTGATGATACAGGGACATTAGAGTATAAACTTATGCTGCAATGAAGAGAACTGCAGAAGATAGACATACTCAGACGACCAGTTTCCGGACTGAAAAACCAAATGATTATACATATATAATATTTTTAATGTGCATTTTTTGTGTTTTTTTCGTTCACAGGTGTTCCATCTTTTCCGTGAAGATTCGTGCATTTTGGTTAGGTCAGCCATTTGCATTTTTGTGCCCTACTCACTGAAGAGTGTGCGGCCGGAAACAGATTCGACGCTCTCTACTATTACAAGACACAGCAGGCGCGGTAATAGCGGGTCGCGAAGTTTATACAGTCAGCTGACTAGCAAAACTAAAGATGGCTGCAGTAACTCAGAGATTCGAAGCTTTCAAAACTAGACTTGATAAAGTCTTGCACGAAAAGAATAAAGTGACTGATTTTCTGGAAAAGATTGAACAAAAGACAGGAATCAAACGGCTTTACATCGCATTCGGTAAGCATTTTCAATTTTTACAGGCAGCATCGGTAGACTACTTGAGTCTACAGTAGTCTACACTTTACTACTTTACTAAACTGGCTAACCTCCGCTAAACAAACTTGGGCACTTTCATACTATGATAATGATGACTAGACGCTTTATTTGTTTACTCTTACAGATATATAAATTACGACAAAAAATTAAAGTTTGCGTCTCCCTATGAACTATGAGTATGATGTTGTCTTTGATTATTGTTCTTCTAGTTTTAAATCAAACTTAGACTAATAATTTGATTTAAATTTAACAATAATTATAAATTAACATTATAATAAAATTACAATAATGATAATTGCATCAGAACTTCTCATTGTCATCTCTTGAGTCGAATCAAATACTTTTCATAATCGTATTAATTGCATTTGTAGTTGTACACTTGGTCAACTTGAAATAAACTTGGAAGTTCAGGTGATTTAAGACTAGGTAGAACTAACAAATGTTATTTAGATCTACTCGTTAATCAATGTAATACATGCATTAATGACTAATCAGAGATGACGCAACTGCCAACACATGATTAGATCTATAGAATGTTTTCATTTATAGGAAATTTCTATGTTCGGATTCTCACCTGGGTATTAGTTTCAGTTATTATTATAGACCTTCCCGTCCACTCTTTTATATTGTCCTTCCATCTCTTTTTTGGGTTTCCCTCTCCCACGCTTCCCAGGCACAGTGCCTTGCAGAATGGTCTTGGTCAGCCCCACCGATTGTGGTATATGTCCATACCATGTCAATTTTGGTGTTTTTGCTATAGTCCATAGCAAACTCCTTCCTAACAATTTCAAGAACACTCGTTTGAAACGCGATCCAGATATGAAATGCCAAGAATTCTTCGCATTCCTCTTACACGTAGAGGTATACCTAGGTGACCATTGTATACATTAAAGTCAGCTTCAATTTAAGGGTAATGTTCTTGTTTTTTCAGATTAGTTAGTAGCAAACTGTTTTTAAAATATTTATGAAGTTGGATACACTCGACCATTGGGCACAAAAAGTAGTACACTGCTTTAGTAAACAAGAGTGAACATCAACCACAAAAATCTTAATTCTGAAAATAGGTCACTATTAATTTTTTGTTTAATCAATTTTGTACCATCAAAAGAAACTTGTAGCAAACTAATAACTATCAATTTGATAGTTTGTAAAATTGAGACCTGGGACACATTTACATATTTGTTGCAATCATACTCGCATAACACATGCTCTGCCAGAATTTTGCTATGGTCTGAAATGGAAGCAAAGGATAGCAACTAGAATGTTCATACAATGATCATAACAATGTATGAATAAGGAAAGGCTGCACAGGTATCAGCATTTGAGGACTACACAATTGATATCCTAGACTGTAACAAGGTGGAAAGGAACTGAGTGAAAGGTTGAAACTCAGCATGGACTGCTGTCCAGGGCGCACTGAAGAAGACTGAAGGTGTGTCCCTAATGCTATCAAAGGACACTAATAGAATGAGAGACAGAAGTACCCAGAATTTTTAAAAACTGACAAAAAATAAGAAAGATAGACATCCAATGTCACGTGTCAACCATTGGGGACAGCGTGGGCTAGTGGTTAAGTGACACGGCTCAGTCTGAAGGTGCTGGGTCGATCCCGATCACAGTACCTGCCGTTACACCGGGGAAGCAAACCCTTAGAAAATGCAGGAGGAAGCAAATCCTTACATAAAAGGCATGCTGAAGTCGGATGCACTGAGCCGACAGGCGCAAATTAAAAACCACAGTGCAACGCACACCACCTTGGGGATTAGAAAATAAAGTGAACGCAAAAACAAACAAAAATGTGTCAACCATTGACAAAGTCGACTCAGTGAAAGAAGAATGTAACATCAAACTTCAAAATATACATAAAAAGAGAAAGAAATACATAACCATTTTGATTGGAATCCTAAATGCAAAGGATGAAAATGATATTGGTTTTGAAGAGACCCAAAGCAAACATGAAAGCAGCATGTTTGTTTACACTTAAAATAGTATACATCGCAGCATTGCTGTGACCAGGCGGCAGGACGAAAAACCAGAGTGACTATATATTTAAAATTTCAGATCATTATTACACAATATTAACTCTTAGTATACACTCTCAAAAACTACATTTTTACTAGCTCATTTTAAAGAGTTACTTTTTATACTTAGCCGCTGTTACTGATTTTAGATTAGTATATTTATTTTATTAGGATAAACTCTACTGTTAATAGTCAAAATATGCAGAAATGAAAAACCTATTAGGTATAGGAACATAGTTAAACATTTAAACAGTTTCAAATATTTAATAAATGTATTTAAAGATGGGAATAGAACAAATGTTAATTTAAAAAACAGAACAAAAAATGACAGACTTACAATAATAAATCTCTCAGCAACATAGAAACTTCTAAATGCAGGATCATTGTAGAGTATATCCATTTTCATAGACGTTAGGGAAGTTGTGTGTGTCTTGCTATAAATAAACATTTGTCATGCATTTTGAAATGGTTGTCACAGTTAGAAAAAAGATCATAATTTACAAATGTGCAGCATAGTCCACACTTTCTATTTTAGTATTTACATTTCATATTTTGAAAATAGAACTATATTGCTTGATGGAATCATCAGGTGCACTTGATCTTAGTTCGGATCTATCTACTTTACCTAGAACTAATTCCAGCCAGGGAAGACTCCCCCATGTCTTCAGAGTCTGACAAGCTACTTTACTTTTCTGTATACGAACTATCAGAACTATCACCACTTGATAAATCATTTCCTAATTCAATTCATAAATGAATGTCAATGCTTGCTTGGCTGAGAATCTTCACTAACCATCACTTATGTTTGAAGCCATTTCTCAGAACAAAAGTGTAATGTTTATCAAAAACAGCTGACAATTATCTAAATAAAACAAATCAGTTTAAAAGCAAAATGGGCATTGTCTCACACGAGGTATACCAGAAAGGGTGGTGCAAATGTCTAATGTTGATATGATTGAACACAAATTTGACAGTCTGTCTGTAAACTATGTATAAAAAGTTTTGCAGAGTCACTGGTTATCTGGTTTCTCAGGGGAGGTCTCAGATACTAAAAGTTAAAGTATGTAGAAAAGATTACCACCATCTTCTAGTAGCCAAAATAAAGTTCAGTGGAAAATTCGTCAAGGGCATACAAGACAAAAGTCATGATATTAAATAGATATCATGTGTTACAACTAATAAAAATAGAGGATATAGAAGAGCTCCGGCAACAGATACAAAAAATATAGAACAAGACTGGAGAATTTATGAGCAAAAAGTGAATACCAGCACAAAACATGAACAACAAAAAACTATGACACCGATAAAGAAAGAAAAATGAAGATAGATTTGAACATTGCAAAACTAGAGAATACGGATAGATAGGCTGTTCACTTAGGTGACAAGGTGACACCCCCTTCTCTCTCTCTTTCTCGCTCTATGTGTGTGCAGGATTAGGATTGAGAAATTCCTTGATATATTCCTTCCATCTCAGCTTTTTCCTGTTATCGTTAAATATTGAGTTATGTTTATCGTTTATGTGGGTTGAAGGAATACAACAATTGTCTTTTATCGTTAGCGTTTTGCCAATTTCTGCCTCTCATTTTTTATTCTTAATAATTCTGCTGGAATCTCTTCTTGCTGTTTTGTATAATGCATAATCTTCTGTTTTTTATTTCTTTTCTTCATTCCGCCACACCGTTTCTTTGTGTGCATTGTTTTGTGTCATAGTTCTTTAGGCTATTGGTAATTATATTTTTTAATACACATATTCAGTGTCTATGTCGTGCACTTCTTCTAGTATGTTTTTGGTATGCGCTATCGATATCGTAGCAAACCTCTTTCTTGACTTATTCAATGTGTTGTTGGTAGTGCGCCATAACTACTTGTCGGTGATCTGTGTCGATATCTATGTTGGGTATTACTTTGTAGTCTTTGACATATCGGCCGGTTCTCAACCCAGCTAATATGAAGTCAATCTACTATGCTTGGTTGTTATTGTTCCATCTGTACTATCTTCTGATCTAACTAGGATAGTGCTAGAATATGCTGTTTGTGATAATAAGTTTGAATTCTGTGCACATGTACAACAGTTTTTCACCACTCTGTGGTGTTGTCACTGTAAGGCCCAAGGTAATTCTCCCAAGGTGCTCTCGCTCTTCCTACTCTCCCGTCAAAGTCACCTATTACAATTACAATTAGTTAGCCTTTGCTGTAAACTTTGTTAATAATTTCTGACAAGTTGTTGAAAAATTCCTTTCTTCCTTCTCCATTTAGGTTTTATCATTTCATGGTACACTTGTATTAGTGTTGTTTTTCTTTCTTCAATCGTTTTTATTTATATTATTCTTTCTTATATGTTCTCCCTATCTGTGATACATTTTGTGGTCTCTGGATGCACTATAAACCCCATGTTTTGTCCCTTCCTGTGTTGTAATACTACTCCATATTAATACATAATTTTGATATATTTCTTTCATGCTTGATCTTTTCTACCTCATTTCCGATATCTCCATAATAACTATCTGCTTCCTTTCTATAAATTCAAACTGTATTTCCTAATGGTGGTTTTACATTGCAAGAATAAACATGTTCAGAAGTTCTACAAATTTGGGTTGAAAAAAGTTAATCTTTTGACAATTAATTGCAGATTAATTGGCACAATAAATGACCACATATTCACACACTATGTTGCACAAATCAGTAATATATGTTTTCAAAGAAATCATTACTGGATTACGAGAAATAGCCTGGCATGGGAGAACTTGAAACACAAACATTTTGTTGACCTACTTTTGCTACTTTTACAAATTGCTAAGAAAAGAATTAGACCGCAGTACCATACTGTGCATGTCACATCTGAAAAACGGGAGAAATTTACAACTGGACTGACAACTTCATATTGTAAAACAAAATACTACAGAAACCATTACTACAAGGTGACATGTAATATAATGTCATGCTATGGTGCAGGCTTCCTGCAAAGTGGCTATAATCATAATAAATCTGAAGAGGCGTACTGATACTGAGTATGAAGTAGAATTAGCTGTCTATTTCAAAATGGAAGGGAAACTCAGTGGATAATATATATTATAGACAATGTAACTTTTGTGTGTATGCCTCTTATTTTTTTTGACTGAAAAAGAATTATATTTCATGTGCACAGCTTGCACCTGTGCTTGAATCTATCGCACATGTTCCCTAGCGATATACATTAAGTCTGCTGCAAGTTGCAAAACATTCTGAGTCATAGAAACATTGCAATCACTAATACTAAAATATTGATTTATGTAATGTTTTACAAATGGAAGTAACTTTTGAAGCTGTAAGAAATTTGTGAAGTTTTTTTTATTTTTCTTCTATTTTATGTGTAAAAGTTATTTTCATTATGTGTTCATAAAAATATAATTGTGTGCTTGCCAAATTAAAAAAATATAATTTAGAATTTTAAAATTAATAACATTATTTTAATTGCCATAAAAGCTTAATTGGAACACTTGAATGCACTGCTCTTTTTTTAACATAATTATTTCTAATTTTTTCAGGGTTCATTGTAATCATTGCTCTATATCTGATGATAGGCTATGGTGCACAGTTTCTCTGCAATTTCATTGGCTTTATTTATCCAGCATATGCATCGTAAGTCCACAGTGCCAATGGCATTATTATTTTAACAGCTTAAGTTTGACGTAAACATGTTAAAGCAAAATTAACGTAGTTTCACTTATTATTATAATTTGGTGGATCTGGTTTTAAATTAAAATATGTAATTTATATGAAGAAAGATAAACAGCATTTTCTACACCAGTAAAAAAAACACTTTGCAAAAGTGTAAACTGTCGTTTAAACCTAGGTTCATCGATCAAATGGATGGCCGTGTAGATTAAAGTTAATGAATTAAGTTTCAAAGGACCAGGGGATGTTTCAGAACAGAACTTGTGAATACTCTTGATAAAAGCTGTTTGGTTAAAATGTAGCATTATTCTACCCGTGGCTGAATTGTTTACAGTTAAATCAGTGCTTTCTTTTGTATTAATTGCCATTGCTTCTCTTTTAGAAACATTTGGATGTAGTCCTTTAAAGTGTAATACCCTTTTCAAACTTTATTATTGCTTGTCCCATATTGTGATGTCATTCATGTTGTAGCCACAGGATAAAACTTGTCAGACTACCATGTAGTCCGCTAGTCGTGTGTTTGGGACCTTTGGTTTAAGCCATTGTAATAGAATGTAGTACCACTAGTAACAACATTGGCACAATCATGCGCATAGGTTTTTAGACAGAAATAAAACAAGGTGGATTTGCTCTTAATTTCACTCTTGTGATGGTTTACACCCCTTTACATATAAACTTTGTCGATTTTGAAAAAGCATTTGCAGTTTTAGATCACTCTGATGTAGAAAACCTTGTAACGTAGAATATTATTTATCGACAACCGCTGTGTGTCAAGAGTAATCAGGGTCAGGTGGAACATACTAATCTTACCCCCCTTCTCTCTCACTTGTGCTCCTGGAAACAGTGTTATAGGAGTCTAAGCTGTGTGGAGATGACACTAATCCCCATAGTGGTGAGCTTCAGGAGATTCACATTGCTGCTACAGCCAGAAGTCAGGTACAACTCAAGATGTGAGAGAAGTCAATGTAACCCGCTACCTAAGGAATCTCAAGAGTTAACTTGACCGGCACCAGTAACTTTTGAACAACAATCAACAACTGCTCTAATTTGGAATAGTTTATTTTATTAACTTTTCATTACGACACAGCTGACTTGTATGAAAAGCAAACATGAGATTACAAAGCTTCTCATAATTATTTTTTTTTTTAGTGGTATTGCTATTTTTTTTAATTCTACAGTGTGAAAGCAATAGAAAGTCGGGAAAAGGATGATGACACCAAATGGTTGACCTACTGGGTTGTCTACAGTGTTTTTAGTCTTGTGGAGTTCTTCTCTGACATCTTCTTGTTTTGGATTCCATTTTACTGGTTTTTGAAGGTGAGGAAGTATTATTTTCTTTTAAGTCTCTATGATCATGTCAGTAATACATTATTCATTTCATCAAGGTTCATCTGTCTTTATTAGATTGTTGTGTATAATAATAGAGAGTAGCTTGGCGAAGCGGTTGGTGGCATGGCTCGCAACCTAAACCTGAATGTGTTCAGATTTAGGAAACGGTAAGGTCTGGCCCCTGTGAGATGTAAATGCATGAAAAAATATGTGCTGAAGTCAGGTGTGTTTGACAGTTAGGTACGAAATACAGCACAACACAATGTGCCTTAGGAAACAAAGCAAATAATTTGGAATAAAATCATATATACAACAATCAATAAGTGGTCTTTTGGCGTACATTCCCAAACTAATCTATGGAAATACTAGGTTTTAATTACAGGTGTCTATTTCTTCACTGTCATTTGTTTGATGATATGAAGATTTCCAGCTGAGGAGGGTGAAATTGCCATTTGGGAAAAAAATATTTTATTATGCATAATTGAAAGCTGTTTCAATAAATGAGTTTCATTTTTACAGACTTTTACATGAAGTACACAGTCATGTAGCCACATGCATATTACAGAAGGCTATAAAGTAGACATTGTGCACACAATTATTTAAAAGTCCATGTGACTGGGCTCATAAGTCGAGCGAAGAAAGTAGTCCTGTAACCTGCCAGGTCAGATGCAGACAATGGGATTTGAGCATTGGGTCAACTGTCTCTAGTCTGTAGAAGCCACACAAAAACATATGTAGGTACGGGCAGGTTAACATTTGAAGGCTTGACATGTATTTGATGAAAACCTATGCGCTACAGGGAGCTGCAAAGAACTATAGTAGTGCAACTAAGTAAATATTGTAATTTCTGTTAGATGCCACTGCAGAGCTTTGAAATCAAACGAAGTTTGAGCTGTCTGGGCACAAGAGAAGACAAAACAGAAGCATATACAACCAATAAAGTACAAAAACCGTTAGTGTCTTCACTCTTAGCTCATTTACTGAGAGAGTGTGGTTAACCTATGGGAATGCCCAGAGTGCAGTGATGTCAATTCTTAGAAACAACAAAATGTAGTGTAAACGTTCTCATTCATGCTCAGTTGGTGACCTTTTACTGTGAACAGTTCATGATAGATCGGTGACTCGCAAATATGAGTTTGTCATTGATTTTATAGCAGCTGGTGTTTTGATAACACCCACCTCTGCTTTTCTAAACCTGTGGCTAGAAGGCTGTTGTAAATATACAGAAAATTAAAACAATACCAGTAAGTTGCTATGAGAGAAGAGAGATACCAGTGTTGCTATGAGAGAAGAGAGATACCAGTAAGTTGCTATGAGAGAAGCGTGGCTATATTTTCTGACTATTTAATAAACTAGATCTTGTAATAAAGAACAGTTCACCCTTGTCGTCTGGAAGACCTCAAATTTATTTGGGTCTTTATAAAATATTTGACTGGTTGTTGCTATATTTTATTGCATGCTGTTTGGTATTTGCTAATGAAGTTTGGATCTTATACATTAATTTATTTAAATATAATTGATAATGTGGCTATATTGTTATTTCTGTTGCAGTGTGTTTTCCTGGCTTGGTGCTTCTTGCCAGTTTCCTGGAATGGTTCACACTTGCTTTACTACCGTTTCATTAGACCGTTCATCCTTCGCCATCAAGACCGCATTGACACCGCTCTCAACCAAGCCAAGGATGCTGTCAGTGAAGGTATGTCTTATATCTATTTTGCTTACTTTTAGCTGTAGTTGGGTTGCTCTAGTGCTGATAAAATTTTGCATATTATATGACGCTGCGTGTATGCTAAACTTAAACCTCTTAATAAACAACACGGAAACGTACTAACATTCCAATAAAAAATATTTTGAAAATGTAGTTTGTTTTCTTTGCAGTTGAAAGGAAAGTAGTTGTTTAGCATTTGGAACCTTAGTCTCATTGTTGCATTGACTTTCTATTCCTATATGTCTTTGATTATCTCTTTTAAGTGTTTGTAGATTCAACTTAACTTTTTCACAATATTCATTTTCACCCAATTGTTCTAGCAGCTTCCATAATTTCTGTAATAGTTTTTTTTTAAAGCCATTAAATTATTGAATTAATTTATCTGTACTAAAAGTTTGAATGGGTTATCACAAACCAGTTCGGTACAGTAACTTAGGGACCTCTACACATCAGAATGTTGGTCTATGATCATTGTGTATAAATTAATTTTTCTAGCATCATTTTTATCTTTATTAAAATAAGGTGCTTATTTGTATCAGTTGTGCTGCCCCAACTCGGCCTATGCCATTTCTGTTGGTTTACTTTTTCTCATGTTATTATTACTCCTTTAGTCGCTCCTCTTCTATCCCTGGCAGTATAGAGGTCCTTCTGAATATACTTGCAATTGATTGGGTAGACAAACAGGTGATTGACCAGTGGTGTTTGCGGTATGGAGGGGCTGCCTTCATGCACACTACTATTTGGTAGAAATTTGTTTGGCCAGGACAGCAGCTAAGAGCTAATTTTCTTTTCAATTTTCAACTGCCACAGGTTCTTTTATGTGCACAGAACCTCCAAGTTTATTGTCCATCTTCAGCTGCACTAGGCACCCGAACTCACCTCCTTGAAACCACGGGCATTTGAAACTTGCAGGATTCGAACACCTACCATGTCACATTTTTATTTATTTCTCAAGTGGCTGGCACCTTGCCTCACTCAGCCATAGCAATCCCATGTATTTATCCAGTATTCTTTTTTTCTCATTTCAAGAAGATCTCTTTCTGAACTGACATATATTTTCTATTCCACGTTGGTATGAACTTCCCACTATATTAACTGCTATGGGATTATTAACACTTCTGTGAAATAATATCCTTGTTTAAACAATTCATCTTTGTGTTCTTTGGTCATATCTTATTTCATGTTGATACCACAAGATCTTTTCTAACACAGATATATAATCTTACTTTTGCTATTGCTTTTAAAAATAACTAAATTTTTAGCGAATGGTAGGGTCCTTCTTCTTCATCCTGAGGCTGTCGACACTGCCATAGAGCTTGTCTAGTGTTGCCACTGGTGATGGCCACATCTGCTTTCTCTGATCCTCGTATGTCGGGCAGTTTTGCAGTAAATGTTCAGCGGTCATTTTCCCGGTACCGTACGAGCATTCGTCAGTGCCACCTATCTTCAATTTATTGAATAGGTGATACCTCATTCTATTGTGGCCTGTGCGCAGTCTGAAGACCACGACCTGTTCTCTTCTGTTCAACTGGTAATAGGCATTGTTTTTTGTGTAGCCAGTATGTTCTGTTTCCCATTTGGTCATGTATCTAGCTCTAATAAGCCTTTTTGACTCTTCGTAGGTAACACTAGGGTCTGGTTGTGGTAGTCTTGCACCTTCTTTTGCCAGTCTGTCTGACTCCTCGTTGCCTTGGATGTAGGGTCCATATTACAATTAATACAAAGATAATGGATAACTTAGTGTATTTTTGATGATGCTCTTGGGGATGCTATAGTGTCAAATTTTTCAGCACTTTCCTCCTTGGTAAACAAATAGAAGCTTCCAGAATTGTATTTGAGCTGCCATGTTATGATGTAGTTCTAAATTGTATGCAGGAAAATTGTAAAGGCATTCGTTGAAACAATACATAGATTTATACTTAATTTAGAATATCTCATTTAATAAAGATTGTGAATTAATGAACTTATCTTCGTAGCTCATGCGTGCATTTACTTAAGTTATAATATGAATTACTATGAACACTAGTTGTGAAAATTCAAAATGCATTGAAGCAATGCTCACTAAAAAAATAGAGTAGTGTGAAAGACATATAAAAGAAATATAAATAACATCGCATTCATTAAAAAAAATTTGCAATTCAAGAATTTATACCGACACTAATAACCACTCATGCATTTGATAAAATGTGTAGAAGTTGCATTTAGATAATGGGCCTATTGCTTTTATTTTTTTGTTTCAAAAGTATTTTGTTTGTTAATTTTAAGTTGTAGATGTGTAAACACTATGGTAGCTTCTGGTGAGGACGTATTCACAAACAGTTAAGCAAATGTAAAAAAAAAATTTTTAGATATGCGGGTAGCACAGTTCTACCAGCTGAAAGCAAATAAGAGTTACAGGAATTTGTGATTTAAGGAAAGAACAAAAGTCAGATATATATATTGGATACTAACGCTGGAAAATGAAAACAATAATAATTAGCAAAGTACCTGCAGAAGACGAATGTGTCGGACCGAAAGGTGCAAATATCGCAGTCAAGCTGTAAACTAGCAACACAGCGCATTCCACTCTTCAGACTACATCCTACTTCTTGCAAAGCCCTGTTCAGGACTTGGTAGCAGACGATTGAGAATGAACGCAGAAGAAGAAGCAAAGTAGACTTGAAATTGAATCTACGGATAAAAATAGACAATCAAACATTAGAACAGATCAAGAATTTCTCATATCTTGGAAATATATTATCAGGAGGATAGAAGATGCAAAATGGAGATGGCCAAATCAGTTTTCGTCAACATGAGTCATAGATTGACACCCAAACAAGTAACTCACAAATTAAAAATGATAATTCTCGGGTGCAATGTATACTTAGCTTTACTGTATTGCACAGAAACACGGATGATGCGGGAGCAGTTGAAGAGAATTGGTGTCTTTTAATTGTGACAATGTAGAATAATGGAGCAACCTTGTGGAAATACAAGAAAACAAATAAGGAATACCTGCAGAAATTAGGCATGCAAAGAGAATTGATTAACAAAGACAGTTAAGATATTTTGGTCATATCAATGGACATAACACCTTTGCTGAAAACAATAATGGAAAGACAGGTGTAGGGCAAACATATCAGAGGTAAACAATAAGTGGCAAGATAACATTAAAATATGGGCATTGAAATGCGTGACCAATTGAACCATCGTGGCAAGAGATAAATAACATGGACCCTACCTTTTATGTGGAGATGGCACTGAACTGAGTGGTATATCTCTATAGTGGGTTGTAGGACATTCACAAATAGTATGCTTGCACAGCTTTCCTTAGTCTGATAGTAATTATATTGCTCTTATTGTTGCATCAATACTGTACTGGAATTGTGCTGTGTGTTGTAACCTATTATTTCAAATCCTGCTTGCTCCCACTGATTAGAGATGTAGTACAATGCTAATAGTACATTGCTAATAGTTGCAATAATTAGTCTCTCTTCTGTGCTTTCTCTTAGTTGTGTTATCAAAATTACATATTGAATCATGCATAAAATATGTGCTATTAAAACATCTGTAGATTAAACTTCACTAAAGTTAAACTCCAATTATTTATATTTTATATTACACATTTATGGGCTGTACAATGTTATAACATCTGCACTGACCTACCCCAAATAAAGTAGAAACCACTTATTTGTATGTTATTATATATCAGAAACCAAGAATGACAGATGAGTAAAAAAGAAAAGTAATATAAGCAATGAAAGGGTTACAAAGTGGTCTCATAAATTCATGGTAATAAAACAATCTTTAGCAGAAAAATGTAAAAGAATAGTAGGGGTAGTGATATTTATAGCCACTACTGTTACATGTATGTGAATCTTCAACAGTGAATGGACAAACACACATGAAATTCAGCTATAGAAATATCTTTTAAGAATATGCAATACTTAACATGGAAACATTTTACATGTCAACAATTTTTGTACAATTATGAATGAATAAGTGTTATTTTTGCTCATTCTTAAATTTACAAGAACTTCATAAAAAATAATGTCTCTGGCTACCTGTTTTACAATTACCACTCCTATGAAGATTACGTGTGCTGTAAAAGGTCATTGGTCATTCTTGTTGTATTTTGTGTTAAACACCTTTTCGTCCAATACTTCCATGTCATCATAACTTATAGTTAGTGTAATTCACTTGACCCATAGTGGAAATTAGAACATTCATTGTAACTTTTCACTAACTTGGTGCCTTCAACCAATTGGTTTTCTTTCCTGAAGTGTTCATTCCAACGAAATTGAATTTGTTGCTTGATGTTTGCTGCCATTTTTGAGTGATCTTCCACTTCATTAATTAACTGGGTTTTTTTCCCAGCGCTTATTTTGTTTGTTCACCTTATTTCTCTAATCGTGTGTGTTGCACTGTGTTTTTTTATTTTGCCCCTGTTGGTCCAGTGCATCTGACTTCAGCATGCATTTTTATGTAAGGGTCTACTTCCTCCTGCATTTTCTAAGGGTTTGCTTACCCGGGGTAACGGCCGGTGCTGTGATGGGAGTCGAATCCAGCACCTTCGGATTGTGAGCTGTGCCACTTAACCACTAGCCCACGCTGTTTCCAGTGCTATTTAGTAGTATTTTACTGTTATCAACAAACTATGTGGCATATCTATCTACACCTGTGTTATGTGAATGTTCTGTTTATTGGTGTGCACTATTTATCTACACCTGTTATTTTATAATTATTCCTTTATCTGTGTGCCTGGTCTGTCTTCTTTTATGATTAGCTTGTTTTTCAGGGTCCTCTAACTGTTTTGGTTTTTGAAGTTACAATTTTGACTTTTTTTTTCTGCAAATACATCTTTAATATTTTTTATAGCATTTATTTTTCCATTCTGTCGAACATTGTCATTTTGGGCATTAACAGATGTTGATTAAGGTTGGAATTATATTTCACTTTTTTGACAATATATATTTCTTCTCCATTTAAAATCTAATCTTGTTACCATTTTGCTCATTTACATGAGCCCCATTCACAACTCTCAGTAGTAAACCATACCATAGAGTTAGACATTACTAATCTCAAGTAATATATAATACATATGACACATATTGTCACTGAGAAGTGGAATAATACGGCCTAACCGTCATACTAAGTACCGAAATTACTGTCCAATGTAGATTTGGAACTGCTCATGGTAGTATAAAGCTTTACAGTGTCAGAAAACAATTGCTGGGTTTTATCATTGACTTCTGTCCTGTTATCTTTTATAGTATTTAACCTATCAGCTTTAGACAAAACGGACTTTGTATCTCATGGTAAGTTCTCAGCTCTTGAAAACAGTGATACTCATAAACACTCAAGTATTGGTACAGGTATCTTTTCTTTGCTCACATGGCATTTACCATTTGCATAGAGCTTCAGTTTTGTTTTGTTTCAATCCCCTGCTAACTTTTATGTGCATTAAAGAAAATAATGTTGCATGACCGTAAATTTATACTGCTCAATAAATCACTATAAATGCATCACATCAAACAAATTTAGTCATTCCTAACTTTGGATTTATCTAGGACATACTTAGTTATATGGACTTGATTACTTTTACCATTTTCATTCTGGATGTCGTGTGATTAATTAACAGTGTGTAGATTAGATTGTTTCCAGGAACTGAAATTTAAAAAACAAAATATATATAATCATATTAATTATATCCGGAAAAGACGGGATAACAAACGAAATGCTGATGGGGCTGGGCCAAACAGCGAAGAGGAAACTGCTATCGGTCCTGAACCAAAGCTGGAAAAGGGGAATTGTACCCCAGGCATGGAAAGTCGCAGTACTGGTACCAGTACCAAAAACAGGAAAGGACAAAACAGATCCAAATGGATACAGGCCCATCAGCCTACTGAGCTGTGTCGGCAAGCTGATGGAACGTATGATAAACACCAGACTGATGTGGCATCTGGAAGAAAAACGAATACTAATTCCACAGCAAGCCGGCTTTAGACAGCACAGATCCACTGAGGACCAGGTCATCCTCATAGCCCAGGAAATAGAAGATGCCTACCAGGCACAGAAACACACAGTAGCTGTTTGGGTGGATCTGGAAAAGGCATTTGACAAAGTCTGAAAAGACGGACTTAGAGTCAAGCTTAGAAGAAGTGATGTTTGTGGGAAAATGTACAAGTGGATCAACCACTACCTCAAACAAAAGAACGGCCAGAGTCCAAGTGCAAGGGCAGATGAGAAAAAAGGTGACACTCGAGCAGGGAGTACCCCAAGGGGGAGTACTGTCACCCACACTCTTCCTGGTATATATAAACGACATTACAGAGAATATACCAAGGAGAGTCCATAGCTCAATGTTTGCAGACGATCTGGCTATGTGGACCTCTGAAAAGAATCTCACCATAGCAAGAAATCGGATGCAGCAGGCCCTAACATCGCTGGAAGAGTGGGCGAACTCATGGCTGGTCAAAATAAACGAGGAGAAAACCACATGCACAATATTCTCGCTTTCAATAAATAAAACCCCAAAATACCAAATTAAGTTTAAATGGCAAATTCCTGCAGCCAAACGACAACCCAACCTATCTGGGAGTCACATTCGATCGGCGCATGACATGGAAAAGTCAGATCGAGAGAAACCGAATGAGAGCCAGAGAAAGAATGGCAATCATGAGGAAACTTGCTGACACAAGCTGGGGAGCAGACGAAGGCATACTAAAGAAACTGTACACTGGAAGAGTGAGACCAGTTCTCGAGTATGGCATTGCGGCATGGACAACAGCAGCAAAGGCAAACTTCGATAAAGTTAGCAAACTTCAAAACCAAGCCATGAGAGTTATAACAGGAGGCATGAAGTCAACGCCAATTGTAGAACTTGAAAAGATTACAAAACTGCAATCCATGACCGATAGAAGAGACTGCAGAGCCCAGCCAAAACAATTTGGGAAATGGGAAACTAAAGCGGAGAAACTTTGCAGAAATAGCCAAAGCAAAGATGCACGAAGATCCCATAAACGCACTAACAACACCAAAACCCATCACTACTGTACGAAAACCTACCTGGAGGCAGGATATATTTCCAGAGGTGGTAGAAAATATACCAGGTATTGGAAACAAAAACTGCCAGACTGGAAAGGAGAGATACTACCCTAAGCTTTATATCGAAAAGCTACACAAGCATGGACTGGACCCATGCATACACCGACGGTTCTGTAACAAACACTACACAGAACGGAGGGGCAGGAGCATTCCTGAACCTACCAAATGGCAGACAAATAACACTGTCATTCGCTACTGGTAAGTACACAAGCAATTTCAGAGCGGAGGCAGAGGCACTGAGGGCGGCAGTGGAAGAAATGGTGTCACACAAAGAAAATGAAAGCCATATAGTCCTGCTTACAGATGCTCTCGCCGTAGTCACAGCGCTAAAAAGCCAGAAAAACACTGAGCTTAATGACTTAAGAGCAGCACTCTGCAAACTGTGCCAGCAGTCCGCACCAAAAAGGGTAGTGGTACAGTGGGTCTCATCACACTGCAACATCCAAGGCAACGAGGAGGCAGACAGACTGGCAAAAGAAGGTGCAAGACTACCACAAACAGATACTAGTATGACGTACGAAGAGTCAAAACGGCTTATCAAAGCCAGATACATGACCAAATGGGAAACCGAACATACTGGTTACACCAAAAACGATGCCTATTACCAGTTGAACTGAAGAGAGCAGGTCGTTGTCTTCAGACTTCGCACTGGCCACAATAGACTGAGGTACCACCTATTCAACAAATTGAAGATAGGTGGTACCGACGAATGCCCGTGCGGTACTGGTAAAATGACCGCTGAACATCTGCTGCAGAACTGCCCGACATATGAGGATCAGAGAGAGCAGATGTGGCCATCACCAGTGGAACTGCAAGACAAGCTCTATGGCAGCGGCGACAGCCTCAGGATGACCGCCGCTTTTTTTGAAAAAAATAATTGTTACTGCGTACGAAGAAGAAGAAGAAGATATTAATTATAGTCAATAAAATATAAAAGCAGGTGACAAATTAGTAGATAAAGTGAATGAATGGCTTCAATAAAATGAGTTTCTAACGCATTTGTTAATTTGCATTTCAAAAATCAGTGTGGTTAAAGTATGTATGTCCTCATACAACTGTTCATAACATTTTTCTATTTATTAACCATTAATATATCTTGACAATACGTGGGACTACAGTATTTTGTGCTCAGGTAACACTAAAATACTTGCGTCTGCAAATCTACAAATAAAATATGTTGCAATTCAGAGTGGCTGAAATATTTATGGTCATGTAAAACTGTTCATTACAGTTGTGTTAAAATTTTTCTCTATTTTAACTCAATGCTTTAGTGTTGAGCCCACTGCATTATGTATGTGATATCAGAAGGCCATCGTAAACATGACCAGTCTTATCATAATCAGCACACATATGCAGGACCAGCTCATATGTAAATCAGATATTTGAAACCTACATCATAAAATGTCAGAAGAAAAAATGTGATCACTTTAACTTTCAGAGCAAGTTATAGAAGGCAGCTAAAGAGGGTTGTGCATGGGGCCAGCAACCTCATGATGAAAAATTAATTTCTACAGAACCACCACTGGAAGAACACAGTTGGTGTTTGATAGGCTACCTTAAAACTGTAGTGGTTATTCTATGCTTCATATTGAGAAAATAGGACACCAACAGATATATAGGAGCAGTTGTGTTGTCTATAATGGCATAGATTTCACTCAGTTGTGCATCAGGCCACCTTGCAGAAAGCCTGCATCAAAACATTTATGTGCTCTTGTAAAGATTGGTGGTACTTTGTTATACATGATGAGGCCGTCAGCCCCATACACAACCCTAATTAGTCACTTTTAATGACATGCATAATAAATATAGTACAGTAATTGTATTCTTCTCAGCCAATAAGAAGGCATGGTGCCAATACTTGAAAGTCAGCACAATAACAGTCACAGACCATGAGTGCATTTAAGGAACCCATTGCAAACATAATGGATACAAAACTATAATTTTGCCTGAATTATGATACTTCTATGTATTTATTTTACTGGATTGTGATACAAGATAAAGAAAGAAAATATATATGGATCAACAAACACAACGGTTACTCAACTTAAGTGTAAATAATATTGCTGTTCAAACAGGGCCATGAGTTCAGGTATTTGGGCAGTATCTTTTCAGCAGATGGTAGGCTCGACAGGGAAATCGAAACTAGGTGTCAGAAAGCTTTTGCTGTGAATTATCAGCTGTTACCACTGCTTAGGCATGCGATAATTAGCTTGGCAACAAAGCAGCTGCTGATAATCTGTATATCTATGCAGACTCCGTGCTACCAGTGCCAAGTATGGTCCCTGTGTAAGGCACGTGATAGTTGAATTTGTGAAACAAAATGTTTGAAAAAAAGTCACGAGTATTACCAGGAAAGACAGACTGTGAAACAAAGACATTTGAAGGATGGTCGGCACTATGTCTTGTGCAGAGTACATTTCCAGGCAAAAAATATGCTGGTTCCATCATATCATCATCAACTTCCACTAATGCGCAAGAGGGTAGCCAGTCAGGTGGATCCTTTTCCATTCTCAAACTCCCTCTACCATCTTGAAAAGGGGTGTGCAAGTTGCAGGATGTTGTCCAGAGAATGGAATGCACTGTATTGTAGTTTACATTGCTTGTCTGCAGTATTTGCACTTTTCGGTTTGACACATCCGACTTCAGCTGGCATTTTTGAGTGGATGGTTAGTCTTTCCTCTTTGATTCCTTCTCCTTAGCTAATCTGCTCTTGCCCTGTTAGCCAGGATCACCATGTGGTGTAGAAGGGTGTTGGAGCTCTTGGCCGCTGACCCTGGCGCTAGCAATCAGTTGTGGGTCACTGACCGGTGCAGCTCGTGCACTGCTCACAATCTTCGACATTAGACTGATTGTGCAACAGCACAGGCTCACAATGACCGATGCAGCGTTCTTGGCGCAGGACAGGCGCCTTAAACCTCCCACAAAGCTCAACTGCATAAGTGGACAGAAAGCTATCATACTCGTCATTATTTTGTTGGGAAAAGAAAAAAAACAAGCATATTATGGGCTTTTCTAACCGTGCCAGTTCTTATTTTAGTTATCCGGATGGATTAAGTCTGTCAATTCAAAATTCAGATGATGATAACTAACAGCCTTGATATGTTCTATATGTAGAAGCCATTTAACCACATTCTGGAAATAATGTCCCATCTTGTGTGTTTTATTTAAATAACATTATTTCCAGATTTAGAGAAGTAACATAATCGACAACAAAATTATGTGTTATTGTGTTTTTTTAATACACTTGAAACCAAAATGGGTTTTGTTTTCTAAATTTAGTTGCAGAAATGAAAATGTCTGCAGCACATTGAGATTCCTATGTTTTATTAGCGGTGGCTTCTTTCCTTATCCCACTTCTTAAGCATTCACATTTATATTTTTTTCATGATGTATTCTTCATTTTGTGGCTGTTTATGGGTAATTCATTTTATGTGTTCATTATAATGAGTATTTGTTCCCCCATTGTATGTTTAAAATCACATATATTTTATCTCTCTCCGTATCTCCTCTCTCACCCCCTCCCTCCTTCAATGAGATCTTCTGTTCCTTGTTCTTCGGCAATCGTCTTGAAAAGGATGTTTGCGACATTGTACTGTGGTTTGCAGCGAGGCTGTGAATATATTCGCCTTTTGTCCTGACACATCCGATTTTAGCACAGCATTTTTGGAAGCCAGGTTTACCTTCTCTTTTCAATCCATAATCTCTTAACCAGGCATTGTTGCAGTCTGTTTCCAGGACCACCACTTGGAGGCAGAATAGATTCTTGGTCAGTTACTGTTCCTTCCAATCACAATAATAACTGTTCTTTGACCTCACTTGACTTAATCCTTCTGGCTCTACTTGAACATGGATCCTTTCAACTGATTGCTATCTTGGGCTGCCTCCTTGATCCCAGTAAGACTCCAGCTGCCATTGTTTCTTTGTCCTTAATTCTTTGCCAGATGTTCTTTGGTCTCCCCATTTTGCTCCTTCCAACCCAGCACATGTCTGGCTTTTCTAGGTGACATCGAGGAAAACTGTGGGGGACAAAAATGAAAATAGATACATCATAATGAGATCATGTTGTAAGGGGTGACTAACTGTGAAGTCTAATACCTCAATTTTATACAGGAGTTCATGGATGAATATGCTCATTTTTCCTGGGTATTAGAAAAAGAAACAAATATTTGGTTATACTCCTACAATATTTATGGAGACATGTCCTATCTCTCTCCTATTTAACTGTAATTGAAATTAAATATTGACTTTTGAACTTTAACATAACGATTTCATTGTCATTCATGATTTAAGTTTTAAATGCAAAAATACAACACTTGTGCAATGACTAGCCAGACATTTGACCCACTGGGGCACTTAGCAAATTTGTGTATTACAGTGAAATCACACATTAGTTATGTGGCAGGTGCATGCAACTTGCATATTAGAAACCAACGATCAGGTTAAATACTTTGCTATTTCTGCTTATGCCATTTGTGCAGTAGATGCTTAATTGGTGATGTAAGAGCACTTGGGGTTTTGGTGGGGACAACAGAGATTCATGTAAAACTGTCTGCTTCAGCAACCAAGAGCCTTCAATGTGGTGTGGATTAGTCATCTTCTAAGAAGCCATGAGATAATGGTCAGTCCAACTCTCCACATCACACACATGTTCTAAATTATTTTTACTTTGTTTCTGCCACCGGAGTCTGACAATGTATATACATGTGGTTCTAACTTGTGGCACAAGTCTTCAATAAGAGTAGGCTGTTGTTGTTACGTTTATTTATTCCATTTTTGTGATGCCATGTAGTGTAATATGCACCAACTCTGGCGATAAAATCTCTTGTTTATTCAATTTCTGCCAGCGATGCCATGCCATGTAGTGTAATCTGCACCAACTCTGGCGATAAAATCTTTTTGATTATTCCATTTCTGCCAGCGATGCCATTCCATGTAGTGTAATCTGCACCAACTCTGGCGATAAAATCTCCTATCAAAATCAGTTTGTCAGATTTTGGAACGGTGGCGATAAGTGACTTTAAATATTCATAGAACTTGTCTGTGACTGCATCCGGATTTGTCAACGTTAACGGGTAAGCACTGATGATTGTGGCCTGTCATTTTCAAGTTGGAGGAAGTGGCATTGTCATGAGGCGATCACCGATCCTCTTAGACTTTTTGTTTGCCGTACTGTGGCAAATCCAACTTTAGCCTCTTGTCATTTCTATCTGCTGCTGCTCAAGAAGAAATGTAGCCAGCCAGTACCATTCACTGAGATGCCCACCCTTCATTAGTTCTGGCTCACTCAACTGATGTTATATCTGACCAGGAAAGGCTAGTGATAGATCAGGGTGCAACAGATGATCAGGGCTTCTTCTATTCCTCCCTGTGATCTTAGCAATCTTCAACACCTGATGGCCTCATCTTTTTGGCTGTTGGATAGGATATTTGTCCTTACACATAATTCGTCAAGGCAAACTTGAGTTGACATACCAGGTTTAGCATGGACCAGCACCTGATTCAGTCCACTAGCTGAAAGTGTCCCAAGGTATTTCCTGCAGCTGGTTGAAGCCACATGTGAAATATGAATGGAAGGTGAGGACCAGGGATAGACAAGCTATTTCCAGTGGAAGCATGATGTCCCCCACCAAAGGTGCTGCCTCTCTCCCTTTGTGAAGTACGACCAGACCCCCTCAGGCATGGGTAAATGACTTGTACACAAGGAGTCGCACATTTGTACAGGATGTTCTAGCTCTATTCAGAGTTCTTGTGTTTCCAGTCACTGATATGATGCCTACAATAAACTTAGCTACATATACAGTTATGTGCAGCATTTGCCAGAACAAATATTTATCTGTGAAACTAGTGTCCTGAATTCAGTGAATATTTTGATTTATTTAGCTGTCTTTTCCTTGAATCAAGTTTTTAAATGTTTGTCAAATTCTGTGACAACTATATGTCTATGAAAGTCTTTGACCTAGATGGCCTTATCCTTCCATTCATCTCAGCTGTTTGCTATGCCCCAAAGCATCTCTCTCTCTCTCTCCACACACATGTGTGTTTTGTATCCAGTATGATATTGTCTTACTATTCCCTATCAATACCATATGAGCATAGGGTTGCAACTCTCACCAACTGCCAAGTTCTATTTTGGGCTCTTTTCATAATCTCATTCTTCTAGATTCACGTTGACCTTCTTTTTGTCAGGTGTACTTTAGTCTCTCCAGTCTTTTCTTCCTCTATAGGTTCTAATCAATCAAGTAACTGTCTTATCCATCTAGACTTTCTTTCCTTAATTTCCATCTTTATTGGTTCGCAAATAATCTTTTCTTCATAATTTAGTTAGTGGCAGTCACACCTGAGTGCATTATTCAGGGTAATTACAAACTCCCTCCATTTCATTGTCTTATGTCATCCTTCTGCTAGCTCTGGTTTAGGATTTTGACTTTGATTTCCTTGCCACAAATCTATGCTTGTTATTGCAAGTACCATCTTTATCCCTTTTCTCTTTACCTTGTGAGGCTTAGGTCGGTGTTTGACATACTACTCTTGAATAATGTTATCAGTGCATGTTCATTTAACCTGTTATTTTAATTGTCCGTTGGTGGGCTCTTCTATAATTTTTTTAATCCTATCTAATTATTTTTTTCTACTATGCAGTGTTTGGGATAAATTGTTTATTAAATTTATAGATGTGGTTGTCTGTTTTTGCTGCAAATATTTCTGCTCTATTTATTAAATCACAATTGATTATTGGTAAGTGCAATTTCTTATTTTTCCGAAATCATACAAAATGTAGGGTCAGATTAGTCCAAGGTTGATATCTTGGATAACAGAAATAGGGGATGTAAACCCTTTCGTGGTTTGAGTAAAATGTCCATGAAAGAGCTGAAGTGCTGACTTTAAAAACACGGGAATGCTAGATATGTTTAAGAGGCACATACTGTGATCAGTAATTGACTGCAGGTTAGATGAGTATATACAACCATTGAGTAAATTAACATCCAGCGCAGTATCCAGCGCAAAAGACTTGACGATAAAAACATATACAAGTAATGTCTCAGTGACAGCAAAGCCTTCATCAGGGAAAAAGGTAAGGAAAACAACTAACAAAACGTAACATGGTCGCTGAGCCATTGCCTTTATATATTTTTATATGACTTTCATTATCTCTGCAGCTTCAATTTATTTATTTGGACAAATCTGAACACCTGTGCCCAGAGGACTGATATCACTTCTGTAAAACATAATTCAACATTAGGATCAAATGTGTTGTATTTGAGTCATATATAATAATGTAATAAAATTACACACTTGTTCATCTCAGTTGCCTAATAATAGTAGTGTAATTATTAGTTAATCATTGAATTATATTAAATCATTAAAGTATAGATGTAAAAGTATATTGTTTTTCTTTATCTGATAGAGGAAATCTACTAATTCAGTTCATCTCATGAATTGTTGAAACTGCATTGTTTTTATGGTGAAAAATGTAACTAACTAATATTGCGACAGATGTGTGAGCTACAGTCTGTCTGATTTAATGATTAAGATTTTTAGGTGTTATAAATGTGTGTGTATATTATTCACAAACACGTTTATTTCTGTGTTTAAATTCATCCAGTGTTTCCCAAAATTTTAACATTTGATAAAAACCATGCTTTTCCATCTCCCAAACGCTTTAATTTAAATAAACACTAAATTTAAATTACATTTTTTAATGGACATAGATTACAGCCTAAGACAAAAAAACCTACACTTTGTATGTTTCAACCCTTTATTTTTCTTATTCATAGTTATTCAACATTATCAAGCCTTTTAAAACAAAATCACATCACTATCCAACTTCCAATGTGTGTTAAACATTTTTGTAAATGCAATAAATTAACAAAATCAGAAGTTAGACAATTCTAAAATGATTGCCATATAGACAAAACGTAACACCAAACTGAATACCACCCATGAAGGAAAAGTAGAGGGTTAAGATGCAAGTGGAAGGCAATGTAAAGTGAGACGATAATACAAGTAGGACATGATACAGTCTGTCAGATTGTACCATCAAGGCAGGAGATACGAGACATTGGATACACATTGCAGTTGACCTTCAATGGGAAGATGGCAACTGATCTTCTTTGTCGCTTGTTCTCAAACTTCCGCTAGCAAGCCCTGAAAAGGACTTTGTAAGCAACAGAATGTAGTCTGGAGAACGGAATGCATTGCTTCGTAGTTTAAAACTTGACTGCAATGTTTGCTCCTTTCAGTCGACACATCAGACTTGGCATTTTTTGGTGCTGTGTTAGCCTTCCCTCTTTGATCCCTTTTCCTGAGCCAGTCTTCCCTGTATCAGCTTGTTATCCAGAATCACCACATAAAGGTGTCTGGGTTACTGACACTAGAAGTCAGCTTTGGGACACGTAAATGTCAAGACAGTTCTTTTATGCATCTGTATGGTTCATAGCTGTCTGCTTGCATCAGGGCTAGAGAACTATAGCTGACCAAGACCCTATTCTGTACCACGTGGTGGCTCTGGAAACAGGCTGCACTGGTCACTAGGGTAATGGCCATGGGGTAGGGATCGTAGCGCGAAGGCAAACCAAGTTCTTAAAAAAATGCCAGCAGAAATCAAATGTGTTGGACTTTAAGGCGCAAATATTGCAGCCTCGTTAAATGCATCACGATGACCTTTTCAGGACAAACACTGAAGAAAAAGAAGAAACACAAAAGAACGAAAACTGGTGGCAGAAATTAAGACACGGAGGGTATGAAAAGTATGAAACAGAGTGCCCATCAATACATGGCACGGAAAGTTCATTGGAGGAAACAAGACAAAACCATATATATGTTATTATGGATATGTTTCATTCTAAAACAAACTATTATTAATACATTTCTCCTACAGTAAAAGCTGGCCCACTGTGGGGTCCTTGGAAGCGAGCTTGCAAAAGCCGGAAGTGGCAGCACACAGTTTCGCCATCCACAGAGCTATAAAGAAGCAAAGACACTCATAAAATGTATCATAAGGACAGAATGGAGAGACCCGCACAAAGAATAGAAGTCGGAAAATGACAGCATAGACAGAGATGGCAGACGAAGATCCACAGACTCAGAATGGGTCTCAGAGACACTGCCATGTGCGACTGTGGAGCACCCAAGCAAATACTAGAACATATCCTGCAGGACTGTCCTACTTATACAGAACAAAGAAAGGCAGTCTGGTCCAGGGAAGCGACCATGCTCGAAAAGCTGTTGGGGGCCAGAGAAGACCTCATACGCAGTCCCTTCGTGAACGTCACCGGGCTAGAAGCATAGCATCTGTTGATCGAAGAAGAAGATTAATAAATTTCAAAATAAATAACATTGATAAAACAAATTACTTTTGTACCAGCATACATGACTTTACAGAAATTTTATTTCAAATTCATGTCAGACTTACATTTTGCTCTTACGTCTCTTTGCAAAGCAACTTGTGCCAGGTTGGCCAACTTAGGATGTGATCCCTGCTTAATTTTAAAAGAAATACAGACCAAGAAATTATAAATCTATGCCAAAAATGTTGAAATAAATGGTCGTTAGTGAAGTTGTATTTCCATTTGTTCAACTCTGCTTTAGTTTTTCTTCATTCAATCTTTATTCTGTTTTTTTTTTTAGCTCGGGACTTGGCCGAGGACCTTGCCAGTGATGAAGTTGTTCGCCGAGTTGTCAACAGTGCAAAGTCAGACTGATTTCCATGTCAGCATACAGTGACAAGCTTGGGGTGAACTTTATGCATCAATGTCCTGCTAAATTTGCTGGCTCATTTTGTGCCAATGTGTTAAGGTGTCCATAAAAAAAAGTTGGCCTCAGCTTGGAATAAACTACTGGCAGTCACTATTCTTAGATAAATGCAAACATTTACTTTTTATACTTACCCCTCCATTATAAGAGAGTATTTGTTATTAACCAAAGTGGAATATTTATTATTTTCTGGTATTATAATATAATATAGTGTGCCTTGGATGATTCTTAAATCACCCAAGTAAATCCCCAGATGTTAAAGGTTGGGAATCCCTGCTAAAGATGGGGATGTAAAACTGTTTCCCAGCATGTGCCTGTTGGAGGCCACATCCAGTTTCTTTGGGTCACATGTAAATGACAACTAACAGCAACTGAAGAGTGGAGGTCGGAACTCAGAATGGTAGGAGTTGAGCATAACAAAATGTTGAAAAACACTGATGTAATATATCAATCAACAATCTAGCTAGTTCTATGTGTCTGATGCTTTTGTTCACTTGTGCAATTTATGTGTTTGTAATTACAGTTAAGAGATGTATGGTAAAACAATTTATTGAAGTCATATTCGTATTTGTTTTATATATGAATATGAAATAGCTTAACCAGTTTAAACAGAAAAAGAACAATGAAAGAACTACCGTAATTCTTTTCTCAAGAACTGAATATGATTTTGTTGACAATCCTTCTAAATATTTGTTGTGGTTGTGAAATATATATTTTCTAGTCATCACCATTTGTTAAATGTTTATTTTTATAGAGCTAATCCTGACATGGGGGAGTGAATTGTGGACAATCATTAAACAAACACTAAAATCACTGGAAACCAGAGTTGTAGTTTTGCAGAAGAATAATAGAAACCTCATTGGCTGGTAAGTAGGAAGATTGAGGATTTTATAATAAGTGATGTCAATGGACATGTATCAGAAAAAAGAGTGCCTCTCTTTAGAACATGTTGTGAGAAGGAGATAGCTGGGGCAAACTGTAACAACATGCAAAATGACTTTTAAAAATGTATGAAAGATGTGACAGGGTGAGAAAATACTGAACAGATTTACATAATGACATGGCAGAGAATCAATAACAGAATTGATAAACATCACACAGGACAGGAAGCTGTGAAGATCCATTATCTCTGCATAGCAGCATATGACAATAAATGTCAGTGTTATCAGGTTATCATTGTCTATGTTTTTGTCTTCGACTAGTAAACTTTTGATAGTTAAAGTTTAGGAATCACGTCACAAACAGAATCATCATCAGGTGCCCTGCTGGTTGGCGTTGGTGATCATGGACCTCCATCCACTTCTATCCCGTGTGGCATTTACCAAATCTGTTGTTTATTGTCGCCCATGCCATTCTCTCTGGCTGTTCAGCATCTTCTCTCTCGGCCTTCCTCTGCCTCTCTTTCCTGTTGTCGCTACAAGCCGCCTCTTCTCATAACATGATCGAAAAAGAATGACTGCCTTGTTCTAATAAGTTGTGTTTGTGCCTCTTCGAGCGCTGTACCATTAGTCTTCTTTGCATGACAGAACATAGCTACAAAATGCAATAGAATGTTCATTCTAACTATTGACAGCCTTTGTGAAAAATGTGCAGCATATTTGTTAAAATATCCAGTAGCCAACTTTGTGCACTGGGAGTAAATAATTAAGAAACATGTATTAAAAAAATCTTAATCCTCGACCATAGCAGCATGTGACCATCATGACTATGGCATCTTTCAGAGAGTGACAAATTACCTTCTCTAACTGTCTAGGTCCATCTTTCATGTGGAGCCCCAGCTCTGGGTCGAGCTTTTCATTTTGGGGTCCAAATCATAATGGTTCTGGTGATAACATGTCTCTCTTTGAGGACGTGAAATCGGTTATCATCTATCACCATAGCACGGTATAAAAATGCAATTGATTATTTTCATGAATTATTAATTACTTCAAAATTATACTATTTAATTACAACAATAATAATGTATTTATATTATTGATAAATACTATATGAGAACGTTTTGTGCTTCACAATATATACATCAGCATAATTATGTTATGTGTGAAGATGCACTAGCGAATGGCTTAGTTGGAACATTGATATAGTCCACTGGGAGAAGTAAAACCAGCCAAAGGTAATGCTGTCCAATATTGATCTGTATCGAAAGCCATGATTTATAAGCAAAAAAATGTTGGTAGTTTTGATCTGCATATTTTACATTGCTCACCTGCTAAAATGCAGTCCAAGCATTCAATGTATCTACATAGATTTGTATTCAGTTTCTGAAATTCATATACACAATAACCAGGTCCTTCTTGTGAAGTTTAATTTAGATGTATACAATATTCATTTATGTATAATTCTTGCAATCTGAGTATTATCACTTTATTGAACACATACAAATGGTTGACTTATACTTGTGTGTATGTGTTGTTTTTGTATTTCATTGCCATTTATGAGTACCTGTTAATGTAACTCAACATTTTATGTTAAAACAGGAATTCATATTACATTCTCGCAACCTTTTTAGCAAGGAATATGTAACTGACTAATCAGCCAGTATAGTATAAGCATTGTCATTACCTTCATTTCTCCCAACATTGTTGCTCGCTGTTTAATTGATAAATGTTTGTCCATTAATAAAATCTGACAATGTTACTTTGTGTTTGATTCTTGACCTCTGTGAGATGATCACTCAATGAAATCATCATTTTATAAAGTTATAAATAAAGAGTCACAGCATTCACGCTTATATACATGCATAGTTAGTGGCTGTCTGGTGTTAGATCACCATGCAGTGGTTATGTTCTCATTGTGAAATGAGAGAGCAGACCAACTGACAAAGGAGGATGCTTCAGACAAGCAACAGGATGTACCAGTCACATAGTGTAAAAAGAAACGGATGATCAAATCAATCAGAGCCACCAACATTAAGACAAGACTATTACCATAAGATAAACAGACGAGAGCAAACTGTTGTGTTGTGCCATAGAACAGGACACAATCGACTTTGCAACCACATGTACACAAAACTGAAGATTGGCAACTCCACCATGCATACATGCACTTCAGACTGCAGAGCGCATACTACAGAACTGCCCTGAATAGTATATACAGAGAAAAATCTGCTGGCCAATAGTAACAATATTGAAAGAAACTTTATGGACCAGTATGTGAACTACTAAAGACAGTTAAGTTATATGGAAGACAACATTGCAGATATAAACATATTTTCAAGCCAACCAAAGAAGAAGATTTTCAATGATCTTTCAGACAAATTCCATTTCTGATTCTTGTATGCAGTTTTACACAATTTTGTGCTGTGATATTGAATAAATTAAATTGGAATCTCTTTTTTTCTGCTACAGTATGGATCTCATATATGTCTGTTTTCTCATAAAGACAGTTAAGTTTATACGGGAGACAAAATTGCAGATAAACATATTTTCAAAGATCTTTCAGACAAATTCCATTTCTAATTCTTATATGTAGTTGTACACAATTTTGGACTGTGATATTGAATAAATTAAATTGGTATCTCTTTTTTTCTTCTACAGTAGGGATCTCATATATGTCTATTTTCTGATATTGCCAGCTGGTCTAAATTTAACAGTAATTATTCCTATAGACCCCTTCAGTGATTGTACATTCTTCTAGTTAGTGCGAGTCAATATATGAATCTTAAAAGATGAATCATTATAAAACACAACTTAATCAACATTTGTTTAAAATACAATTTATGCATTCTTCTACGATCGTTGCTTATTTTGTCTGGTACTCTGGATTCTCCAATAAAGTCTGCTGCCTTTTTCAGTATCTCAAAAATACTGCCATACAGTAACATTGAGGGGAGTGGACGTGGGCCACATCCTTCTCATATCTGTGTGCTGCCGTCATGTTTGTCAGACCACAGTAACATAGGCTGGTGGAAGCATCCGTCATCTGCTGGCTGTTTGGGGTATTTTCCTTTTATTATGGCCACTTCATGTATTAAAATGTGAAAACTAGTAACATGGTTAAATGACTATCAAAGTCAAATTTGTTATGTAACATTTTTTTATTTAGACTTTAAAGCTAAACCTTGACCCTGTATATTAATAGACCACGTGTTCCATTTCAAAACAGACCTACCAGCTATCTCCAAAGTGCCTCACTAACCTTTCTTTTCTTCACATCGAGTGTGCATTCTAGTTTCAAATCTTTCTCAACTAATTTAATACACTGAAATTATTTGACACTTTACTGATAATTTGTAATGACTTGGGAAAAAAAACAATTAACTTACAGACTCTTGTGAACTGAGTCATTTATGAGGAGTGTGGAAGTGTCTCATTTGGTCCTTTTTTTTACTTCAAGCTTCCATGAAAGTGCTGTGTTGAAACCTGACCACAACTGCTGTGAGCTGTCATAACATATCTTCATTGTACCAGTTTATATTTTTAAAATGAATATTTTTGTAGAAAAAGTTTGACCATATGAACTCTTTACTCTTTTTTCCATTATATTTGCTATGTGTGTTTTCAGTAAATATTACATTTAAAATGTACATTTTTCACCAGGATAACACAAAGACTATCTTATATTGGTTAGTATACTTGAATACTTCACATCTAGGATTCTAAGATATCGATATCCCAGAGTCCCATCATATTATGATCTACTTATTCTCAGTGAAAGGTCATTGTTGATTTTCCTCCTTTTCTGTGTTGTAGTTTACAGTGAGGATCCAATATCTGCATCTTTTGGTCTGACGCATGCAGTTTCTGCACTGCATTTTTTGGGGCCTGATTTGCTTTTCCTCTTCGATTCCTATTCTCTGTGTCAGGCTGCATGGGTGCAGTCTGTTTCCAGGACCTCCACTTGGGGCCAGATTATGGTCTTGGTCAGTTATAATTTGCTGATCCTGATACAAGCAGCCAGCTATGAGTCGCTGGCTGCTGTGAGCTCATCAAATATTGCGTCTTCCTGTTGTTGATCTAGCTTTTCTACACTGACTACTGAAAAGGTGTAGAAAAGAATCTTGGGGAGTAAAGAATATGTCCACTGTTACCTTCCAACTGCAATGTTGTTCTCAATCTCCCACTACCAAGCTCTGAACAGTCCTTTGCAAGTAGCAGGATGTAGTCCGGAGAATGGAATGCGCTGTGCCACTAGTTTACAGCTTGACGCGATATTTGCACCTTTCAGCCTGATGCATCCGTCTTCGGCAGAGTTGTAACAGTTGGCTAAAAAGGGTTGCCCATGGTGCTAGCAACCTTATCATGTAAAACATTGTTACAGAAACCACACAGCAAAGGCTTCCATAAGGGAAAAATGGTAGTGGTGGGCCTATATTTTGTAAGGAGTGAAATTGAGATTTAAAAGTTTGTTCAGATTTCTGGCTGGAATTGATAGTTTTTAGTGTTGTAGTGTGAACTTGTGGAGATGATTTAGACAAAAACTAGTAGAAATGCAGAAAATGGGGAACAGGATTAATTAATCTACCAGTATAACCAGTCATGATCATGACTGGAATCCACTAGTGAAGAGAAAGTAGGGAGCCAAAAAATGCTTTTTTTTTTCTCTTTATAATGAAACAGAAAAGGACGCACAAGTATCTGACAGCGAATATAACTAGAGTAGATCAATTGAGCAGTTATTGAATTATTTGTTGTGTTTTATTAGATGTGCAATTTGTTATGATTATTTGCAAGCCATGATTCTGCATTCTCTGAAATGGTGTGCTCTTTTAATGCATTTTTGACGTCCGTTATATTTAACATACAACTGTTTGTACACACAATTATAAGAAGTCAACAGCTCATACCACTGTACCCTCCCTGTGTATTTGGTGTCATATATATCAGTTTGGAAACCAAACTGCACTATTTAAATCATGCGTCATTTTAATTCTATGTATGGCTTATAAACTTGCTTGGTCTTGCAAAGAGATCAGAAGAGTCTTTTCATATGCTGAAACGAACGGTCTCACAAGGAGTCTTGAAGCATTCCATATGCGCAGTAAGAGGCGCATCCTTGAAATCTACTAGTATGACCTGAATACCAAGGAGGTTATCCAACAAACACATCTCAAGAATATTGTTTCCATCATGGACCATTGCGCCTATCTATGGCCCGTCATGTGGCCAGCAAGATCCTACACCTGACTGTTGAAGTCATTGGTCAGAACATACCTTGTTCATACAGGTGCCCCCCAGGACAGCCTCCGCAATAACTGGCTGTGGCAAATTGTTCGCACCACATCAGAAATATAGGCCTCGTGCACCTCTGCCTTCAATCATTGTAACAGATGATTGACACGACATGTCTTGGTTGCCTAAGCAGATTATTATTTATCTGCGGTGTTTCGTAAAGAATTTAATGACCAAGAAATTGTGCTTATTTCTCGCTGCGAAAGTACTGAGTGTGCTCTAGTCACTAAGTTGTAAAAATAGGCACCTGACTTAGGGAAGTGAACTAGTCACCCTATCTCAAATAAAGCTTAGAAATAGTACAACGAGAAGTCTAACATTTTATATTTGCCCCCAGTGGTGGCTATGGGACTCCCTTTACCATTTCTTCATGATTTACTCATTTCTCCACTTTTGGTCATTATCACCATAATGGTATGGACAATTCTTCATACAGCCAATCGTTTAGATCAAGTGTTTCCCAACCTTTATTACACCTGCAGACCAGTGAAAGTAGGAACATTTTCATGGACCGCTCAGACAGAAATAAAAACCATTATTTATAGTATTTGTGTGTGTTTTTAAATCTGATATTAAGGGGATGGCGTGGCCTAGTGGTCAAGTTGCACGGCTCACAAGTCGAAGGTGCTGGGTTCAATCCCCATCACAGCACCTGCCATTACCCCAGGAAGCAAACCTTTAGAAAATGCAGGAGGAAGCACCCTTACATAAAATATATGCTGAAGTCGGATGCACTGGGCCGACAGGCGCAAAATAAAAACCACAGTGCAACGCACACCGCCTTGGGGATTAGAAAAATCAGGCGAACGCAACACACACAAAAATCTTATATTATAAAATGAAAATTCTAGTTTTTTTTAACAACACAAGAAGTAATTTTTCTTTCAAAATATAACAAAACAGTATTAGCAGATAAATTAACCCCTAAACTTGTCTATCAATTTCTGATTGACATAAATTTACATTTCGTGGTATTTGTAGGCCCAATCATTTACACACACAAATCTCACATAATGTGATAAGCAAGATGAAAAATAGAGATGAACTCTTGTGTCCGAACAGAATGGATAGTGAAGCTGACTTCATTTCAAGTATGAAAATTAGCCAATCAGAACTTAGATAACCTCAATGCGATTTCCACAGTTAAGGAGTTAAACCATAATAAATTGTATCCACGGACCGGTGGTTAGAAACACTGTCTTAGATAATGTGAACTACTGGGTGTAGATTCCAGAGGAAAGAATAGGACCACTGCACCTCCATGCACGTCATAAAAGATGACTAAAGAAAGACATGGGGCTAGCTACTTCATGGTGTAAAACGGATTGCTGCAGAAACCACCATTTTAAAAGCATGCAAAGTGCAAGCTTCCTAAACGAGGCTAATTGTAATGGTATGATCCTATACTCCAGCTGAAGTGAAAAAAATGGACAGGACAACAAGATTTCATTTTGTCATTTTTATTTATCTGATGTTTAGCAGAATTGCTATCACTGCATTCAAGGCAGTCATAGATCCTTAGTTTATTTCAGCTGATGGCAAAGGATATGGATACTGATGAGTAGGGTTTAGAATTTGTTTGGTGATAAAGAGACCAGGTTCAGTCTCTAGTCTACCCAGATGTAAATGGGCACATGACTCACGACTAGGGGAGACAATTAAGGGGATTGGTCATCCCAATCTTAGAATAAGCAGAAACATGGTACAATGAAGCATCTAACATATCTTGGAACTAAACAACAGCTCACAAACACTTGCAGATACCACTATATGGCATTGTGTTGCAGGAGCCCATAGGCTGCTGGATCAATAATCAACCATAGGACAACTACATTAAGCTTTAGTAGTTGAACTAACAGGTCAGGAAATATTTCAAATCATTCCTTAGGTACACTATAAATTGATCTGCACATTTTCTATCATCACCATAAGAAACAAGCAGCAATCATATTTATCTCATATGTTTGTTTCATCCATGATTTCTCTTTTTGTTTATACGTATTTAAATATTGCTTTTGACACCATTTTAATGTAATTTTATTGTTAACAAAGAACTAGTTGTGTTTGTTTCCCAGTTTGTTGTATTGATAATTATAATTTATTTTCATGGAAGTGGTTTCTTCGCCAGTTTATTCCAGTAAAATGGCAATAATGATTATCTATTCCATTTTATTTAGTGTCACCGTTTATTCCAAAAAAAACCAGTTGTATTTGACATTTAATTTCAGTCATTTGTTGCAATTTTAACAAATATTGAATCCAGTGCTTTAATTACTATACAGTCCTTTGAACGACTTATTTTGTATATTTATGAAGTTCAAGTGTTTGCATGTGACTTGATTTTCTAAAGGGCTATCAAAAACTCATTACTGAGGTCCATTAATAATGGCACTTGGCCTAGGCTAGGTTTATATTGCCCACCATAGAAGATCAACTTATGCCACACAGTAGTTTTGAATACATGTCACTGTGGCTAGAAGAATGGCATCCAAACTGCTTGTAACACCTGCTCTTTTATAGAGGGCTGCCATTACTGAATTGAAGTTTCTAATAATTCAGATATCATGTTTGTCTTGTCAGTTTATATTGAAACATCTTTTTTTAAATTTAATGTATCTAAACCAAGGGTGTCAGTCACATGATACTACATGGTCAGAAAATAGAATATGGGTTTGAGAAGGATAAATATATTGGGTCAAATCTATATAGTTACAAAAGAGAAGCAATAGTAACAGAAAACAATATGAGCTAAATTAAGCTAGAAGGATATATATATTTCAGGGTGGCCTAAGATTTAGGCCAATTATCAGTTTTAGGCTTCTGATCTAGTCTATTACGCAAGTAACAAAATAAGTCTTAAAAGTAGTTACTAATAATACTACTACGTAAGAAAACTGGAAATTTATTTACATCCAAAACACAAAGTTCTAAATCAAAATCGGGGAAGTCTTCAGAACACTAAAGGTGTATAATTACTATTTTTGGTAATAACTCAGTTTTCTCATCATCCTATTTTTTTTAAATAATACCTTCATGTTCCTAACAGCACCAGTTGTATATTTGATACCTTACTAATGCAGTACCTCTACACCTCACGGTAGAAGAGGAGCGACTAAGTAAGTACTAATGCAGTGATAGTTATACTTTCCATTACCTTCCTACACTTTCCATTACCTTCCTACAGCACCATGTTAGTTTGTGAATTACTTTCTGCTTGAATATATATGACAATATATACATTTCTTGGCATCTTTCTATGGCAAGTAAAGGATTAAGAAATAATGTGTGTTTCGTGTACTATATATATTTGTGCATGCGTGCGGTGTATGTATATATATATAAAAATTCATATTTTGCTGCAGGACCAAAGAAACAAAAGAGACACTGTCACACAGAAAGTATAGAACTACTAATGTATTTCTACAGTTTATTTAAAGTTGATATTTTCATACAAGTTCTATATATCTTATCTACTAAATGACTCATGCCACAAGCAGAGAAATGTAAGTTATATTTTTAACATTTTATACCAGTGGAAAAATTGTCTCTGACATAATTCTCAAATCCTTTGTGATAAAGGGTATTCTGTAGTGCACAAAATGGACCCTGAGAAAGGGAAACTAATACTTAGAAAATCATGTTTCTCTAAGTTGCTGTATGCAATTTGTGGTTACGATTAATCACTTTATATAAAATGTCTGGTATGTCCTGCACCCTCATTGTGGATCAAGCTAAGCACTGCTTTAAAAAAACTACACTAGACTTTTGGAATGGTCTTCGGTCGTGGGAAAAAAAAGAAGTCCATCTTGGACAGTAAAGCAACACATTTACAACAATCACATCAGACATAAGAAGTTTATTATTGTACAAAGACAAAACAAGCTGATCACAGTCCTGAAATAGTTGAATGAAAAACCTTGCATTCTCACAACAGGTTGGTTGTTTTCAAGTGTTCATATTTACAAAGATGACAGTTACTTGTGCAAGAATCCTTTGTTATCAAAGCGCCCACTGTTTAAACATCAAATCATGTCTCTTCTTTTAACAATCATAATTATTATATTTTTCTAACCCCAGCAATCATGATCCCTGTTTTTGCTTCTTAATTTAAGATTTCTGATGATTTGTTTTCCTTATTTCAGCAATCCAGTTTGTTTTCATATCTCTTTTACATCATCTAATTGATGTGCTAAGGATGGGGGAAAGGAAAGAATTCAGAAGGATGATAATCCCAAGTTCCCTTAGAGATCAATTAAAATATAGAGTTATAAAATGACAACATCAAACAAAATTACCAACTGCAAGTAGAACTACTCCAACAGTAAGTAAGCTGGCTGACCACTACATTACAACAGTAAATAAAGCTCCAACAGTCAAAGAGGAGCTACAAACATAACTAAGCAAAACTACTGTACAGATTTTAAACTTTACAACAGCAGTAAAATTACTCCAAGATAAATAACTAGGAAATCTCATGCATTTCTTCTAGCTACACCAGATTTATTGTTTCATCGAACTTGTCCCAATCATACCTTCTTGCATCTCCAAACTTCCCACGGAGACTATTTTATCATCTGTAACATCATCCATATCACTTTCTTTCTGCTCACATGGATATCATTTCCAGTCTTCGTCCAACCAATCGCGCACGAAAGGTCGATCAGTCATGCAACTTTGCAAGACCTTGTAAGTAAAATGCTGTCCAATAGAAGGTATTCTGTCCAGAGGGCTAATGATGTGAGAAAGCCATAAGGTATCTGCATCTCTGACTTGCATGTTTTAGCTTAAGACAACCATAAAGACACAACAATGTGGACAGAGCTGAAACAGATGGCTCAGTATGAGGACTTGGTGTGGGTACTTCTTAAGCGTTCGTCTTAAACAAAGGCTGTTGAGACATAGTTTACAGTAAGGCTGTGATATCTGCGCCTTTCTGCCCAATACATCCAGTTTCAGCACAACATTTTTGGAACCTAATTTGCCTGTGATCCCTATTCTCTTAACCAGATCTCACTAGTGCAACTTATTTCCAGGGCCATAACTTAGAGCCTGATGCAAGCAGACAACTGAGAATCGCTGGTTGTTGTCATCTCATTCACTATGCTAACATAGACGACACTGCCTTTGAGGATAAAGTGTTCAAGACTTGACAGTGCGATGTCTCAGAAGAGAGGTATGCATGGGGCTTGCAACCTCATCGTGTATAATAAACTGATAGAAAAATCACCCCTGCAAGAGCATGTACAAGGTATGGTAGTCAATTGTAGCAGTGGCCTTTGCTCCAGCTGAAGGGAAAATGAAAAAAATAACATTTTCTTCGACTTGATTGTGAATGTCCTGAGTTAAAATAACCAGGTTCGCTCTCTGGTCACAATGTGCTCCAGTCTATCCAACTGTAAATGGGTACCTAACTTACCATAACAAACAAACAAAAACCAGTGGAAAAATGAACCTATAAAAAAAACATGGAGACCTCGTGCACACTATTTGACTGCTTTTATATTCAAATTTGATCTGGCTACGCTACGGTAGGCATGACTAAAGTACTTTCAGTCTGCCTCTTATGCCATTTTCAGAGACTTTCAAAAAATGCAATCTTTTTGGCATCTAGCCTGATATTTTTTCAATTTCATTTATCTGTATTTGTCCTAGTTCTGAATTAAGTTATTTTTTAAATTTCCTTGCTTTATTAAAATTCTTGAAATTTCTGCTAGGAATAATTTTTTTTTAAATCTTCTGGCAAAGTATTTTACAGTTCAGCTGTCATTTAATAATAATAGTTGCCCATCACAAGCAAAGATGGTGACAGCATCAGATGTGTGCTACGCGATCAAGATGCCGAGCAGCGCATGAGCTGCAGTGGTCAGCAACCCATAGCTGACTGTTGGCGTCAGGGCCAGCGAACCAGAACTGCCAAGACCCTTCTACACCTCCACGCGGTGATCCTGGATAACAGGCTGCAGCAGGGCAGACTGGCTAAGGAGAAGGGATCGAAGAGGGAATGCTAACCCGGTACTCAAAAAATGCTTGCTGAAGTCGGATGTGTTGGACTGAAAGGTGCAAATATCGCAGTCAAGCTGTAACTACGACACAACGCCTTCCGTTCTCTGGACTAGATTCTGCTACTTAAGCCCTTTCAGGGTTTGGTAGCGGGAGATTGAGAACGAACGAAGAAGATGTGTGCTTCAAGATGTGAAGAAAGAGTTGGGCGTGGGTCATTGCGCACTTTTTTTTTACATTCTATTTTTTTGGGTGTTAACTATCTCTGAGCCTCAAGCGATGTTTCTCTCTGCTATCTGAGCACCTTGTGTGATGCTAATGCGCCAGATAGAATGGTTCTGTGCAAGCGTCTCCCAGGAGGTGACATCAATGTTGAAATTTCCAAATACATTTTTAAGGAGTCTGTAGTGTTTTTTTCTGTCTCCTTGAGCATCCACCTGTTCTAAGCTCGCAGCTGCTTGGGGCAGTTCTCATCGAGCATGCGGACATGTCCCATCTTTCTTATGAGCTTTTAGCTCAACATATGGAAATGATTTAGCTGTCTGGCATGTCTGCTATACACTGTCCATGTTTCACAGGGATACAACAGAGTGGTTAACATTACAGCATGATACACTTTTACCGTGCTGGCGACACTGATCTAAACAGCAAAGGTGGGCTGCAATGGATTTTCGATATCCTCCATCTCTTGCCTTGATGGTGCAATCTGACTCCGACAGATTTTTGTCTGCTCTACTCTTGATGTTAGCCAAGACTTAGGTCAGGTGAAACATACTGACCAAGACCCCCTACTTCTTGTCCTGGAAACAGACTGTGTTACATCAGTCTGACCAACGAAGTTGATATCAACATTGTGGCGAACCTATCGAGAAGCCTCGCATTGCACTACAGCCAAAATAAGCCAGGTCCACCTACTTCGGCACACAGTCACTGTAACACACTACCAAAGAAACAGTGAAAATCGTGACACATAGCATTGTTTTTCTCTGTCACAAGAGTCCTCTACCATTCCTTCCAGAACAGTTTTCAGTAAGGTGCCATGGATTTTAATATGACCAACATAGAGCAATTTACATTGATCATTCATTGTTTATACCTGCCTTTTATGTATCAATTGTGAGATCTCCAGCCTAACAATCAGAGAGCTTTAGTTGGCTTCGTTCGTTCTCAATCTCCCGCTACCAAACCCTGAAAGGGCTTAAGTAGCAGAATGTAGTCCAGAGACCGGAATGCACCTTTCGATCCAACACATCTGACTACAGCAAGTATTTTTTGAGTACCGATTAACATACCCCTCTTCGATCCCTTCTCCTTAGCCAGTCTGCCCTGCTGCAGCCTTTATTCAGGATCACCGAGTGGATGTGTAGAAGGGTCTTGGCAGCTTTGGTTCGCTGGCCCTGAAGCTAGCCAGAGCTTCAGTTAAACTGTATGTCAAATGGAAATACTAACATGGGATCAGCTTTAGGTGGACAAAAATATTGGGGAAAATGGACCGCTTGTTCTTTGTTTGGTCATGTCATACGGCTGGACCAGGAAACCGCGGTCCACAAGATACTTCCTGAACCGCCTGGAGATGCAGCAAAGGCCATCCCTACACATTATAGCTTTAGCAGATAGTCTCTCCATCCACTCTGGATGAGGCCTCGAGCCATGTCACAGCAGTAGGTCATGGATGTGGTTGATCAACGCAACAAGCCTCAGATGTCTAAGCAAATGTATTATTATTATTAAAAATATAAGACAACCTACATTACAAAGGCTTACATAAGAGAACACTAATTAACAAATCTAAATAATTTAGATAAAAAACAATTTTAAAATCTCTTACTATGTTAAATTACATGGAGCATCTGGTTAGCATAGTGGTAGTGCATTCACTTTTCACATCAAAGGTATGGGGTTCAACTCTTGTTACCGGCATGCTCCAGTCAACCAAGCTGCCAATGTGGGTCTGGCTTATTGTTAGGGAGGGCAAGGCAGAGAACTGGCCACCACACATCATAAAAAGCTACAGTCCAGTACAATGGGATCTCTAATACTTCATTCTTGACAGACAGTATAGTCTGTTATGGGACTCCTTTTATCTAAATCATCATCTCTTATAAGTGTGCGGGACTCAACCATGTTATGAAAATGCTTCTTCCTCCAAGGTCTGACAAATGGAACACTTTTGTATGGCACTAAACAACTAACAAACACGTGTCGATACCATTACATGACATTGGGCCAAAGGGTAAGAGTCTGGATCTGTAACATCTAAATTTTAGAGTAGCGCTCAGGTTGAAAATAATCTTCAGGTATGCCACAAAGAGCAAACAACTTCATCATGTAAATCATTGCTAAGAAACGGCTACTGTTAAGAGGCCACTTGTGAAAAGGGGAATCAACTAAGTTAACTAGCAACATCTTTGTTTCTGTTACACAAAGACAGAGGTAGCCATACAGCAGATGATGCCTTTGTGGATGAAGTGTCTCCATTGTACTAGATATACTTTTCCTGAAGTGTGGCGACCAGTTTCCTTTCCTACCACCTTGTCTCTCCAAACAGTCGGTACACATTTACAGCTGAGTTTAGCAAAAGCACTACATATTTTATTTAGATTGCTTATATTTGTTTTAGTGTCTATGTTGTCTTCTGTCCCTGACTAAGACCTTTACAGTTTTGTATTTGTGGTTATGCAAAACTGACCCATACTTATTGTCGTCTGTATTCTGATTTCCAACCTATCATTTCAAGTTGTATAAAATAACTGATGATTATGGGGACAAAGTGGACTAGTGCTGAAGTGAAATGGCGCACAATATGAAAGTGCTGGGTTCACTCCCCAATCACAGCACCGGCCGTTACCCCGGAGAAGCAAACCCTTACATAAAATACATGCCAAGTCCGATGCACTGGATCAACACATATCAAATAAATACATAGTGCAATGCACACTGCTTTGGAAATAGAGAAAGTAAGGTGAACACACAAAAACTGATTATTATTTTTTTGTAATCATGAGAGAAATCAATATTAATATACAAAATGAATTGTTCAGCTATCTATAGTCAGACTACTAAAGTAATGCACTTGTACTGAGCAGAATGTGTTGAGGATCTTCTTACAACTAATATGTCTCGCAAACTAAATCAACAATTGGTTTGTAGAAGAGACATAACATCATGATGCTGATGGGAAAAGTACAACAGCGTACCTATAGAGGCAAGACTTGGCAATTTGTACTGAGTCATCTAAAACAGTGCTTCTCAACCTTTTTACTACTGAAAATAGGAAAACATTTTTCACAGACCAGTGAAACTAGAAACAATTTTTCATGGACAGCTCAGACAGATAAAACCATTAATATAAATAACTTGTCTTCCGAAATACCATAACACAGTATTGGCAGATAAATTCACCTCTAAAACGTGTCTATCAATTTCCAAATGACCTAATTTACATTGAGCCATATTTGGAGGTATGACATTTACACAAAAAAAACCTCACATACTTTGATAAACACGTAAAATTTAGATGAGCTCTTGTGTCCTAAAAGTACGGATACTTGTGTAGCTGGCATCAGTTAAGTTAACAAAATTAGTCCATCAGAGCTTAGATCACTTCAATGGGACCTCCACAGTTGAAGAATTAGCCGCAATAGCTTTGTCGAGGATCGGGAGGAAATTTCTGCGAATCGATACCAGTCCACAGCCCAGCAGTTCAGAAACACTGATTTAAAACACAACAGTTTTGTTCAATGGTCAAAGATACTTAAAAGACAGCACCAAACAGACCTACTCATAAAGACAACATTGCTGAAGTCTACACTTTACCCCAATACCATGGGAACAAAGTAATGAAACCCTACAAATTCAAACATCAATCAGTGGTCTCACAGCTGGAGTATAATGATCTACAACTGCAAATTCCCACACTGAACATGATCGAAAAAACAATCATGGATAATACCTAGAGAGATGGATCAGCAACAAATTCAAGAATGGAGGCCACAGTATCTTTGTTATAAATTCTAAAAACAATTGTGAGACAAGAGTCCCAAAGGTGGCAAGCTTCCGCGCATGAGTACTAAACTAAGCAAGGTAGATGTCAGAAAATAAACCAAACTTTATTGGCTACCATTCCACTGTGGCATGACCGGGCCAATAAAGCAGATAGGTTTTACAAGAATACTTTGAGAAAAAGAGATCTACTCAGGTGGCCAGACAAGAACATAATCAACCAAATGACAATTACCACGCCCTTGGAGAGGAAAACTAACATACTTAGGTACAACATACTGATCAGACATGTTAGTCAGGGTCAGGCAAAATATACTGACCAAGACCCTCACCTTGGCTTCCTCATAGCCCTCCCTGGAAATGAGCTGTTTTCATGGCAGCCTGGCTAACTAGGTGATGGATCGACGTGATCCCTGTAGGAGTGAACGCCAAGCAGATGATGCCAAACATCGCACAACTGCCTGGTGGACCCCGGTCTACCTTCATCAGCACGCTCGGGATGTGAGGAAAGCTACTGCAACCCTCACTTAACGTCCTTTTCAGGGCGCACAAAAGACTTGACCTACTCACTGTGGGCATTCGAAACAACAACACCCTTGGCCAGAAGGGGCAGATAACTATTCTTCACATGAGGACAGGGCACAACAGACACATAAACAGACTGTCTGCTTCACCACTGTTGAGCATGGAGTGTCTCCTGTACGGCCAGTTAAGAAAGATACACTGGCCCAACGATTCAACACTAAACTCAGTGGAGCTAAAGAGGAGCTCTAGACAACAGGCGAGTTCACAGGAACTCATTTGATGGTGTAAACATGAAAGATGCAATCACAAGAAGAAGGCTAACTTGTTTATGAGCGAATAATAGGTACAACAACATTTATAAGCAACAAGTAAAAGCACCACTGATAACCAATTCTAACCAGCGATGCTAGTCATCAGTTCAGTGATGGAGGTACATCCGAGGCCCATGTTATTTCTATGGAAGGCCATTTCGTCTGAATGCACAGTTTGATTGGTGTCGTATCTGTAATAAACTGGGTGTCCACTTCTTCTGCTAGGACTGCTTTACCTTCCACATATGAGACCTGGTCAAATATGTTTACATTCATTAATAACATCAATGTTCAAAGTTATTCATATACTAATCTCAACAATTCAAGGGCCACTTACCAAATCTCACCATATTAAAAATCAATATTTAATCACATTGCTTTTCAGCCATTTGGACATCAGAATGTGCCAGTTTTATGTAAACAATGAACTTATATGGGAGCAATTGCTGGTTAATTGGACACGACCTCCTTTCTGAAATTCAGACATGCTGGCTGTTGAAATAAAGATGGCTTCATGAGGCAAATCTTCACTTAAGACATCCTGCAGTACACCTACACCTTGTTGTTTAATGTCCACAATGAGCCAGTAAGTTTACTCTTTTGTGCATCTTTGAAAAGGACATTAAGTGGCGGGTTGTAGTAGCTTTCCTCACATCTCGAGTATGCTGATGAAGGTCCTCCAGGCAGTTGTACTATGCTTGCCTTCATCTGCGTGGCGCTGACTACTATGGAGATCATGTCGATCCATATCTCATCAGCTAGGCTGCCTTGAAAATAGCCTGTTTCTAGGGAACGCTAAATGGAAGAGAGATTGTGGTCTTGGTCAGTGCATTATGCCTGATCAGACTAGTGTCTCAGTTCCCCACACCTACACCTTAAACAAGTCCATTGTGCTCATCTTGCTTGGTCTTGACTTCATCTAGCATGGGTCCGCCAGCAGTGGTCCATGGTATCCTTTACAGATGAGCTAAGGTTCACAATATAGTTTAAATGAAGAGAGTGCTTCCAAGATGGCACAGTTAGGAAGTATGATTGCTATGGAAGTGGCTCAATCTTCGTATTTAAAAAAAAAATTTTTTGCCTTCGCCTTATTTCTCTAATCCCCAGGCGGTGTGAGTTGCACTGTGGTTTTTATTTTGCGTCTGTCGGCCCAGTGCATCCGACTTCAGCATGCATTTTATGTAAGGGCCTGCTTCCTCCTGCATTTTCTAAGGATTTGCTTCCCCGGGGTAACGGCCGGTGCTGTGATGGGGATCGAACTCAGCACCTTCTGGTTGTGAGCCGTGCCACTTAACCACTAGGCCACGCCGTCCCCAATCATCGTATGAGATGGCATTGGCAAGAAGTACAGAACAGCTCTTATAAAAAGAAAGAGGTCAGTAAAGACAGTGGGGGAAAACAAAGAAATTCAAAGGAAAGTAGGAACAATTCTCCATGTGGCATATACTGGCAGACAGAGAAGTAAATTACCCATTTAGAGATAAAGGAAGCCTACAAATGTACACGTTGAGGGAGACGAAAACACCAGCATGGATTCAGAGCCCGAGCAAGACAAACCAACTGTGTTAAAGAAACACCACAGAGGCATGAATTGCTGAAAGCAATTGTCATGCAAATGACACATGGAAGAAGACTGCACCTTCCAACATTATTAAGTGCACAAATCAGATGGAAGGAGCAGTGAAATACCAATAAGATATGTACACCCTCATAGATGACCAATGTTAGAATTTTATCTGTATGCCCTCTGAAGAGACCTGGATGCCATCACAACTGCCATTGACCACAGAACAAAGGTCAGCGAGAGGTCCATTTATAACAAATTTTCTGAGAACTATAAAGCTCTAAATGAAAATGACAAACCAGTTATGCACCATATTAATACTTGAGACAGAAAAGCAACCACCAACAAAAACAGTTTTCATAGACTGCAGATTTCTAATAAAGGCAATTCAAAAAATAAACTACGAACCTCTGTTATCAGAAATCAACGCGGAACTAGCAAAACACCAGAGATCCTCAATAATAGTGCTACAATGGCTATCCTCCTACTGCGGAATCACAGGAAACGAGAGAGCTGACATTCTAGCAAAAGGGCACAATTTAATCATCAAATACCATACAGAGAGATCAAGAACTTCACCAATTGAGAGAAGACAGAAACATAAACAGTGCACCAGACCCAATTCATCAACTCAGAAGAAACCAACAAACTACCTTATTTCGCCGGAGAACTGGTCACTGCAGACTACTAGAACATCTATATCAACTAAATTTCTCACACACCAATGAATGCCCATGTGGAACAGGGACCCAGAATCATGAACACATTCTACAGGAATGCCCACTCTATAGGGAAATGAGATACCGGATCTGGTCAGAGGGTGTGGAGCTGAAACAAAAGCTGTGGGGCAGCCGCTGCGATCTGGTGAAGACTGGAGACTTCATCATGGCGACTAGCCTGCAGATATAGCATGACCAAAAGATCCTGAATGCAAAGAAGAAGCACCATATGAAAGAAAGCACAGACCTTGCAAAGTGGATGAAGTTTGTTGTCAAGCGTAATAGTGACTGAAGAATGCTCACCTTGCTACCAGAGCAGGACTGAGGTAAACCATTGTAGTGGTAGATCGTGAAAGACTCTGGTGATTCTTGGTGATGTTCAGGGAAAAATTCCTCCAAGAAACTGCTACGGGTAATAATTCCAAGATCTTCGGCATCAAGCTTGCTTTTCATTATTTCCACACTAATTGGAGAAGAATGATAAAATACGTATAAGAAAATATACAATCAAACAAAGAACGATGAAACACGAATAAGAAAACATAAAATATACAATCAAACAGATGTACAACATAAAACTACCAGCAAATGATTTTCAGTCTTATTTCATTTACAAACGTAGAGTAGAGGTCTTCTTGTGTTTTTCTTGTGGCTTATAGTTTCTACAGGATGGGATAGCCAGATCCAAGCCCAACTCTCTTTAGTTGTCTTTTATGACATGATTGGTGGGTTACAGTGTTACTATTTTTATATACCCTTTCAGGTCCTGGTTACACACAGGCCTCACTGATTTATGGTCTAGAAATTTCAAAAGTTAAATGCTTCAGAACCTCCATTTCCTTTCAGATTCCATGGCAATAGTCACTCTGTGCTGGTTCTTCACCTCATTCTCTTCAGCTATTATCCTGAAAAGATTATATTTTTACACTGTGTCGCAGTGTATCTTCTACTTTCAGCCACGCATATCCGGTTTCAGCACGCCATTTTTGGGACTGAGTATGCCTTTCTTCTTTGATCCTTATCTCTCATGGGTGCAGTCTGTTTCCAGGACCATCACTTTGATGGAATAGGTTCTTGTTAAGCTCTGATTTGTTGAACATGATGCAGACATTCAGTTATGAGCCGCTGGCTTCTGTCATGTACTGATGTACTGATTCATGTTTTGGACTATCTTACTGAGATCTGGATTCGGTGTCCTCTACTTTATGGTAGAAAAGGACTGACAAACTTAAGTCAGTGTTAAATGATTTATGAGAAAACTACCTGCACTTAACTTAACATCTTTATACTGGTTTAGAAGACTCTGCAGAATCTGTATACAACCAGTTTCTTTTACATTCACTTGACCTAAAAAATAACTATGCAAATCCAATCTATTCTCGAATGCATTAATTGGCCCTGCTTTCACTATTTCCTGTGACAATGTATTCCAATCATTCACCACTGTCTATCTAAAAAAATATTTCTGGGTATCTAATCTGATCCTTTCTATAATTAATTTGTGGCTGTGCCCTCTTGTTCTTGTATGCAGATGTATTTTGAAAAAAAACTTGTCAGTCTAATTTATCCTTTTCATTAATTATCTTTTAAACCTGTATTAAATCATATCGAATTCTTCTCTTTTCTAGACACTGTAGACAGGTCTTTCCTCATAACTGTAATTCTAGAATTCCACTATAAATTTTGTCGCTCTTTTTTGTTTCCTTTCCAGCATGTTTATATCCCCTCTTTGAAACACTGTTTCCAATCCAAACACGAAAGCTACAGTTAACTGGAGGTACAAAGGAAACAGGACTAAATTGCTTATTTTAAGAAATTTATGGAAGGTCAGCAGAGTGTGTTTTTCAATGCAAATAAATGCTGTTTGTGTGAGGGCTGCACCTAGGCCTGCACATTTTCTGGACAAAGATCAGGACTCATGTCTTGGTAGTGGGCCGCATACGGCAGGAATCACTGTCAACAGCAATTACACCAATCCCACAGAGACATCTACCCGGACACAGACAGACTTCTGATGCACGCAGTAACCCAGGACATCACTTGCAGGATCGGTTTTGTGGCGTCATCTATGAACTCTCTCCACAGAGTCTGGACTCAGCAGAGACTCTGCCTGGAAATGAAGCTGTGCCTCCATAATTTTTGTATCATTACAATCCTCTTGCTCAGCTCTGAAACCTGGATTGTCTTACAGGGAGATCGGAAGGGTCTTGAGGGCTTCTACGTGCGCAACCGATGACATATCATTGGAGTGCTCTGTCAAGACCTAGTCACCAACACTGAGGTCTCCAGACCAACACAATGCAAGACCATTACCTCAACGCTGGATTCCTGTCACCTCTCTAATTTGCCAATGTGGCCCGCCTTGCTCAGGACATCCTGGCTATTCAGCTTCTACACCTATCACAGAAACCAAAAGTGGGAAAAGACCACACCCACCATTGAGTTGTCCACGGGGCTGCCCGTGCAACACCTGATTGAGACATATCGCGTCCACTCCATCTGCCCTGCACTTTACCTGGGACTGCTTCAACCATGGTCATGGATGGTCAGAACTAAAGGCCCTGATTGCATAGGTGAGAGTATCTAGCCCTCTGCATCCTCATATTTTTCAGGTCTGGCCCTTAGTTCGTGAAAGGTTTCCCATCCCTGTTTAAGAAGTAGTGGATTGCGTGTCATAGGCGTGCAAATATACTAGTTATTCTGAGACTTACTATTCTGTATCTGCGACTAAATCCAGGGCTCTCATAACATCCTCTAGGAAAGATGATGCAATAAAGCCATTTCCTGGGGAGAAAAAAATTATATAATCGAGTTCTTTTCTGACCTCACAAAATTCTGTACGGCAGGCAACAGTCTATAACCCCCTCTTAAATATTCTAACAGTTAAGCATCTTGTCAATCATAGCGAATCATCACAATGAGGCTGGCTCACTTAGTTGGCTTTAATTTTCTGCGTAATTACAATATGCATAAACTACTACTACGTCAACTTTAGAATAAAGTGTAAGGATGCCATTATGTCCATGTTTGTTTTTTTCGGCCACCGTTTTTTCCCTAAGATGGTGTGTGTTGAACTGTGTTTTGCGACCAATGATGCAGTACATATGACTTCAGTATGGGTTTACTTCCCATAAAGGTACGACCTTAAAGTTGAGAGAATCTAAACACTGCAAGGTTGGGTTGCAAGCAACACCACTAATGGCAAATTTTCCTCCTTTCAACATGTAATGTGTTGCTAGGACAATGGAGATATACTTGATGGCATGAGTATTGTAAGGACTGCCTGTCACATAAGACAAGGTGTGGTAAAAGATAAGCAACAATTCCAGCCACAAACCTCTACTTTTTGAGAGCTGGAAAATATAAACACGACTCAATTTAACTAGCCATTAATCAAATCCTTTTCCAGGGGAAGGAGTGGTTAAGTGGCACGGCTCACAACCCAAAGGTGCTGGGTTCGATCCCCATCACAGCACCGGCCGTTACCCCGGGGAAGCAAACCCTTAGAAAATGTAGGAGGAAGCAGACCCTTTCATAAAATGCATGCTGAAGTCAGATGCACTGGGCCGACAGGCGCAAAATAAATACCACAGTGCAACGCACACCCGCCTTGGAAAATAGAGAAATAAGGCGAACGCCAAAAAAATGTTTAAAAATCCTTTTCCATTGGATGGTGTGGACTAGTGGTCAAGTGACACGACTCTCAACTCAAAGGTGCTGGTATTGATCGCCATCACAGCACCGGTCGTTACCCCGGGAAGCAAACCCTTAGAAAATGCAGGAGGAAGCAGACCCTTAAATAAAATGCATGCAAAAGTCGGATGCACTGGGCCAACAGGCGCAAATAAAAACATAGTGCAACGCACACCACCTTGGGGAATAGAGAAATGAGACGAGTGCAAACAAAAAAAATCCTTTTCAGGATCAAGATGCTGAGCAGTGTCTGAGATGCAGAGGTCGGCGACCCAATGCTGATTGCTAGCGTCAGAACCAGCGAACCAGAGCTGCCAAGACCCTTCTACATCTCCACGTGGTGATCCTGGATAACAGGCTACAACAGAGCAGACTGACTAAAGAGAAAGGATCGAACAGGGAAGACTAACCCAGTACCAAAAAACACCTACTGAAGTCGGATATGTCAGACTGAAACGTACAAATATTGCAGTCAAGCTGTAAACTATGACACAGTGGATTCTGATCTCCAAACTACATCCTGCTACTTGTAAAGTCCTTTTCAGGGCTTGATATCAGGAGATTGAGAACAAACAAAGAAGAAATTCTTTTCAGCTCCTTGTGGAGTATAGGTCTTCAACAAATACACGCCAAGTCACATATGTTGACATGTAGCATTTATTGAAGTTTTTGTGACTTAAAGTTTCTGCAGAATTGGGTAGCCCAACCTTCATTTGTCGTACTTTACATGTCCTGCAGGTTACAGAGTTACCAATGTTTGCTTCCCTTTCAGACCCATAGCGTGTCAATAATCCTCAAAAGAGGAAATGACTGCAATATGGCTATAGATCTGTCAGGACTAGAAAACATTAGCAAAGTAATCAGAAATAGTGCCTTCAGATGATCAAACAATTTTCAACAATGAATTTAGATTACACACGTTCCAGTAGTCAAAAACAATGAACCTGTCACACTCCTCATTCGACTTTGCTGTTAGCTCTTAATCTATTTTGCAGTTTTTGTTTTTAGTTCATAACATTTTATTCAGTATATATATTTTCCTACATGGAGTTTATTGTTCTTTTTTCAAATTTGTATTTTGAACACAAAGTGGGATCAAGATACTGAGCAGCGCATGAGCTGCAGTGGTCAGCGACCCATAACTGACTGCTAGCGTCAGGGACAGTGAACCATAGCTGCCAAGACCCTTCTAGACCTCCACGCTGTGATCCTGGATAACAGGCTGCAGTAGGGCAGACTGGCTATGGAGAAGGGATCGAAGAGGGAATGCTAACCCCGTACTCAAAAAATGCTTGCTGAAGTCGGATGTGTTGGACCGAAAGGTGCAAATATCGCAGCCAAGCTGTAAACTACAACACAACGCATTCCGTTCTCTGGGCTACATTCTGCTTCTTACCCTTTCGGGGTATGGTAGCGGTAGATTAGGAACGAACGAAGAAGAAGGAGAAGAACACAAAGTGATATTACCTTCTGGATCAAATTGAGTAAATATATGCTTAGCATTCATAGTTGGGCTGTCTCTTACAACCAGACCCTCCACCTGCAGGAGAAAGAGATTAACATTGGAAATGTCAAACATATGGACATAAGCTATACACAAGTAGTGAATGATGCTGCAAACTGAGTAAAGTAGATGGAGTTTGTTGTATGGGGCCAGTCACCTCACCCTGTAGAACATATTAGCCACAAGAAAAAGAGACCTTACATTCTATGGTAGAAAAAGAGCGAAGGTTTCAAATTATTAGTTTACTTAATCGTTGTCAGTCCCGTATGGTAGGATTAGGTGTGTAAAACATATGTTACAGTTTAATTTGGTGAAACTTGATATCAACATACTAGCATCTGCCATTGTTATATAGCACTGAATTCTCATTGGTTAGGAGACCTAAATTATAACCAAACTTCAGTGCATGCGCAGCTTCTGTTTAATGAGTTTCATAGATAATTACATGTGTGTTGAGTGTGTTGAATGTGTTGAATGTGTCGTATGTGTTGAGTGTGTTGAATGCGTTGAGTGTGTTGAATGCGTTGAATGTGTTGAATGCATTGAGTGTGTTGAATGTGTTGAGTGTGTTGAATGCGTTGAGTGTGTTGAGTGTGTTGAATGTGTTGAATGCGTTGAATGTGTTGAGTGTGTTGAATGCATTGAGTGTGTTGAATGCGTTGAATGTGTTGAATACGTTGAGTGTGCTGAATGTGTTGTATGTGTTGAAGTTGTCCTTTCCATCCAATAAAATTTGGATGCCAAGACCCAATAAATTATTTTATTATTTGACCAGACCAAGGATCACTCAACCGGATAACACATAGATATATTCAACACACGCCTGATTCAGACTTTGATTGGGATACACAAGAAAGGGACTATGGTAATGTTATTGACGGTTAATGCAGAAATACACATGGCGTAACAAATCTAATTTTTTGTCAACATTTTTTACCTTCATTCTATTTAATTTTTATTATGAATACTTCCTAATAGTTTAATTTTGTGACTAAAGATCTTAATTTTAGATCAATTTATTAATATTAATTTGTATTATTTTGAATAAAACTATTTGACATATATAGTTCAAGCTCTTGCCCCGTACTGAAAAACAAAAAAAAACATTTTGTTTTTGGGTCAAGGTAGCAGTGGTTAGTGCACCGACTTCTCAGCCGAACAATCAAAGTTCAGTCCCGAGGTGGGCTAGGACTTTTTCCAATCGCCTAATGGCTCCTGGGTTCGAACAAATCTGAAAAAGTGGGTATAAGAACAATCTGGGAAGTAAAGGTAAACAGCGTGAAGTTTACCACATCAGCCCCAGTGTGCTGTTGGTCATGAAAAATATGAACCAAACACCATATTCCCAATATACCACAGTGGCTCGGGTTGACCATGCAGGTTATAAATAGGGATGTTGGTTTTCTTTACTGTAATGTTGATCTATCCACTTAGTTCTCCCTGAGATACCGGGCTGCAACAGATTCTCTCCATATGTTCCATCCATTTTACTCATAGTGCCGGAGACCTCATTTTCAGTGACTGACATTTTCATTGACTGACTTTCATCATATTGCAGCATTAACCCCCATTATGAGGTATCCTAAGAGAATTTGGTGAATAAAACTATTATTTTAAACATCTGTCACAGTTAATGTAGCATACTTGTTTTCACGGATTGAGTTGCTAGCTGTTACTCAATCCCCAAACTTCAGGGATGGATATGCACACTTTGTTATTTGGCTTGATTGAACTTGCCATGAGCAAAAGGCTCCTGCTGACTGACACAGCTCCCAGGGTTATTACTCCTTGGGGATCTTACTGCTGTGGTGCACATCAATGTATTCCAGGATACTCATTACTTACTTTTAACATTTTCAATATTATTTCTATTGATTGTTATATCAATATTCAGATGTTATATTTTGTGCCATTTTAGTTCGCTTTGACCAAACCTAATGTACAAACTAATACAAACACATCAAGCACAGAGAGGTCAACGCTTACAGTAGAAAATAAAACTGTTAGGTGTGTCTCACTTCCCAAAAGCCAGACAGGAAACTTTGGGTTTTTGTAAAACCAACCAACCTGTTTGGATAGAGAAGAACAAAGAACAAATCTAGAACTAAATCGTACCACAACATGACAACTTCTTTCATTATTACACTGTTACCTTCTTAACAAATTTATCACTTTCAGAGAGGATGGCGTGGCCTAGTGGTTAAGTGGCATGGCTCACAACCCAAAGGTGATGGGTTCGATCCCCATCACAGCACCAGCCGATACCCCGGGGAAGCAAACCCTTTGTGTGCAATTAATAGTTCAGTCTTCTGCTTCTTCTGAACCTCTTTTTTATACCTTGTATGATAATATTTAGGGAGGTGTCTCTAGAGTTTTATTGCCAACCCAGTAAGCTACTCACTCTCAGAAAGGCTTGGAAAATGCAAATGTTGGGCAACATTCTACCATAGAGGGGCTTTCTTCTTCTTTTATGTACACCTTCAGATATACACTTGAATGTTGTTTTGTTTGAAGGTATTTGTGCTGAGTTAACTCTTGATGTATCTATGGTAGCAGGGTAGTGACTTTTCTCACAGCCCAAGACATACTTGAGAAGGTGGGCCGGTCCATTTGGCTGTAGAACAATGCGAGGTTCCTCAGTAAGCTCCCCATTATGGGAATCACAGTGTTGATGCCCACCTCACTGACCAGACTGCTGTGATACAGCCTGTTTCCAGGATCACATGAGTTGAAGGTCTTGATCAGTATGTTTCACCTGACCCTGATTACTCTTCGCTCAGCTTGAATATATCTAAAGGCAACAGTAATCGACTTATATTCACTACATATTGTCCAGAAATTATACTGCAATGGCCATGTGCACTGACTTTATTTCTCATTTGTTGGCCATGCCAGAGTAGATGATCAACAGTCATTCTACCCGTACCACAGCCACACTGATCTAAAGTTGTTATCATTAGTTTGTTGGACAGTTGGTGTCTCTGTCTAACAGTTATTTCATTCAAAAGTTATGTAATCTATGATTTAGCTACTCACAAACACAAAAATACTTTAATATGTGGTTGAAAATGGTGCATCTATGCCTAGACATAAGTTTATTGCTTGGGCTTCGCTTCATTCATTCTCAATCTCCCGCCGCCAAACCCTGAAAGGGCTTAAGTAGCAGGATGTAGTCCAGAGAACGGAATGCGTTGTGTTGTAGTTTACAGCTTGACTGTGATATTTGCACCTTTCGGTCCAACACATCCGACTTCAGCAAGCATTTTTTTAGTACCGGGTTAGCATTCCCTCTTCGATCCCTTCTCCTTAGCCAGTCTGCCCTGCTGCAGCTTGTTATCTAGGATCACCACGTGGAGGTGTAGAAGGGTCTTGGCAGCTCTGGTTCGCTGGCCCTGACACTAACAGTCAGCTATGGGTCGCTGACCACTGCAGCTCATGTGCAGCTCAGCATCTTGATCCCTTATAAGTTTATTAAAACAAAAAGAAATGACGTCTTCTTTTCTATTTCAATTTCACTCCTTATGAAGCCGTATGAATCTTTACAAAAGTTTACAAAAAACGTATTCATGGTGCACTTGAAGCAGTGGTTTCTGTGTACTCAAGACAAGCAAGCATTCATAAAGCATGCAGAAGAAAAGATGCAAAGTTTCGCTAAAGACCTCCATATTGATGTTGCTTCTTGGGAGTCGCTTGTGTCTGACCACACAGCATGGCACTCTGCATAGTGTTTGCCTGGCTGAGCAATGATGTAGCAATGGAGAAGCAAGCCGCCCAAAAGGTCATCACACAGGCTACCAATGAAGCACATGTGTGTCCTTCATGTGGTAGGGTGTACAGATCAAGAATAGAACTGCACAGCCACATGCAGACCCATATGTCGCTACATCTGCTTACACAGATCTAATGCTGTTGCTATCTTTGCTCACCCACGATGGGCAACTACTTCTGTTGCAATTTGTTTTACATGTTGAGAACACTAAGTTTCATGCACAAACAAAATAGAAAAAATTGTACAAATGGAATATCTCCCAGTCTATTTTACCACTGAAATATTCCCCAGTATTCCAGCAATGACCAGCAGAATTGAACTGACCATGCTTTGTTGCAAAACATCACAAGAAATAATTTCACCTAGAGATTTCTTCTTCTTTGACATTCGTCCTGAAAAGGACATTTCTAACACTGTGTTGTAATTTACAGCAATGCTGCAATATCTGTGCCTGTTGACCCCACTCACAGATTTGAAAAAACAATGGATCATCAAAAGTTGTTCAATATCTGCACAGAATTATTCGTTTTGCTTTAAAATTTAAAAAAACTGTAACATTTTTGCACTTTTCCCATTACTGACGTCTGCTGAGGGGCTTTCAGGATAAAATAAAGGCTATTTGCTGCCATGGTGCGCAGGCTAGATTTTTTTCCTGATAGTAAAAAAAGACTTTTACCAGGCTTTTGCACGCGTGTTTTCATGGTAAAATACCAGAATCCAAACCACTCAGACAAATGCTCCTCCATTAAAATAATAGTCTTGCTGAGTCCAACTATGATTTGGTTATTACACAGCATACATTATCATTCAACACTAACCTCACAGTATCTCATGTGCTCTAGTAAAGTCAGAAAGCCTATGGTAGACTGTTTCTGAATGCCCCTCAAATCTGCAAGAAACAAAACATATTCGGCTACACATTGTACAACTGATATCAGAAATTATTTGCGACTTCTGCCAGTTTCGCCAACTGTGTCAACTAACTTATTAAAAAGTACATTCCAACTGCAAATGTCAGCATGTTTCAGTTAGTTAAGTCCCACTTGTTGCAAATTGTTTTATCTTTAAAAAACAGACAGTCTCTAAAAGTGCCATTCCGTAATTGAAACTATGCATAAAGAAAATTCTTTACAGGGTATAAGAAGTGCAGCTTTTCTTTCTTTTCGCTTTCTGTTCGACTTTTGCCTTTCAGCGTTGGGTTATGAAGAGGTTTCTTGACAGAGCCCTTGTATGTGTTTCGTACACGGGGAACTTTACTGCTTCGGTTATTTCTGCTATGAATCTTTTGCATGATCGATCCTTGGCTTTTTATCCATTTCATCTGTATAGCATTGCTTTCTGAGGGATACTTTCTGGTATTTGGCATGGCCAAACCATTTGGTTTGCTCTCTTGATGAGGTCTAGCACTGGTGTTGCACCTACTTGTCTCCCAACATCTTCGTTTCTGATTCTATCCATTCCTATTACTCTAAGCATTCTGCGCAGGCATTTCACCTCTGCTGTTATGTTTTTTTTATCTTTGTTTGTCAGTCCAATTCTGGCACTGATAACACACTGTGCGTAGAAATATTGTGCTGTTAGGCATTCTTTTTGTATCCATTGTCACATCCTTACATAGTAATATCGAGGACATTTGCCCAATGATTTGACTTGCTTTATTACATTTGTTTTAGATTTTGGTGTCACCTTTGCCATCTGCTGTGATTATGTTATCCAGATACGTGAAATTTTTCACCCGTTGTACTTGTTGGTTTTGTATGAATATTGTACAGCTAAGGAAGTTATAAAAAAAAAGAATACTGTTAATGCGATTAATCTCTATAAATGTCTTCGTCTTCTGAACCATCTAACAAGTATTACAAAACATATATATATATATATATATATATTACAAGTTCAGGCAACAACAGACTTATAAATTTGAAATAGAAACAGCATAATCTGAGAAACAACAATATAAGAATATGAAACAATTAAAACATAAGAATCTGAAAAACAACAACATAACAAGCAAATAAAACAACATATAAACTCGAGAAACAACATACAAATCAGAAAAAACACAATATGAGAAACAACATAAGAATCTAAAACAAAAACAACATAAGAATCTGATAAAACAACAACATAAGAATCTAAAACAACATAATCTGATAAAACAACAACATAATAATAAGAAAAATATCAACAAGAAAAATAAACATACAAATCTAAAACAAAAGAATAACAATTTGAGACATGAAAACATAACAATCTGAGACATGACAACCAGAAAGACAACAATATATAAACCTGAGAAAATACAAAAAACAAATCTCAGACAAAAACAACATAATCTGATACAAAAACAACATAACAGTCAGAAACAAAAACAACATATCTGATACAAAAACAACATAACAATATGATACAAAAACAACAGAACAATGTGATACAAAAACAAAATAAGTCAGAAACAAAAACAACATAACAATCTGTTACAAAAACAACATAACAGTCAGAGACAAAAAAAACATAAGTCTGATACAAAAAACAACATAACAATCTGATTTAAATACAACATAATCTGATTCAAAAACAACATAACAAATCTGATACAAAAACAACATAACGTTTGAGAAACAGGTATAGACAAACACATACTTAATCCTGATATCTCCTTGTCATTGTCCCAGACATTGGATGTTGCCTGCGATGTTAAAAGCAAATTGATGAGACTTTGGCTGTAAATGAAAACAAGTAATCAAACAAGATGTTTTACATCTTTTTTTTCAAATTTGTATATTTCATTTCAAATAGCAACGAGAATAGTGTTAGGACCACTTTTATCTAAGGAATCCTGTGGATAAGTATTTATATGATTCATTCTATATTTGCAGTTTCTGTGGCACTCTGTTCCACATGAGGTTGTCAATCTCATGCACAAACCTGCCAATTACAACATGCATTTTTCTTCTACTTCTTCATCATTCACACTCAAATAACCACACCCATTTCCCTCATAAACATGGTGGCCCTTCTCAAACTTTCCAGTTTATCTTGCAATTAGAGTAAAGAAGGACCGGGTTGTCATTCTAGTCCTGTCATGGTGCCAACAGGCATGGAGAACATGTTCCACTGTTTTGTTTGTTCTCCCTACATGGGTATATGTCTGTGTGCTCAATTTTTAATTGTGGATCAGATGATGTGTTTGTCTGTAGTGCCTTGTTCAGTCTTAATATTATGATGATCTCTTCTTGGCAAGGAGTAGTATGCTTCTGCTATATCAGATCCTGTGTGTTCTCTGTGCCATATGCTGTTGAAATTAATTTATATTATTTAATTTATTTTTTCATATTTACTTTGTCTCGAATTTGGGTTTTGTTACCTCCCTCTTTGTTAAGTCTATCTGCCTCCTCATTTCCATATAGGATCAAGATGCTGAGCAGTGCTGACTGCAAGTGTCAGCGAACCAGAGCCGCCAAGACCCTTCTACACCTCTAAACGGTTATCCTGGATAACAGGCTGCAACAGGGCAGACTGGCTAAAGGAAAAGGGATCAAAGAGGGAAGGCTAACCTGGTACTCAAAAATGCCTGCTGAAGTCAGATGTGTCAGACCGAAAGGTGCAAATATTGCAGTCAAGCTGTAAACTAAGGACACAATGCATTCCATTCTCCGGACAACATCCTGCTACTTGCAAAGCCCTTTTCAGGGCTAGGTTGCGGGAGATTGAGAAAGAACAAAGAAGAAGCAGATTTTCATATATCTTTCAGTGTGCAGGAACACTAAATTTTCACTCTGTTCAGTTTTTGGATGGTATTCTTGAGTGCCTTGGAAATGCATATTGTTTTTATGGTTCCTGGGCAGTCATTATGACTGACAAGGAATCTGTAAGGAAACCTATTTTGTCGCTGGCATCATCCTTGTTTTCCATGATGGCTATTGCAGCTATTCTTAGTGCCTTCAGCCCTGAAGATATTTGAGAATTTTCCAGTGGCCACTGAGCTATACATTTCCTATCCATTATTACATTTTGTGTAAATGCCTCACCCCTATTACTCATAGCTTTTTTTTTGCTGATCCATCTATGTACATACAGGTCCATTCTGTGGCTGGGTATGTTCTTTGAATATATTCTAAGGCTATATATTTTCTATATATTTTTGTTTAAGTGCCTTTTTTCATCGCTTCTTGTATGTTGTCTATCAGCTCTGGCAAAATTGTTCTCTTCCATGGTGGAAATGTGCTGCTTGTCATTAGAGGCTCTGTCTTTACCAGTGTCAGATCTGCCATGGAGATGAGTGCTAGTTCTTTTGCTTATTGAACCAAGCTGCTTCTCTAGTCCATTTCAGACATATCCTTCCACTTATTTTTGTCATTGGACGACTTACTAGCCGTTAAAATTGTTCTGCCAGTTTTAGTAATCTCTTATGTCAGTTAGCTCCTATAACAATTCTTTTTGCCTGGTTTTGAATTTGGACTGTTTTTTCATAGTTTTATTTTGAAGCTGTTGCCCAGGCTGACATTCCAAATTATAAATCTGGTCTAACATTTCTTATGTACTGCAATTTCAGTATTTGATAAGATGTAGTTCCTGCTAAGTTTTTCATTTAAGGCATTCGCTGTTTAGATTTTTGTTGACACTTTTCAATTTCAAATTTCCACATTAATCTGTGAAGTGTGATGCCTAGATATATGCTGTTCTTTTCTTCTTTTATACCTATAAACTCCAAATTTGATGAGTTTTTACCTTATCCAGCTCTCCATACTTTATCAAAGGTTTTCTCCATATGTATCCAGAATGACAGTGTATTTTTTTTTTCCTGGAAAGCATCTTAAATCTCTTGCGTGATATGTGTTGGTTGGTCCTCTGCTGACCTGTTGTCTGTGGCCAGTTCGTTGTCGTAAAATCCATTTTTTTTTTCTCCAGTTGTCTAATAAATCTGATATTTACCAGTCTTTCCATTAGTTTACCTGGCATGCATCTTTGAATGCAGTAGACTTATTCTTTCTTTGCAATAAAGAGCCCCTGTATCTGCATAAAGGTACACTCCACATCACTGTATGAAACTTAAACTAGTTATCTCTGTCTGAAAGTCTCAGACCACTTGGGCCAACAGGCGCAAAAATAAAAACATAGTGTGACGCACACCGCCTTGGGGAATAGAGAAATAAAGCGAATGTAGGGGCATGACACATCCTGGGCGTTAAATCATCTGGTATTTTGCAGTGGCGTCTAACATTTCAGGACGAGTATCGTATTTATCCGCACAATTTCCACCATCGCGTATTTTCCCCCTTTATAAGGGAGACAAAATATACAAATTGTTCACATAATTTCCTCTCCTTCCACTGACTTTCAATGTTAGAAAGCCGTCGTCATGTTACACAGCAGCTGTTCTCTGCACTTACTCAATAAAATTTATAAAAATCAATTTATATTTTGTAAGTCATTACTTAATATTTCCTTTTTTTAAAACCAAGTATTGATGCACTCTGTTAAAAATTATAAAACCTATGTATGGGTACAATTGACTGACTCGGAGCAATCAATTTTGAACTAGCTTTAACTCAAGGTCTGTGTAAATACATTTTTCATTGTATCGACTGTGATACACTCTGTTAACGATAAAGAGCTATTCATTTTGTTTATTTTTATTATTATACAAATTTTTGGATCTTATATAAAATACAGTAATAAATATATTACTTCTATCAAACTACCTGCAATGCTCACGTCTATCTAATAGGCATAAGACGCAATTTTAACATATGTTCTTTGTACATTATTGAAAGTGTTCAAACCATTTTACTGTGGTATAAAAAGCAGTTTAATGAACCTTGTAAAAAATAAATGTTGATCCTCAATGCATGGAAGAAAATATATGTGATCTTATGATGTGCAACATGAATGGGTATCCCTGAAAGAATTTGACCCAGCCAAGACTGTAGACTAGTGGTACTTCCGCAGAAAAACCACCTTGCCATCTATAAAGGCATAACACAAGTAAGGAATAGCAGAAATAGGTATTACTTTGAAAAATAACTTAAACGTGCACATTTAAAATTCATATCACATTACATTATCCTCGGCATCAGTCCAGCAGTTGAGCTGTATGAGAGGTAGCCAATAATATTCTGTTTGTGTCTTGATTTTTGCAATGCTGTACCAATACAGGCCTAAGTCTTTTGTCAGTCCAACTCGCCATTGCATAGGTGGGCAACCCTGTGGGCATGTACAGGCATATGGCCACCAAAACATTTTTCTGCATCAATCTGTGGTCAAGCATGCGCACCACATGTCCAGCCTAACGATGTTTGCGTGATATCACTGCTTCTGCAATGTTGTGGAAAATTCATATTTTCAAGTAAATATCATCAATACCATCCGACATGTTGCAGAGCCCCGCACTATGCCTGGATCCTACATCTTTTACCTAGTAACTAGATCCTAAACAAATCTGTCACCCACTTATGTACCTACCTCCCATGTCCATAAATACCATCAATGAGTGACTCGGATGGGTCTTCTATTTCATTCTTGATTTGCTGAATACCCTGAGAATGAAAGAATGGAAAAGCATGTCTTGCAGCTTCAACCCTGATTGGACAAACAGTTAACTAGTTGGACATACTTTTGGGATCAAGATGCTGAGCAGCGCATGAGCTGCAGCGGTCAGCGACCCATAACTGACTGCTAGCGTCAGGGCCAGCGAACCATAGCTGCCAAGACCCTTCTACACCTCCACGCGGTGATCCTGGATAACAGGCTGCAGCAGGGCAGACTGGCTAAGGAGAAGGGATCGAAGAGGGAATGCTAACCCGGTACTCAAAAGATGCTTGCTGAAGTCGGAGTGTTGGACCGAAAGGTGCAAACATCACAGCCAAGCTGTAAACTACGACACAACGCATTCCGTTCTCTGGGCTACATTCTGCTACTTACCCTTTCAGGGTTTGGTAGTGGGAGATTGAGAATGAACGAAGAAGAAGAAGAAGAAGTAGAAGGACATACTTTTTTCAAATTACCAGGATAATGAGTAAATAAGACCCTTTTCTGAAATCATATTTGGTGGATTCTGTTTCTTTTCAAACACAGAGGATGGGTACTCAACATTCAACAGACTCTTGGCCTGTGAGAATGATGAGGTAAGCAGGTTGGAGCACATGGAATGAGATAACTAGATAACATCAGCATCATCATGTGCCATGCAGACTGACATAGATAATTGTGGGTCTCTTCTCGAGTGCTGTTTATCAATTCTGCTGTTCATTGTCAGCCATGGCACGATGTTAAATTGCCAAGCATTTTCCCGACTTTGTTGTCCTCTGTACCTTTTCCCAGTAATTGTGCCAGTTGTTGCAGTGTGCTCCAACCCTGACCTTCTCAAAATGTGTTTTAAAAAATCAGACGATTGCTTTGTTCTGACGTGCGTTCTGTTCTATTCCTCAGAATCGACTTCACTGCACTCTAGCTATACCCATAGGTGTCAAGTCTCTCTGAGTGAATAGCAAAGGATGTGAATACTGATGGTTCCTGTAGTTCGTTGGTTGTACACAACCCTCATATGTGCCCTATTCCGCTATACTAATTTATTTCAAAGTGCAGCAGTCCATGAATTATTGATCCATCTATTTTGCTTTCACCATCCGACAGGTGGTTTCTGATATGTCACCCTAATCAATGTCTTCTTGTCCTTTCTTCACTCCAGAATGAGTACAGGATGACCATTACAGCTGGCCCTATTTGTGTGCTCTTGTAGTGGTGTTTCTGTAGCATTTTTTTTACATGATGAGGTTGCTAGTGTAACAAAGAACATTGTTACAAGTTCATGTAATGTGCTGAAATTCTCCAAAAATATAGAGATGAACAGAGAACATGTGCAATGGTGTTGATTCTTCGACTAAATTAAACTAAACCAAGAAAAAGTTACATTCCTTCATTCTGGATTCGTTTAAACTTTACACGCTGTGAGGATGTTCAGTCTGTAACCAACAATTGACAGGAGCAACTGATGATATAGAATGACAAGTAGTGGCTGTTCCAAGTTTGCAGCTGCCATTGTCTTTGGTGCGGCCAACCCTTGCTTGCATCTTAGTATGATTAGGCCGACATGATACCTATATGACAGGCTGTGATAAAATGTTACTCCATTGTTGGCCAGAAAGTTAGATAAACACTTCTAGTTTAACTCATAAAGAACATAATAAGATCAGATCGGAAAAAGGTAGCATTTGTACATTCACGTCGCAAATTAGCAAGCAAAATAAAATCAAGTAAATTGTACCTTTGTAAGCAATATGGAATACAGGTAAAGTAGAACACCAAATGTGGACTGAAAATCTGGCAATGCTCTAGATAGAGCTTCCTTTAAATCTTCAAAGTCAGCACACCGATAATATCTGATGAAAAAATAGAAAGTTGCATATTTGAATGGCTTGACTTGGCTTCGTTCATTCTCAATCTCCCACTACCATACCCTGAAAGGGCTTAAGTAGCAGAATGTAGTCCAGAGAATGGAATGCGTTGTGTCGTAGTTTACAGCTTGACTGCGATATTTGCAGCTTTTGGCCCAACACATCCGACTTCAGCAAGGCATATTTGAATAATATTGTTTCTAGTGGCGAGATACTGTTTCTAGTGGTGATATACTGTTTCAGATGGTGAGATACTGTTTCTGATGGTGATATACTGTTTCTGATGGTGAGATACTGTTTCTAGTGGTGATATACTGTTTCAGATGGTGATAGTAACATCCAAGGCAATGAGGAGGCAGACAGACTGGCAAAAGAAGGTGCAAGACTACCACAACCAGATTCTAGTGTGACCTACGAAGAGTACAAAAGGCTTATTAGAGCCAGATGCATGGCCAAATGGGAAACAGAACATACTGGCTACACAAAAAATGATGCCTATTACCAGTTGAACAGAAGAGAGCAGGTCGTGGTCTTCGGACTCCGCACAGGCCACAACAGACTGAGGTACCACCTATTCAATAAACTGAAGATAGGTGGCACTGACGAATGCACTTGTGGTACCAGGAAAATGGCTGCTGAACATCTGCTGCAAAACTGCCCGACATACGAGGACCAGAGAAAGCACATGTGGCCATCACCAGTGGCAACACTAGACAAGCTCTATGGCAGTGTCGACAGCCTCGGGATGACCGCTGCTTTTTTCTAAAAAATACAGGTTGGCGTTTGACAACGTACGAAGAAGAAGAAGATGGTGATATACTGTTTCTGATGGTGAGATACTGTTGAATGTGAAGTGCAAATGTGACTGAGACAGCAGACTTCTATGCTGCAGGTTGTGGTGCACTGATAAAGCGATGGTATATATGTAACATTGGTGGAAATTATGTTGAAAAATTAGGTACAATGTAAGTGCAATAATGTATGGTTTTAAAGTTCACATATTGTTTCTGTTTTTCTTTAAATAGCCATTGTAACAGCTATTTACTGACTTTCCGCCATACATACACCTTACACCTTGCTGCATACAGTAAATTGTTTGGTTTTTTTCAGATGTTTCCTCTTTTTAAAAATAAATTTATTCCTCACCGTAAACTGGAATGGAAAGATTCTTGGCAATGTAAGAGAGACTGTGAACCCCTCAATGTTTTAAATGCATCTTCTGCCTGCAGAGCACTGCTTTCACCAATTTCCTCCAAAATTCTGTTTGATGAGGCTGTTTGTTGATCTTGCAGACTCTGTCTGTCGAGACCAACTAAAACATACTCTGAGTTGTTCATCTGCATCAAGATTTCAGTTAAGGCTTCTGAAAGCAAATTGTTGGCGTTTTCATCTGTGTTAGAAGAAAGACAAATGCAAGAAATTAACATTTAGTCTGGGAATAAATGAATGTGCTTTCTTTATTTACTTCTTTATCATATTTGCCTTTTCGTATACATTGTGCCACAATTTTCTTCTTTTTTTTTTTTATTTTTTATAGCGTTTGCTTTATTTCTCTAATCCCCAAGGCGGTGGTTTTTATTTTGCGCCTGTTGGCCCAGTGCATCCGACTTCAGCATGCATTTTATGTAAGGGTCTGCTTCCTCCTGCATTTTCTAAGGGTTTGCTTCCCCAGGGTAACGGCCGGTGCTATGATGGGAGTCGAACCCAGCACCTTCTGGTTGTGAGCCGTGTCACTTAACCACTAGCCCACGCCGTCCCCTCCAATTTTCATTTGAACTGCAGTATCTGCTTCGTTTTGCCCAACACACAAACATTTTGCATGTCTTTTTGGGGGAGTAACTCTCCCTAGTCTACCTGCAAGGATGCAAGTGGTTTGAAGTTAGACTTCTTTCTTTTAGATGATTTACCACCAAAGACTCACATGTTTCATCTACGAGGAGCATTCTGATATTAGGGTGCCAGAGACTTAATCCTTGCCCTATTACTAGGTACAGTCTAGCAGCATAAAGGTCTGGAACTGGAGTTTTGTTGTCAGAGGCAATGTGTTGTGCATGTCTTGGAAGCATCTGGGTAGAATTGAGAGCCTATACTTATATGCATTGGCTTTAGGAGCATTTGGGGACCACATAACCTACAAGTCTGGGTCTGAACTCTGTAATTTCTGATCACGTCTTACATATTAATAAGACAGAGACTATGTTGATTTTACGTGAACAATTACAGAGAAGTTAACACATCAGTGACATCGGTATCACGTAAGTTCGGGTATTCAAATACCTAAGTAGTATGTTCACTGATAACGGCAGCATAGACTATCAAATTGAACCGATTTTGAAACACCCTAGAGTGCTTCTTTCAACTAATAGGAGGCTGATCAATACCCTATTTATACCTACATTGTGTTACCAATGCCAATCTTGGTCCTTACTAGCAACCCATAAGAGTAAGATCCAGAACTGTGAGATGCGCTGTGTGATAAGTGCAGCCGGAAAGACAATCCGTTACTGAATCTGCAACACCCCGCTGAGACATACAGTGGGAACAAACCCAGTTAGTGCCTACATTGACTCGCAGCCTCCCACTTGGTGATAACAAGAAATCTACGCATCTCACCTCTCTGCGGCGCCATATGGCAAGAGCAGTAGGACAAAAGAAGAAGAAGATGTACGAAATTCACTGATAAATTAAATACATTAAATGTTTATCTAGCTGCAAATTTAATTATCCACTCTTAATGATTATGTAGCTTTTGTTTAAAGCAATATTGATATATCTCAACTTATAATTTTCTAGCCAACAAAGGGTTTTCCAAATGTAATGCACACAGTTAAATTTCCAGAATACAGCCACTAATAAACTCTCCCACCCACTCTCTAACCATTACTGGGTCCTCCCTAATGCATCCGGCCATGAAAATTTTTAAGTTGAGACTAGGACATGTTATTCCCCCAAAATAAGTGTGCATTGCTGGATGCTCAGCATGTTATACTATATGGGGAATGATGATGCTGAGCAGCTCTGGTGTGGTTACTCAATCCCTGAGCATTAGCCATGCAATTTTAGTACTACAAGATTGCCTCTTTACAGAATACACCATATGGAGGTTACTTCAGGGTCTAGGCTGATGTTCAACCCTGGAACTTGCACATGAGCGTCACAATTTGTTTTGCATCCCACTGTCATAGTTATTAAGTATATTAACATAATTTTATATCTTTCATTTTATAGTGCATTTTTATACATACTAATGAAGCTGGCAAGCATTTAAGTAAAGATAACAATTACTTGAAACAGATTTCAGAGACATAATGTCTGGGTTCCCTTCTCCAAAGAGGGCACACTTGACTATAAAAGACTGAACCGGAGCTATTATAGCACAAGGTCCTCCTTCGTACTGCACTAGGGCTGTGGGTGAAGCATCGCTGAATACAAACCCTGTAAGAAATAATATATATATATATATATATATGAAGGCTTTCTAGAGCAGCCAGTAAAAGCTATTTTTTGCAAAATATGTTCAGTATTATTTTGAACAAGAATCTGACAAAGTTTTTTGTTTTTTTAGTGTAAATAAATGTCTCACATATTCAGAAACTAAATTAGTTGCAGATTATTGAAGATATGTTTTGTTTAACAGTATGAAAAGGTGTATTTTTGTTCTTTTTACCTTGGATTAAAGTCAAACTATACATCTCAAGTGCTTCATTATCAAGGTAAAGAAAGGTGTATGCAGTTATTTTTTTAATGTTATTTAAATATTTTTTTTTTTAATTTATAGATAAGCTTTCTCTAAAAATTGTATAAATGTTCGAGATGAACCAACATTGGGTTATTTGCAGTCTTCTGCAACTATTGATGATCACACATCTGCCATTTACAACCATGAAGAACTGAACGATCTTAATTCATAATTTGGGGCTCCCCATGGTCAAAGCAGATTTACTTGGATCAAGCCTTGATTAATGCAAACTTTCCAAGGAAAATACCTGAGTTACTTTGTTTCACAGTTGTCATGAGCAGTTTATGCCTTATTTCAGAAAGGAAGGAAGATGACCTTGTGTTCTGCTCCAGTGTAGAATCTAACCAGTCGCGGTCTAGCCTTGTTCTCATGTTTTAGTCCATTATGGATGCGGCCAGGCCACAGATTAGACTGGAATTCACACTAATTGATGACTTTCACTTGTCCACGGAAACATGTTGTGATTTTCCATTTGGATTAGTTAATTCGTTCATTTTGAGGTGTTTTTCTCTTTGATTATCTTGGAATGGTCTTCGGCTATTAGCAATAGTATTTCGGTTACCCTGTGTCATATTTCCACAGTCCAGTGCACACGGCTGAACCTCATAAGATTGGCACCCTTCGCCCTGTTTGCCGACAGTGCTGGTTTTGGTGTGACTGGGAAATGTACACACGGACCAATAATAATGGCCTTTGAGAAATTGGACCCTGCCCGGTTAGCAGTACGTCCATAACACATCGTTCATTACGGTGAGCGATATTGTCGAGAGGTAAGGCACTCGCCTCTCAAAGCGAGAAACAGAAACGGTGGCAATTGAATCCTGCAAGTTTCAAGCGACTCCTGGTCTCAAAGGAGGTGGGACTAGAGTACCTGCAGTCATCTTGACGTTGTCTTGCCACTGGTCCAAAAAAGCTCGGGACCATAGAGTGAGGCTGATGACCAGCGCAGTTTCTTTCTCACTATAATCCATATACAGCGCAAGTTACGTCATCAAGATAAAACCGTCTGATGATGTCGCCATAATCGCTTGCGATAGGCAACTAAATAGAATCAAAAAAAATTCACAAGAATGTCAACTATTCATAGACTCCTTTAAATTGGGTCTCATGTTGATGTTGCTGCATAATGGAAACTGATTTCCATCCACTCCAGTCAGACATGCTATGCACATCAAAGAAACCAACGATAACCTTAAAACAGAGCTGGAACTGTCTTAAATGCAGCAAGAGTGACTGGCACTTCTGTTATGACCTGAAGATTGTGGCTCTGTTGATAGGTCAAAGTAAAAGTAACTAGTGTGTCCTTTGCAGAATATCACTTCTTACAACTATGAACCTATTTTGCTGTTATAAGTTTCTTGGCAGGTGTGCAGTACGGTAGGTTGACATCACTTTTCAGGGGAATGTGCAACATCCAGCACTGGCAGAAATGTATCATATCCTGCTATCTCCCTTATATACCAAACTCTGTGATGAAAATCTTTGTTAAAGCCTTAAACTGTGCTTGATAATTTGCAAGTATTTTCCTGACAAATTCCCTTGACTTGGTGAATCGAAAATTAAAGAGGGAATTTTTGTCAGCCCTCAGATCCGCTAACTCTTCAGAGATGAGATGTTAGACAAGTTGCATTATAGTGATGAGACAAAAGCTTGGGACACACTTCATCTGGTCTCAACTAACTTTCTCTGGAATATCAGAGCAGAATACTGCCAGGAACTGGTTGAGGACATGTTGTTTGTTTCTATTTCACAAACTTGGCTGCGGCATGTTCTTAAAGATCTATGTTCTTCATTCCTACTTGGATTTCATCCCCGACAACTGTGACATGGTTAGTGATGAGCACAGTGAACATTTTCACCAGGAGAAACAATACTAAGGAAACTGGTCCACCTCAATGTTGGCTGACTACTGTTGAACACTGGTCAGACATAGAAGCGGTCTTTGACTGGTTCTTTAATTCATTGTTGATTTCTCAGAAACAGTTACCAATCTGGCATTTTCATGTCATAGTCGTGTTTAATGCCTTGAAATTTTTTTAAAAAAAGGTTACTTTTATCTAAGAAAATTGACTTTTATCAAAATGAGTTATCCAGTGTAAGAAGTCAAACTATTTAACAAATGTACCGGTATTTAACTGTTGAATTACGTACATTAGTTAAACATAGCAGGTTGCAAAATGCCTCTAACATATTTTATATAGCCAGATTTCAATTACCATTTTCGATCACAGAAGGAAATAGATTATCAGGAAACACAATTTGGACTTATTCTTCGTTATTCATGCCCAAACAACTTACTTAGTCACTCCTCTGTCTCTTATAGACTGTTTTATGTTATTATCCCAATTGACTTTTGATCATCCTCAGTCATCTAAATCCTTGTCATTTTGCTTCCCATGCCAGTTGTGGTAATTTATCTTTCATTCTGCAGACATGACCAAACTACCGAAGCTGGGATTGCTCCATTCATACTTGCAAGGGCTGAACTTCAAGATCTTATTGTATTATCTGATTGCCGACCTTGTCTCTTCTTGTCACCTGGGCGACTTTCATTAGATATCTTATTTCTGAGACCTAGGACTGTCTTTTCTGAGTTGTGATCACTGCCCATCACTGACATTTATAAGTAAAATCTTGTAGGCTATATCGGTGAAGCATTCAGCCTTCTTAGTTTTCTTACTTATTTCTGTTTTGCAGAGGAATCCTGCTTTATGAAAAGAACAAAGTTTGCTGCTCCCTGAACAACCAACTCTTCTTTGATACCTCCCTTCTGGTATATTACAGTCCCTCAAACAATCACAACTTTTCCCCTCATAAACTTGGATCAGTAATAAGGTTTTTCTCAACTGATGAGGTTTGTCCTACAGCTTGTTTGAAGTCATGTTGTCACTTTGCTCCATCCATGGAATGTTGTCACTCTCTTCATTCGTGGTGTCAACAGGCTTGATGTGAAATGTTATGTACATCCATAAATTGATGGAATTATGAAAAACAATATAAATTACAGGTGACACAGGTAGAAATCTTAAAGAAAGAGCACTGCTGGTATCGTTTATAATGGTAAAGCATTAATAAGCATTAATTAAGTTCACTATTTTTGGAATCAATCATGCAAACTCATTGCCTTTTTAAGTTACATTGAATTTTATTTTTTAATTGTAACAACAGAGTAATTTTTAGTAAAGTTATAGTCTAGTTAAGTAAATATGTTATACTTTAGTATAAGATAAGTTATTAACTTGTGTTATAGAATCTATAATTATCTATAATAGAGTTATAAATCCACTTATTATTTGATAATTATACTTATTTAGTCTATAGTTAATGCAGTGAGTATATATGAATGAGTATTAAGTATTATGAGTATGAATGATAGATTATTATAATCATTATATTCATTGTGGTGGCTGATATAATACCACCAATGATAATATAAATATAGGGGGGGGGAGTTGGAATCTGATGTGATTGACCAATCGAAGTCAATTATTTATTTTTATTAACATATACTTTAACTATGATTTACATACGCCATGCCATTAATGATATAGTATTAGTACATTGATTTTGCTACCTTGAGCCCATCGTGAAAACACATCCTCTTTAAGCGATGAGCCCCAAAGCAAAGACTTTAAGTCACGGACCATTGACTCGTCCATATTAGTATATCCCAGAGAAGCCATGTTACTGTAAGGGGAAAAGTATATGCCTAACTGCGTTGATCTTACATTTATGCAAACTGAAATTGTATTTTTTGAAAATGGAAGTTATGTTTAAAATAATATCTGCTGTCCACCATGTTGTTTATGACAACTTCAAATCTCGGAGGCGGAGACGATGCGAGAAAGTATAGTGTTAGTGAGAATCACATAAATTAACCGAAACAATTTATAATTTAAACGTTATAGAAGAATCCATCAATCAATCGCAACCGTTCGGGTCCCTAAGGAGTATAAATCTAAATTAAATACACCCAATGTCTTTTTGTCGTGCTCCATTCTTTCCAACTATGGCTAAGTCTTTCCTGCAGCCTTTCCGTTTTCCGCAAGCTCTCTTCTCCATTAGTGTTATTAACTTAACTTAACGTTTATATACTGGTTTAGAAGACTCATTAGAGTCTGTATACAACTAGTTACATTTGCATTACCCTGCGCTGAAAGCTATACACATCCAATCTATTCTTATAAACATTAACTGCCCCTGCCTCCACTATCTCCTGGGGCAAAACATTCCAAGCATTCATCACTCATATGATAATATCCAATCTGGACCGTTCTTTAGTTAATTTGTATGTGTGCCCTCCTGTTCTCGTTGGTGGTTGTATTTTTAAAAACTTGTTTTACTCTAATTTAGCCTTTCCTGTGATTATCTTATAAACCTGTATTGTCACCTCGAATTCTTCTCTTTTCTATACACTGTAGACAGGTTTTTCTGAGTCTTTCCTAATAACTGTAATTCTTGAATCTCGCTATCAGTTTTGTCGCTCGTCTTTGTATCCTTTCATGCATGTTTATATCTCCTCTTTGATAAGGACTCCACATCTGTAGACAGTACTCCAATCTAGGTATAACTAATGCTTTTTACAGTTTGACTATCACTTCCTTGCTCCTTTGTTTAATATTTTTTTTATCATACCTAACATTGCTTTTGTTTTATTCACTGCTACCTGGACTTGCTCACTCACCTTACCTGTATGATCTATTATAACCCCTATGTCCCTTTCATTATCTATCATTCTAATATTGTTCTCTCCTATTCTGTAATTATGTTCCATATTGGATCTACCCATGTGGATGACTGTACACTTATCTGTATTAAACTCCATTTGTCATCTCACAGACCAGTCTTAAAGTTTATATAAATCTGACCTCAAAATATTCACTTCTGATACAGATGAGACACTCCTACGTAGTTTTGTGTCGTCCTAAAATTTCTCAATCTTATTTTTTTTATTTTTTTTTATTTTATGTGTTTGCCTCACTAGTTTCTACTGGCGGAGGCGCGCCTATTCCGACCCAGACCGCAGTCAATTTGGGCGATATTAAGACGCATAAACCAGTTCTTGGATGCGTGTGTGTATCTGTTTGTACCTAGCCTGGTATTTCCGTGATGTTCCTCCCGTTGTTCCTCGCTTTTGATGTTCCTAGTTGTCCGCCGTAGGTATTTGCATAAATATGCACAATAGTTTTCCTGGGACCATTTTTATTTTCTGTCATACTTGATTCGGATCTCTTTTTTTTTGTTTCCTGATTTCTTTCTTTCTTTTTTTTTTTCCCCCTTCTTTCCTTCTTTTTTTTTTTTTTTTTTTTTTTTTCCTTCTATTTTATAAAAAAAAATATAAAGCCCCCTCATACATTTTATACACAATTGTGAAGATAGCAGTGTAGTGAGGTGTACAACGAGAATGAATTAGATGGAATGATTGGGAAATATAACAAACAATATACTTGATACATAAGGATTAAGAGTACAATATAAATTAATTGAAAAGTGTCTTCCTTCTGTTGTGAGGCCCATCTGTGTTGACTTCCTTCTGTCTGGTCTTGGTGTATCAGGTTTTGCCTGCTCTCATATTTTTCCATCGCATTCATGTACTCCAACTTGTAAGCGATTCACTGATTTGTGTGTCACCTTGTAGATCCCTCATCTCACCTGTGCCCTCTAGCTCTCGCAGTCAATTATGTGTTGAATGTGTGGTAGGCTCAGGAACAGAAGAACAATAGAAAGGTAGATAATTGATTAAATAATTATAGATAAAAAAGGTTGATGTAGTAGTAGTATAATTATATTAAGTGTGGATATATAGTGGTGAGGATGCCCGCAGAAGGGATATACATATATAAACCTATAAATACATACATAAGTGTAAATTAAAATGTCCACATATATATACTCATACGTACATATCTACACACCTACATATCTACACACCTACATATGTGCACATCTACATGTGTGCACACTGTAGCGTTCGTGATTTGTCACACCCACTTGCTATATAACCGATGGGCTAATTGTAGTGTGATTCCGTTACATCATCAGTCGACGCATCCTCCCACTGAATCCACAAGCATCGACCACCGATCACCACGTGCAAGGCACAGGCGACACAGAAACTGTGGCCAAGCTAGAGCAACCCACCGAGTCTATCGCCACATGGGCACCTGTGTGTTAATTTACCCACGGACAACAATATGTCAAATTTAGTAGAATGTAAGAACACGAAGCACCAAATTTTTAAGTCGCGAGGTATACCACTGTCATTTTCAGATCCAACTCCGCACGTGGAAAATGGACCTCCTGCACCGCAGGAGAATAACCCCGTGTGCAGTCATCGCAGGAAAGACGAATCTTACGCATCGTCGGACTGCGCACCAAACAAAGTGTCAAGACCTGCTATGTCTCCAACAGCCCACCAAGAACACTTAGAGATGGTCGCACATGTCAGCAGGGCATTTCTGCTCGCTCCGGCACATGGCTAGAGGGTACACGTCTGTCCTACAGGGAGACCACTCTCTTCATGTATTGAGCAAAGAGATGAATGGTATTGCCTTCCGTAATCAGAGCCAGGAGCTGCCAATAATGCTGCCATAAAATGGGACATCCACCTCCGTGAGGCTTGTGCAAATTCATCAATTGCCCACAAAACTCACAACCCAGCATCAAGGTCTCTTTTGGGTAAACAACAAACAAACAAAACAAAAACAAAAAAAACAAAAAAAAAACTAAGTGACAGCTGTACACACAGTTATTTTGGTATGGAAGACTGTGTGGTCATAGAATTTCAGAAAGGGTGTGCCCTTAGCACGCTCCAGGATGTCTGAGACGCCCAGCTCGTCAAGTTATCAACAAGAAAAAATGTGATATTTTGTTTCTCTAAGTACGGTGACCCTACCAATAGTCATTTTTATACTGCTGGATTCGTCACGTCCATCTACACACGATTTTTGCCGGTAAAAGCACCGCATGCTAGATCACAAATGGCTTTTGACCGATTTATTATTTTTCCACCGATTGGGCCAGGCCGACTTTTTGGGGGGAAAGGTGAAGTAGGTTGTTGGGAAAGATCTTTATCTTGTACATCCGCCCATTTTACTTGTTTAGATGACAGAACTACGCTTGAAATGGAGACCAACAGTTGTGTCGATATTGTAAACACAGTATCGATTCTTTGTTATGGTTTCCATGGTTTTCCATCGGAGCGCCTAGGCCTTATCCGGGAAGGTCCAAATATTTAAATTTTTCCGAAAAATTCACATTCATCTTATATCAATATCCAAATCATTTATAAATATCAATTGGTCCCAAAATTGAGGCCTGTGGCATTCCACTTTTTACTTCACACCACTCAGAGTACTCCTTATTTATGCCAACCCTCTGCCTTCTTCCCATTAACCAATTGTTTATCCATTTGGCAACCACTTCACCTATCCCATGTGATTTTAACTTTCGAAATAATCTTTTATGAGGTACTCTATCAAAGGCCTTTGCAAAATCTAGATAAATAACATCCACTGGCTCCCCTTTATCTATCATTTTAGTAACTTCCTACATGAATTCTAAATAGATTTGTTAAGCACGATCTCCATCTAGTAAACCCATGCTGACTATTTCATATTATATTAAACTTTTCTAAAAGCATTACACTGTTTTCTTTGATTATTGACTCTAACAATTTCCAGCCTATGCTCGTTAAACTCACTGATCTGTAATTTGCTGGATCTGATTTTTTGCCCTTTTTGAATAAGGGGATCACTCCTGCATCTTTCCAATCCCGGGGAACAATCCCTTTTGCAAGTGATTGAGAACAAAAAATAGCCAATGGTTTTGCTAGTTGGGCTCTAATTACAAACAGCAATTTTCGATGGATACCATCTTGACCTGGACATTTTTCCACTTTCAACGCCTATTATATTTTTAAAACCATTTCCTCTGTAATACAGATTGGTCTTAATCCCGCTGTATCCATGTCTCTTTCAAAAATATCTTGGTGATCTTGGAGCAGTCCTCTTTTGTATAGACTGTGCCAACGTACTGATTGAGTAGATTAGCTGCCTCCCTATTCTCGTTTTTTTTATTTACCTGCCTCTATATATTTTTTTTCCATGTTTTATTTTTAGCTCCTCTACATTTAACTACAAATCTAGTTATCCACTTTTTACGCTTGGGGTTTACCTCCCTACATGGAACACATTTCTCTTTTAGCTTTTATAGAACTGTTTTAAAACTCTCCCACTCTTGTTCAACATCTGTTCTTCCGACAATATCTTTCCAAATTATGTGGTTCGCTGCCTCTTTCATCTTGTTAACATCCGCCTTAGAGTAGTCGTATGTTTGCGTGTTTTTGTTTCATTCTTTTCTTGCTATAAGATACCAAGGGATGATTTGATGATCACTTGAACCAAACAGTTCCCCAACGGCAACGTTTTCAATTTTCTTTCTGGAAAGTTGAAATCCCCCATTAATAATAATTTCCCTTCACTTCCCTTTTCTATGCTACTAATCAGCTCCTCATCTTCCTCTTTTTGACAAGATGGACATCTATAGCACAGTCCAATCACTGTTTTTTTCACCCCCACTTTCTATTTCTCCCCATACACTTTCAGTTTTGTTACCACATGATAAATCATCTTTGATCGTTATATTAACTGAATTTGTACATTATAATAAAACGCAATCCTCTAGCCTTGTCTCTAACTATCCTATCTTTCGTTAACATTGTATATCCCTCTATTTCAAGTTCACTATCTACAATGTCCTCATATGTTCATGATTCTGTTAACCCTATTATATCTGGTTTTTGTTCTTCTACATACAGTTCCAATTCTTCTCTTTTATTTACTATGCTTCTCACATTTGCATATAAACATTTTTGCTTGTAATTTTTTATGTTTTTTTCAATTTTTACTTTTGCTTTTTAATTTTTGCTTTTCGACTACTTATTTCACACCCCAACTCTCCTCTTTGACTGCATCCTTTTTAGACCCTTTTTGTAGGCCTATCTTTAGTCTCATACTTCTTAGACCTTACTAGTTTATATTTGTAACACAAAGATTAAATATATACTTCACTACAGCATGCTGTTCTATCTCATATCGATGTAAACCTCTCCTGTCTAGAATTTTACTGTTGTCTACTTTCACATCAATAAATTCCATACCCATGTCTGCACACATCACCTGCAACCTAAGGTTGATACCTATTATCTTACTATCTAAATAGTCTGACCCATCTGCTCTATCTAAAATGCCCATAATTGTGACCTTTCTGAACTTTTTCCCTTAAGTGTTCCCATAAGACTCTTGTATGTTAGCATAATTATTTATGTACCATCTCTCTTGACATTATTTGTTCCTACCAATACCATAACATGACTGTTTGCTCTGTCACCTATCCTCTTTATTCTCCACTCCATGTTCTCAATTTTTGCTCCCCCGATATCCATTTTTTTTCAAACATTTTGTGTTGTTTAGACAAATGTCTGCCAACCTCCCTCACCATTGAATCCCCTACTACCAATACTGAACCCTCACCTATATTTGCATACGTCTCTGCAAAGATCTCTGCCCTGTGTACTGTTTGCTCAATAGAATCTATTTCCCTTACTTTCAGTTCCTATTTCCTTCTCTAACCCATACCTAACTGACAACCCATACCTAACTGACAACCCATACCTAACTGACAACACCTAACTGACAACCCATACCTAACTGACAACCCATACCTAACTTGCAGTGATTTGATTTTATCACCTTGACTACCCAACTGCAGCTTTTCAAAAACGTCATCAATTTTCTGTTGTTTCACTTACATTTTCATCTGTCTCTTTTCTATCTCCTCCAATCTCTTCCTGTTTGTCCTAATACTGCATTCCATTCGAACCTGCCTCTCTTCTACTCTGCACACCCTTCATATAACTTTTACATCTTCCAACGTTGTATCTATCCCTACACTAATACAAACATTGCCGCCACACAAATCACACAATCTATCCTGGCCTTTCTTCGTCGAATTTCGCCTGGTCTTAGCGGATATAGGCTACTAATTAGACTATGCTATTTATTTCCGTTAGCCAATACGTTATGCTAATACCTAATATAACGTATACTTGATACAGCAACACAAAAATTCAAATGTCGTTGGTATTTACCTTACAACAAGTTATCTATAAATACTAGGCCTACACTAAATTTACACACTGTGTAACACAGTACACTAACTTACAGACAGTTACTACCGCTCACTATACCACATTTTTTTTATTATGTCAAGTCACTAACTATCTATTACAAACAGACCACTTTATTTGAAAATACGTATGCTACAGTAAACTACAATAACAACAACTACGTTATTTTTACACCAATTAATTCTCAACACTTATTATACTCATCTGAAAATATATAGATTTCTGTACTGTCAATTCTAATTCACCACCATCTCGAACAACCGGAAGTGTACAGGCAATATCTTAGCCGGACTGCTTGAGCCCAGCCTGTTTCCAAGGCCGCCATTTGGAGGCGATATACCGTCTTGCTCAGTTTTGATTCGTTGACCCTTACGCAAGCAGCCAGCTATGAGTCGCTGGTCACTCTCAGCGCATTCACTGCTACATTTTCGCATCCAACTCCTTCCCCCCCCCCCCCCCCTCCGCCGCTTTCCACTGAAGAATGTTTGAAAAGAAACTCAATAAAGGGCAGGTGGGGTGAGCCAATATGCAATAAGGTTAATTCTGTAGCCCTGCTAACTATGCTATCTAGCTGCTAGTATATTGAGAGGAGAGGAATAGCATCTTCAATGGGGACAAACAAAACATACTGATTGGACAATGTTGGGGTAAAACAAAACATACTGATTGGACAATGTTGGGGTCAAACAAAACATACTGATTGGACAATGTTGGGGACAAACAAAACATACTGATTGGACAATGTTGGGGACAAACAAAACATACTGATTGGACAATGTTGGGGACAAACAAAACATACTGATTGGACAATGTTGGGGTCAAACAAAACATACTGATTGAACAATGTTGGGGACAAACAAAACATACTGATTGAACAATGTTGGGGTCAAACAAAACATACTAATTGAACAATGTTGGGGACAAACAAAACATACTCATTGAACAATGTTGGGGACAAACAAAACATACTCATTGAACAATGTTGGGGACAAACAAAACATACTCATTGAACAATGTTGGGGTCAAACAAAACATACTGATTGGACAATGTTGGGGTCAAACAAAACATACTGATTGGACAATGTTGGGGTCAAACAAAATATACTGACCAAGACAGCACCTCACTTTCACGCAATTCTCGACGGAAACGGGATGTTTTATGGTAGTCTAGCAAACGAGGTAGAAGATCGACTTAATCAACGTAATAGTGAGCGACAGGCAGATGAAACCAAGCATTGCACGAGTGGAGGACCCCAGTTTACCTACATCAACAAACTTGGAATGATTGGAAAGTTACTGCAACCCGCCACTTAACGCCCTTCTCATAGCTCACAAAAGAAACTTAGTTATTGTGGGCATCATTCAACAACAACAACAACCTGCATGTCTAAGACTCAGCACGATTTGGCATGTCAATAACACTCGAAGATGTACACTACCCCCCCCCCCCCCTACCACCACCACCACCACCACTAATCCGGTGTTTACCATTACCGCGACATGTCATGTTATTATCTGTCCATTAAAACTAAATTCTCTGACTTTATGTACACGCCCTTGAAATTAGCACTTTCCCTTTTACCTCTATCTTATGTTTCACTGGCTGGTCTCCACCGGAAGTTTTTGTTATGTTGTAGATAAGGGCCTGATTGGAACGCAGCGCTCCACGCGGACGGGACATCTTTCGGTCAAATCCTATCTCCTGTCTTTTCAATTCACCAGTTTTATGGTTTTCCTTTCCTGCTTGACTAAAAGGACAATGGACAGGAAATAGGTCGGGTTTTATGGCAGAGTGGACATATATATATATATATATATATGAGTATATAAATACATGTGCGTGTATATGTGCGTATATGTATGTATGTATGGAGGGATGGATGGATATATGTATGTATGTATGCATGTATGTATGTATGTATGTATGTATGCATGTATGTATGAATGTATGTATGTATGTATGTATGTATGTATGTATGTATGTATGTATGTATGTATGTATGTATGTATGTATGTATGTATGTATGTATGTATGTATGTATGTATGCATGTATGTATGAATGTATGTATGTATGTATGTATGTATGTATGTATGTATGAATGTATGTATGTATACATGGGTGTAAGTATTTGTATGTATGCATATACGTATACATGCGTGTGTATATGTGTGTATAAATATGTGTGTAACAGACCTTATGTTTGCCCTGGCCATTATTCTAACTTAGAACATTCTCACACTCATCCACATCATTCCTGACTATACTCAGTAAATGACATATCACACAGCAGGTGGCATATTTATTATTTAATACTCATACCAGAAAAATGAGTAGAGAAATTTCAAACACAATATAATACATATCATCTTAACTAAGCATTCTATTATTATATATATGTTAATATACATATTAACTAAAGCGGAAATTTTAAGCATTAGCTCTTGATGGAATTCCCAACTATCTAAACCCCAGTTCTATTGCCTTGCAATTACATCACACACACCTCGCCTTTACTGCGTCCTCAACACACCTATCAAATACTCTTCCTCACTCAAATCCCCTCAGGCGGGCGATCTGGACATACCTCTTTCACATTGTGTCCTGCTTACAACACAACGTTCAGATTATCAGTAAATATAAAACTGACACATCTACTTGAGCGATCCTATTCTATCACTAACATCGTGCAACAGTCTATCAATCTCTCCTCTATCTAAGTCGGTGAGCTAAACATACTATCTAAATTCCGTCTCTCTCTCTCTCTCTCTCTCTCGCTCTCATCTCTCTATCCATCCTCCTCTCCATCCAGTCTGCCTGAGCTAAACTTTGTCTCGAGTTATATATCCTCAAGCAAAGTCAGAGCTTGACCAATGGATCTCAGGGGATGGCTATATTCAGTCTTATTGGAACGAAACACTTTGCACACCTGTCACTCATTCTCTCACAGCAAGCCCCGCTGCCAATCCGTCTGTCAATCATTCTCTCCCTACCCAAATCGGAAGGCCAGTGGTCAGCTCCTACCTGTCCACATTCTTTGCCCCAACTCTGTTCTCCTTTGTTGAGACGGTGAGTGCTCTTGACACGCATTCAGGTACATTTGTTATCAGCAACCGCATCACCCCTGTCCTAAACTCTCTGCTCCGGCGGGAACTGTTACATATGTATGGATATATTTATATGTGCCTGTGAGTGTGAAAAGATATATGTATGTGCAAAAATGAATAGATATGTATCAGCAAGTACATATGTACATTCATTTATATGGGCATTCATTTTTATGTGCATTCATGTATGCTTTCACAAATAAATGTATGTCACCTTTCACCTCACAAAGTGTAACTCCCACCATCTCACTTTTCAAATCATGGGAATCTTCACCTCACATCACTCAACATTTTGTTTTAAAATTGTGCAATAAAGAATTTAAAAAAAAAAAAAAGGTAGCATCAACAATGCGCAGCCCCACGCCCTATGTGTAAACCTGCTGTTGACACGGTCTAACTACACGCTACTGTATCCAAGTTTTAGAGTTTGAACAAGTCTAAACTAATACATACATTTTCTGTTCAAGAAAATGCTAAAGACTTAACTTCATTGATTATTTATTGGTTCGCTGGCCCTGACGCTAGCAGTCACCTATGGGTCGCTGACCGCTGCAGCTCATGCACTGCCATACACCTATTTGATAATGTGCCGTATTCTAGTTGTGGTCGAACTCTAAGCACACGTATTCTCGGGACACCTTGCTGATACTTAGAACGGAGGTATGTAGGGGTCGCTCGTTACTACTGGAGGTGGCAAGACGTCTTGCCACCTTGGAGTCCTTGTCAGTTGGAGACCCAAACAAAAGGAAGGAAAGAAAAGGGGCAGGAGAGATGGTTAAAGAAAAAGTAGGAAGCCAAGAACAGCGAAAGATTTTTTAGATTTGCCCTGCCCTGCTCAAGCCCAGCCAGCTAAGGAAACTCGTCATCAGGATATCACGACAGCAAATGTGCTGACCGGTGTGGACCACGGCGAGAACATAACGAGACACTTGAGCAGCCGTGGTCATCCACTGCACCCGAGTTCATATCCAGTCCTCCTGACTTGTCTTGCCACTGGATAACATTGGACTCGGGCGAGAGAGTGAGGTCGACGAACCGCGCAACCCTTTCTCACTTAAATCAAATTCATCGCCCAAATCATTCTCTTTACATTTATCCAGTACTAACAGAGTCGATTCCTGTGACGACGGGCGAACGGTGAAGAGGAGAGCGTAAGTCCGCTGACAAGATAAACTACAGTCAAAAAGCTGCGTACCAGTTGCGGGACTCCTGGCTGAGCAATAAAGAGGACGAGGTGCATGGATTTGTTGACAATCATGATCAGCGTCTTCAGAAGCGAACTTTCCATGTTTTCACTGCCTGCAAGTATGCTGATCCCAAATCGGACTCGTCAGCCATCTCCGCACCCATCCCAAACCCGGATTTACAGAATACTCGACTGGAAGGACCTGCTAGGTGCAAAAGTAAAGGTCCTCATCACTCATGATGGATGAACAACACATGCTCCACATGGAAGTAGATGGGTTTAAATGATCGATTGATTGATTGATTGATTGATTGGTTGATGGTTCTACTAGCTGAAAGTGACAAGAACTTCAAGAATTGAAGAATCAAGTAAAAAAAACATGTCAGGAAAATGGAACGGAAGTTAACACCAAGAAAACGAAAACCGTGATCATTAGCAAAGTAAGTTGAAGGCCAATCTGCTCTATATATATAGGGACAAATAATCACGTACTAGAACAAGCATATAGGTTGAAAATATAATAATAGAGTAAAGACGATGCGAATAAAATCAAATAATAATATGGATAGCAAAATCTGTTTTCATCAACAAGAGATAAATACTGACGTCCAAACTTAGAACACAAAAAATCACGAAGCGGTATGTAAACTGGTCATTGAGTCGATTCATATCGGTTGTCCGCCAGTTTCATTATGGCTCGAGTACTGCTCAAAGATTAATTGTCTGTAGCGAATTGTTTGCTGTTCAGTCCGAGACTTCTAAAGTTCTTCATCAAAATGATTGAGGCCACGATCTTAGATCTATTGTTCTCTGACGACTGCACTTTACAACTGCTCAGAACAAGATATGCAATTCACCTTGCCGGAGTTTTCGGCGCTACGCAGTAACTTTGGACTCACGACTATAACTAGGAAAACTGAGGTACTCATCTCCAGCTTTTCCTGGGAAGTCGTACATTGAACAACCTTCTTAGGCAGTATTGTCACCCGTGTGACAAATATCAACTCTGAGGTAAATATCAGGATTGTAAAGACGAGCTTTGTGTTTTGGGAGACTGCAAGCAAACGTCTGATACCGACATTGAATCATTGTTGCATCCAATGTAAAAGTGTATCGTTCTGCAGTGTTGAACTCTCTGCTGCAGATCTGCGAAACATAGACAGTGTAATGCAGACACGCAAAACAGCTGGATCATTTTGACTTGAGCTGTCTGCTCTGGATCGGGTGACAGCACAAAGTATCGTCTCTGAAATTCTTAGCAAGACTAACATGTTGAACATCCATTTGCTTCTGGAAAAAAAGCTCAGATAAGATGGACGGGACATGTTGTTTGCATGTCCGATGAGCGCATCCCCAAGCAGCTGTTATATGGTTTAGCTCAGAACAGGCAGACGCTCATTAGGGGCACAGAAGAAACGCTTCAAAGTCTTCTTCAAAGGGTCTCCGAAAAGCTTCAACATTGATGTCACTTCCTGGGAGTTGTTTGCACTGAACCGTTCCACCTTGCGCATGGCGTCATATTAACTATTCACACAACTATCTTGTTCTAACTTACTAACACACCTTAACGCAAAACCTCATGATGTACACAACTTATTTTATAATTTTCACATGCGATGAGCCACTATTATTTTATGGAATGGAAACATGTACGATCAACAAACGGTTGGAGAGGAGCCCTTTCCAGTGTGTATATATATAACAATGAGACGTTTATCGTGGAAAGCCAGGAAGAGAAATATGAAAAACTTGGAGAAATTAGCAGCACAAAAGGAATTATTGAACTAAATGACAGCCAAACAGTTAAGATATTTTGTTCATTTCAAGATATAAGAATAACATCTTCCTCTAGAAACCGTACTGGAAGTAAACTAGAGGACAAAAGTGTCAGAGGAAAACAACGATATCAATTGGACAATAACATCATAGTCAGGAACGAGCCTGCCATATTGCACACGCATGGCAATAGGCGGATTGTTTTTGTGGATGAACTTTGGTGTGGAAATCTTCTTCTTCTTCTTCTTCTTCTTCTTCTTCTTCTTCGTTTTCAATCTCCCACTACCAAACACTGAAAGGGTAAGTAGCAGAATGTAGTCCAGAGAACGGAATGCGTTGTGTTGTAGTTTACAGCTTGGCTGCGATATTTGCACCTTTCGGTCCAACACATCCGACTTCAGCAAGCATTTTTTGAGTACCGGGTTAGCATTCCCTCATCGATCCCTTCTCCTTAGCCAGTCTGCCCTGCTGCAGCATGTTATCCAGGATCACCGCGTGGAGGTGTAGAAGGGTCTTGGCAGCTATGGTTCGCTGGCCCTAACGCTAGCAGTCAGCTATGGGTCGCTGACCACTGCAGCTCATGCGCTGCTCAGCATCTTGATCCCGGTGTGGAAATGACAACTGAACTTGACATATCCCACTTGGCTTTGCGTGTTTCATTAGCAGAAGTAATTTGTCAATTGGTTTTTCAGCAAACATCAATTAGTTATGTCCTTACGGTGTTGTTCCCAATGCCGTAACTACTTAAGTGATCGTAGATGGTGAAGAATAAAGGTTGTTTGCTCAAGACGTCGCAGAGCAGTCAACAGACTAACCTGTTACTTCACCTTCAAAGAACTAATGTAGATAAAAATTGGCTCCATCGCCAATGTGTATTTGCTGGAAGGCAACACAGACATCCGAACATATCCTTCAAGGCTGTTATCTGCTTAACTAATTACGTGCCTAGCACTAGCCCACGGAGACGAATATCCACACAAAGCTGTTTGAAGGCACAGAAGTAGTCACGACTACGGCAGCCTTTATCCAGAGAACTGGGCTTCATGTCTAGACGTAACAAGAAAAAGCACGGCGAACGAGAAAACAAAGAAGACTTTGCGCTTAGAAACATGTATCCTAACCAAACGGCCACTGAAACCCAATCTTTATAATTTTGTTAAAGTCTATTATTCTTGTTGAAAACTAATTTTGTTATTTTGAACTTCTTCGTCCTTCAGCTTTCCCGTATTTAATTATTTTACCTCGCTTGTGTTTGTCTTTTGCCGCTTAGATTACATCCCCTTTGTGGATGTTGGAAATAATTCACATATTTGGGAAGTTTACACAGTGGACATTCGGGGACACCCGCTTTTATCTTTTCGCATTAACCGCAACACGATGATGCATAAGTGTGGGAATGAATGCCAGACATGTATCGTTTGGTCAAACTTACTCAGAAAACGTTACGTACCGGGTTAACTGCGCTGACAATACGAGCGCAGCAATTTAGAGGTCAAGGCAGGCAACTCTTTCGTTTCGACTTTCCCAAAACCAAAGAGGTCATAGGGAAATCCCACCTCACTCTACATGCAAATTAAGAACCATATATTGTCACCTCAATTTATCTTTTGGCATGGCTTGGCTTCGTTCGTTCTCAATCTCCCGCTACCAAACCCTGAAAGGGCTTAAGTAGCAGAATGTATTCCAGAGAACGGAATTCGTTGTGTCGTAGTTTACATATTGACTGCGATATTTGCACATTTCGATCCAACACATCCCACATCAGCAATCATTTTTTGAGTACCCGGTTAGCATTCCCTCTTCGATCTCTTCTCCTTAGCTAGTCTGCCCTGCTGCAGCCTATTATCCAGGATCACCGCGTGGTGGTGTAGATGGGTCTTGGCAGCTCTGGTTAGCTGCCTCTGACGCTAGCAGTCAGCTATGGGTCGCTGACCACTGCAGCTCATGCGCTGCTCAGCATCTTGATCCCAATCTATCTTTTCACTCTGTCAATCTTAATGTGACAACCTGCCATCAATTCCCTATCTTTCTCTAATGAATATACATAACTGAATAGACGTATTCATTACCCCTCCACTACAAACTTCTTTCAATGACAATCAGACACTCTAATATTGGCGTTACCTAACTCTCCCCCCCCCCCCCCCCCCCATACTCGGAATAACTTGCCCCCACCATTTTTAACACTCGTGCCAAGTCTCTCCAGAACTTTTCGCCTCAAACTTACTTACAGTAAAAAAAAACATGTCCGTCCCATGTCCGGGTTATAAAACCAGCTCGGCATTGTCACGGAATGCACGATGTGCGTGACCTCTGAACTGATTCATCTGACATAAGTCTATCAGTGGCCAAGTCGCAAATCACGACTCCCATGCTGCCTTCTGGTCTTTTTCCATAAATCGGACAGCACCACTGTCACAATAATATAGAAGAAAGAACTCTTCTTGTTTGCCTTTTAAAGGGAGAAAAAGAAAACTAAGAAATGGTTGGGAGGGGATGGGGAGATGTAAGTCTCCTTAGCGCCTTTCTGACCGAGGGTGCACCCCTGGTGGTAGTCAAGTCTTTTATGTTTGTCCTCCCACCTCTTTTTGGGACGACCTCTTCATCGTCTGCCTTGCACCTTTCCGTCGAGAATCGTATTTGCATGACCATTTGATGTCGGTATGTGACCATACCAAGCGAGTTTCCTTCTTTTGAAAGTTGCCAAGAGGTCTTCAAAAGGCCCTATTGCTGTTGTAATTCTATCTCGTATTTCCTCACTTGTAACTCGATATTTGTACGTGACGTTTAAAAGTCTACGGAAACATCTCATCTCCAAGGCATGTGTCCTTCAATGAAGGTCAGCTGTAACTGTCCATGTCTCACAAGCATAGAGGAATATTGACAGGACCAGTGTATGCATTAATCTGATTTTCGTGCATAGTGCTAACCGTTTATCTTGCCAGATTTTGTTAAGCCGCGCAAACGCCGCTATTGTCTGTGCTATTCTGGCCAACACCTCATATTTTGATCCTTCATCACTGACAATCGACCCTAGATATGTAAAACGATCAACCACTTCGAATTCCTGGCCATTAGCTTTTATCCTGCTGCTGAAGCAGGATTAATAGTAATATTAGTCGTATTAGTAGTAGTAGTAGTAGTAGTAGTAGCAGCAGCAGCAGTATTAATATAGTTCGTTCTAAAATTGTTGAACACATTCTCGCTCAATTTTCTAAAAAAAAAAACTACTAAACCTATAACAATTATTTTTTGCAAGCAGTATTGTATTTCTTACGACCTAAAGATTTCATGTTTAACGAATTCACAGGAAACGTAATTTTTGCATAGATCCGTTTTTGTTTTATAATTTTGCATATGCACAAAACAATGTTAGTAAAACCTTAGATTTTACAGTAATACACTAACTGTGGCGACGTTTTCCAAAGGCGAATCCATCTACAAATGGTATCATTCAATGAGACGTAGGGAACTTTACTTCATGAGTATGTATAAAGTTTAATGTTCTTTTGCCATCATATTGTCTTATATTTCTTTTTGGGGCATAGGTCCTGAACGAGACTGTGATCTAGAGATCTTCACATGACTCAAGATGATCACGAAATATTCGTCGTGCAAAGCAGAAACAAAATTACCAGTTGCTGCTGTTTTTCCACACAAAAATTGGAACAGAGATGATTCACTTGGATATTGCAGAACCTGGGGCAGTAAGGGCATTGAGTTGTCGCTATTGCAGTCTTCAGCTAATGTAGCTTTTTGGGACGGAGTAACAGAGTTTGTAATCATAAAGATGCAGTTCTTAATATATTGTGAGTCAGTTGGAGGAGGTGTTAGCAACTGAGATTGTCATGTAAACAGCTCTTTTCCGAAGAGATTTAACTACTGTTACTGGGCACATGCAACCCATCTTGTTGCTAATATGCTTCTTACTCTTCGAACACATTCTCTTCACATTTATTCCAGTATTCAATATCTATTTTTAAGAGGGCGTCAAGTGTCCATTTTTTTAACATTTCACAGTTTGAAAGGTTTGTTTTGTGGGCAGCTCGTGACCTTTGACTGCAGCCCACACATGTTCTAAGGGGTTGAGGTGTGAATGGTACAGTGGCAGTTGAAGAGAAGTGTGTTCATGCTCTGCAATTATCTTGTCAATTGAAAACATCTTTGTCTTCCTAGTCCTCCTCACAAGCTGAAATTACTCTAGTTTTAAACTGTAGTGACAAAAATGTATATTTTCTGTTGCAAGCCAATTCATTACTTGTTTCGTGCATGATGAAGTTGGAATTTTGTCTTCCTGTCCCAACATTTGTGTGCAATGGTGTGTTTTGCGCTCGGCATCGCAAACCAGCGATGTCGGGGTCGGCTAGTCCTTCTTTTGAGGAGATGGGCTCCGCCAAGAGAAAACCGCCCAAGATTCACACATGAGGACACAACCACAATCAAACTTACCGGCTCGGTCGCAGCCCGGGTTAACAATGACCGCGCCTGCCGTCCCACATCAAGTCGGAGGCGATAAGTGTGCTACTGGTGAATCCTTCAAACTGAGGAAAGACAAGCTCACAATAGGTACGTGGAATGTCAGAACACTGAACCCATGTGGCAAAATCAACGAGCTAACACACGAGATGAAGAACTACCGATGGAACATCCTTGGTATATGCGAGACTCGATGGAAAAGCTTTGGAGAGTTTACCACGGAGGAGGGCCACAAGTTCTACTTCAGTGGCAGGGAAGACAAACATCTACACGGAGTAGGGATACTGGTGCATAAAGACACAGCCAGACGTTTTAAATATCTTTGGTCGATTGTCAGTAATGAAGGATCAAAATGTGAAGTATTGGCCAGAATAGCACAGACAATATCGGCGCTTGCACGGCTTAACAAAATCTGGCAAGATAAACGGTTAGCACTACGCACGAAAATCAGATTAATGCGTACACTGGTCCTGTCAATATTTCTCTATGCGTGTGAGACATGGACAGTTACAGCTGACCTTCAACGAAGGATACAGGCCTTGGAGATGAGATGTTTCCGAAGACTTTTAAACGTCACGTACAAAGATCGAGTTACAAATGAGGAAATCCGAAATATAATTACGACGGCAATAGGGCCTTTCGAAGATCTCTTGGCAACTGTCAAAAGAAGGAAACTCACTTGGTACGGTCACATATCGAGATCAAATGGTCTTGCAAACACAATCCTCCACGGGAAGGTGCATGGCAGACGACGAAGAGGCCAGCCCAAAAAGAGATGGGAAGACAACATAAAAGAATGGACCAGTCTCCGACCAGAAGAGTCACAGGCAGCGGCTTCTGACAGAGAGGGATGGCGTGGAGTTGTGAGGATGTCTTCATGTGTGCCCCAACGACCTTACCGGTTACGGGATGACCTGACCTGACCTGACCTGCCCTAACATTATAATATAGTGCATTGTCCATTACAAGTCATGACGATCTATTTAGATTGGGAAGAAGTGTGTTCCTCGACCATTTCCTGAAAATATCTCCATTAATTTCAGCGTGCTAGTCCCTACTATATATAAACTGTGCTTGGAAAAGAAGTTTTGCATCGTGCGGCTGTGAGGTGCGGTTTTTAACAAAGTATATTCCTCCCATTTACATATTTCCGAAAAGTGAAACCGCTGCACCTAACAACTCTCCTTAAAGCGCTTTTTGAAATTTAAATATCGCACAGACTTTGTAGCCGAACCTTTAGTCTACGAAGTGTAACAAGTTCATTTTCCGTAAACATTTTCACAATCTCACGTCCAACATCTTTGTCGAAATCATCGGTTTTCCTTTTCCTGCTTTGTTTGACTGTATTATTTACTATATTATATTTTGTAATCCACAAAAAGAGGTTGAAAATAATGGTTTTTATGTGTACTATGTTATCTGGATTTGATTCGACCTTTAAATATAGAGTCTGGACACATGCTTCCGGTGTGTAGAATGACTGGAAGCGTGTTGTTATAGTTATTCGTCATTTAAAGTCTGGAATATTATGTTTTCTTGGTGGATATCTTTATCTTGGATTACAAGCTCACCTCTGCTTCTGCACGGAAGTTATTGGAGTATGTTCTTGTTGTTTTTTTCTCTCCATTACTTAGTCTGTAAAAGACCCCTCCGCCTCCATTTTAGTGCGGCTTTGTTAGATGAGCCATCTGTATATACGTGTATCCATGTTTCTGGCGGGTATACTTTCCTAGAGCGGGAAGTAAAAGCGGCGAGGGAGAGGAAATGGCTACCGCTCTCATATAGCCGAGTCTTTGAAATATGAGATGGCTAACACCTCACACCCCTACGGCAGTATTGCTATGGATTACTTTACTTTACTTTTACTTATACTCTCCTAAGATATTCTTCTGTAATAAATTTCCTTTCTAAATCTGTCTGAGTTCCCTTTTTCCCTATTCCCTCTATGGTTAATACCATCTCAGGGCATATGACTTTTTTTTCATGGTGAAATTTGGGATGTTTGTTTTAGATCTGTAACCACTGCCTGGCTTATGATTTGATCTGCTCTTGCAAGTTCTTCTGTTTTTGACATGAAGTGGTTTCTCTTTACTCTCCCTCTTCCCATGCGATTGATCCTGTCATTGTGTGATCTGATATCCGTTAGAACTTCTCTGTGCTGGATTGTTGTTGTTTTTGGGTTGTTTTTTTTTGGTCTCTGCGTCTGGCCATACTTTTGATTCTTATGATGTTCTCCGTGGCATTTATTGGTGTTCTTATATCTCTAGTGATGATACTTATACCTTAGTTTTGGGTTGTATTAATTTTTTTTAAGTTATTGTTTGTTTCTGTGGACCATATTGCTATCCCGTATTCTAGAACTTGTCTCACATAACCTATGTAAAGTTTCTTTAGGATGCTCGTGTCAGCTCCCCATGTTGAGCCTGATATCCCATATTCTAGAACTTGTCTCACATAACCTATGTAAAGTTTCTTTAGGGTGCCTGTGTCAGCTCCCCATGTTGTGCCCGATATATTTCTCATTATAGCTATTCTGCTTTGTTGGTGTCTTTTTAAATCTGGGTTTTCCATGTCAGAGTTGGGTCCATTGTTATTCCTAGATAAGTTGGACTTAAGAGACTGTGAGACATGGCATAACACCAGCCATGGTTAAGTGATTTATTTAGAGCAGCATAGATGGCGCCTAACAGGCTACGAGTTTACTTTTCTCTAGTGTTTAAGTCTTTAAAGATGGACTCGCGCATCGGTTAACCACCCTCCACAGCACTTGTGTCTCAATGCAGCGGAGGAATAAGATATCATGATGTAGATCTTCAGCGTCTGCGCTAGTTCGCCATTTGGAGTTCGCCGCGATTAGCATAGAGGTGATTCCTCGGATTCTCTGATCTACGGCGTTCTCCGTGCAGTGCGTGTCTTGATTAGCATAGAGGTGTCATCACGGCTATCGGACTGTTACGTTTTCGCTCTGCGAGCCGTTCGTTTTGATTTACATATTTGGGCCTCGGGGAATTCGTACATCAAAGCATCGAGCTTTAATCGCGTGATAACCACAAATGCTCTAACACTGACCTATACAACGCCTTGGTCACGGTTCTGAAACTTCTTGGTCCGGTAATTTGTGGGTTGGAAATCTATTGGTGTGTCGGAAATCTGATACAGCAGTACTAGTACGAGTAATGTTTGTAGTAGTAGTAGTAGTAGTAGAATTAGTAGCAACAATAGTAGTAGTAGTATAATTAGTAGTAGTAGTTGTATAGTAGTAGTAGTAGTAGTAGTAGTAGTAGGATTAGTACTGCAATTACGTATAATATACGGTGCAATTAATATTTTGACTATCAAGTACTCTTTTGGACAAATGTACACCTCCCCCCCCCCCCCGCCCCCCATCCCTCCTCCCATATACCTTGTGCCTAAACATAGGGTGTCTTGGGCTGCTTATTTACCTGTTTCTCTGATTCGATTTCTGATGCAACACTTCTCCGTCTCATATGGCGCTTCATCCATTATGCTGTGTATTTTTTACGTTGAAGTAGGTTATAGACATGATGTGACACCAGAATTGTTCCAAACTGGCGCGGCGTACTCAGATACACAGAACACAAGGCGACTGCAGATGTTTGGAAGGACATTCGGCTTTGCTGCCCAATTTTTGCGCATCAATTTTCGGATGGTATTACTTCTTACATATATATTCCGCTTTGTAAACTGGCAATGTATCAGATAAAGGCATCGTGGGATTCAACTTCACACTCAGATATTTTAGAGTCGTACTGTGTTCCAGGTCCTGCCCTTACCATTTGACCAGTAGTTTTTTGTTTTGCCTATCTGTTTATAAGGTTTTGGAGTTCTCTGTGGCGAAGTGGTCAAGCCGTTTGCCTCGTGTTCAGACGGTCGGGGCTCGATTTCGAGCTGCTACGGTCGGTTCATGATGTAAATTTTTTCCAGGAATCCCAGGGCTCATCGCTGGAGCTACGGAGTTCGTGCTTTGTGCGATGCTCTTGACAGATGGGATACCCATCTGTCGAGAGAGACCGAGCTAAAATGGGGGGGAAAAACCCGAGGCAATGAAGTCGAGTCCCGGCTAAAAGTTTGTTTTTTTTCAGGTGGAAAGAACATACGTCTGTCAATGATTTGGTCTGCTGCGGCAAGAGGTGTTAGCGTTTTCTCTTATCATATCTTTGTCTGTCCATGTTGTATCTGGTTACTTTAGCTTGTTTACAATGAATCAATCAACTTGGTCAGGTACTTTGCTTCCATTCTATTTTGTGATTACTCTTCTACAGTTCAACGGGGTCTTTGTGTATGACAAGGACAAGAGGGATCAAGATATAGAGCAGCGCATGAGCTGCAGTGGTCAGCGACCCATAGCTGACTGCTAGCGTCAGGGCCAGCGAACCAGAGCTGCGAAGACCCTTCTACACTTCCACGCGGTGATCCTGGATAATAGGCTGCAGCAGGGCAGACTGGCCAAGGAGAAGGGATTGAAGAGGGAATGCTAACCCGGTACTCAAAAAATGCTTGCTGAAATCGGATGTGTTGGATCGAAAGGTGCAAATATCGCAGTCAAGCTGTAAACTACGACACAACGCATTCCGTTCTCTGGACTACATTCTGCTACTTAAGCCCTTTCAGGGTTTGGTAGCGGCAGATTGAGAACGAAGAAAAAGAACAAGGACAATAATAGCACCACTACCCCACAGTGAGCATGTCGCAAGAGGCGACTAACTGTGTGATATGGCATAATACCAACCATGGTTTAGTGATTTATTTAGAGCAGCATAGATGGCGCCTAACAGGCTACGGGTTTACTTTGCTCTAGTGGTTGAGTCTATTAAGATGGACTCGCGCATCGGTTAACCACCTCCACAGTACTTGTTTCAGTGCAGCGGAGTAATAAGCTGCTCGAGCCTAACCCACTAAGTAGGAAATTCTCCTCCCAGCTACACCAGTTCGTCCCAGAGATGAGACCTGCACACGGGCCTCCGTCCCGGTAGAGAAGTACAGATCAACTAAGAACTAAGAAGAACTCTGTATATCTATCTTACATTTTCTTTATCTTTCTTGCTATAAGTGAAGCACATGTCATCCACTACAGCTGACTCCCTTTAAGCCTGCATCTGAATATTTTCAGTGACCGTTTCAGTAGCAATGGCTTCGCCCCATTCACAATCTACTTTAACCGCAATTCACAACATGCTGGGAAGGTTACAGTGATTCCATTCGTTAATCTTGTTTTCCAGACTACCGCTTTTGTACCGCATGACCTATCAGACTACCGGTTGTGTACCGCATGACCTATCAGACTACCGCTTGTGTACCGCATGACCTACCAGACAAGCGCTTGTGTACCGAATGACCTATCAGACTACCGCTTGTGTACCGCATGACCTATCAGACTACCGCTTGTGTACCGCATGACTCGAGGCCAGTTGTAAAGGCACAGTAACCCAGGAAGTGACGATCCAATTGTCTATAACTTTGGCCACAGGTCTAGAGCCTAGGAGAACTCGGCCTAACCAGTAGACAATTGGTGACGGGGAATGAGCGCAGTGGACCCTATTGTGGCTCCGGTACATTGGAGCATTGCTAATGCACCCTCTCAATTACTTAATGTCAGGACAGTACATTACTGGCTTCTGCCTGTGGTGGGAAGAAAATCCACAGACTCACCAGCCCGACAATGCCAAAATGTTAAGTACTACATTTATTTTCCAAACGAGCTCGGGCGACGCCTCGGTCATCAAGATCCGTGCCTAGCAGTGGATGACCAGGCTGCAATAGGTCAAAAATGGACTACTGGAAACAAACAAAAACATACTGAAACGAGAAAACTTAGGAGGAAACACGTGCAGAAACAAGATAACAAGCTTTAGTAACAGTTCCCGCCGGAGCAAGGGGAGTTTAGGATGCCTGAACATGTTAAAGCTTAAAGCTACCTGAATGCATGTCAAGGTCACTCACCGTCTCAGCAAAGGAGAACAGAGTTGGGTTAAGGAATGTGGACAGGTAGAAACTGACCACTGGCCTTCCGATGTTGGTAGGGGGAGATTGATTGACAGACGAAATTGGCAACGGGGCTTGCTGCGAGAGAATGAATGACAGGTGGGCAAAGTGTTTCGTTCCAATTGGGATTGAAGATGACCATACCTGAGATCGATTGGTCAAGCTCTGGCCTTGCTTGAGGATATATAACTCGAGACAAAGTTTAGCTCGAGGGGCTGGAGAGAGAGAGAGACTGAATGTGGATAGTATGTTTAACTCACCGACTTAGGTAGAGGAGCGATTGATAGACTGTTGGACGAATGTTTAGTGATAGAACAGGATCGCTCAAATAGGTGTGTGAGTTTTGCATTAATGGATAATCTGAAAGTGTGTTTGTAAGCAAGGACACATTGTGAGCGAGCTATGTCGAGATCGCCCGCCTGAGGGGATTTCAGTGAGGAAGAGTATTTGATAAGGTGTGTTGAAGACGCAGTTAAGGCGATGTGTGTGTGATGCAATTGCAAGGCAATAGAACTGGGTTTTTAGTTAGTTGGGAATTCCATCAATAGCTAATGCTTACAATTCCCGTTTTAGTAGAATGTTTAGTTAAGATATGTATTATATTGTGTTTGTAATTTCTCTACTCATTCTATGATATGAGTATGATATAATAAATATGCCACCTGCTGTGTGATATGTCATTTACTGAGTATGGTCATGATGATGTGGATGAGTGTGAGAATGGTCTAAGTTCGATCACGGCAGCAGAGGGTCTGTTACACTTTATTATATTTTGGTGCCTGTTGACAACGGATAGTCGTGGTAGATTTATAAATATAGTGCGTGTGTAGCTATAGATCTTGATTTGCATGTTTAACACAAGTGTCGCAGATATATAACTTGTGTGTGTAGTTAGGAATAGAGGAGTAGCTAGTGGTTAGAGTGTTAGTACCACAGACAGCTTTTTCAATGATCTGACTGGTAAGTGTGACATTTTTCTTCCACCCATTGTTGTATTATTGACAAGACTTTGTGCGTACTTGACAGTCTTGTAAATTTTTTTTGGTGGGCCAGACGGGTTTATTCAGTATGTCGAGGTTGGACAATGTTAAACAATGTTATCATTGTCTAGCTTTTGGACATTTGTCTATAGGATACCCAAATATATTTCGGAATACGAACGTTGTCTGGAGAAGAGGACTGGTTGTCAAAAATAAGCCTTTCATGGCACTAGCTACAGTCAGCGATAAGTGGGAGGACAGAAGTCAACTACAAAACCAGCTAAGCGAACTAACAGGCAGAGTTATTCGGTTGGAAAGACAGGAAAAAGACCTCCAATGGAAGCTGCGACAGCTGTTGCAACAGTTTGAAAACGGAGCTTTCAAACCAGCTAGGAAGGAGAGAAGAAATCAAGAAATCAAAGAAGTAAACACGGCCCAGTATTTTAGAAAGGGACAGAGTGGTAGGAAAGTGAGTAGGAAGCCCATCCAACTTCCACATTCCAATCCGTGGAGGGACAGAGGTGGAAATCTCAGGACGGACGTGTGTGGACGACTGGAAAGAGGTGTCAAAAAGGGTAGGAGTTTGACCCAGGTGCAGAGGCCAAGTCAAGTGAGAGGAGGAGGAATGGTTGGGCAGAAGTTTGAATCGGGCAGATTCTTAGCCCACAAGAGGCCTTTTGCACGGTTACAGATGGAGAGGCAGGACATGAGCTATCAAAGAGACTTTAAGCACGAGGCGGATGGACGGAAAGAAAGAGATACAGGTTTTGTGAATCCAGAAAAGTTAGGGACGGAGGGCAGGTTACGCAATGCAAACGAGACAAACGTTCGCTAAGAGGTCCAGATAAAATGTTACCGCATCGGACAGTGTAGGCCGAGAATTCAGGAAGAAGGTATTACGTCGATTAACATGGTCGGGCGTGCTGAAAGGGGCCAAGTTTACCAGGAACCTGTGGTCAAGCCTGGTAGAACATTAGTTAAAGTCGACGAAGAATCGAACAAGGAAATAGTCAGAGATTCGTCAGATAAAGAAGAAAGGAGAGGAGGAGGAATGGTGGCAGGACCAGCTATGGTTTCGTGCCCACCCAAGCCAGGTTCTAGCCATGCGGGAGAAGTGGTTGAACAGACCGAAAGAAGGGACAACCCTTCGGCCACCGAGGAAGGAAGTGTGAATGACGCACAGTTGGAACGTGAAACGGACGCACCAACAGCAGCCAACAAAAGAGGAACAGAGTTTCTAAGGAAAACGAAGAAAAGGGAAAGACAGGTTAAAAACAGCCAGGACAGCGAACCAGTCATCGAAGCAAAGATGAAAAGATCTCAGTTCGAGATAAGCCAACAGTCAAACGAACAGTGTGAAAAGCTTTTCCCACAAATAGTGAATACAGATGGACGGAAGGCTGAAGTAGCGGACGATGGAAGTGTACGTAACACTACCAGAGAACCGGTGGATTCGAACCAAAGAACCGTGAAACAAACAGACCAGACGATGGGCGTTTTACAGGAGGAAATCGCGCAGCAATCAGAGACAGCTGATGGGGCAGCGCATAGTCTGGTTAAAATAAGCAGTAGTGATAAGGAACGGTTGATACAATGTTTACTGACGCTAGCCAAAAACATGGAAATCAGAAATGGAATTAGGTAAAGTCGTGTGGAGTACTTACACACATGGGCTATCATGTGAAACTTCAGTTAATGTATGCATTTGCATAAAATTTGTTTCATCTACCGTTATCCTTGGGAAACGGAGATTTGGATAATTAGGGGGTAGGGTATAGAGAAGGAGGAATGACCAGATGTTAAAAATTCCTTTGAATTCGTTGTCTGAAGTACACGCCAGACAATGAGCGGACGGTCAGTCTGAAGCGAAGACTGACCGAGATCAAATGGACATTTCCGACCAGAGAAACGGACAGAACGGACAAGAGACGCAGGATAGCTGGATGCGCCAGGTAATGATTACGCGACGAAGGGTAACACGTGGACGTGATGTTTCGGTCAAAATCTGACCAGGGAGTTTTTGATGTGGGGAAACAGCGGTGAATTAGTTAGATCACAATACTCGGTTTTGATTCCTCGGGACAAAGACTGCACCTGGACTAGTAGGGTTACAGCATGACGTATTTCGACAGGTGGACGATTCGGTTTTTGACTTTTAACTCAGACATAGTTTAGTATCTGATTAAGTTACAACTTAGTCATAGTTTAGTGACATAGTCTAGTAGAACTTAGTCATAGTTTAGTATCTTATAAAGGGGGCATTAACAGGTGCTCATCTGTGGGGCACGAGCAGGAGTGAAGGTTGATGGCACTTGGTCATGTTTATGTGTGTAAATATTTTGATATTTGGATTTTGACAAGCGTATTACTTGCACTTTAATTGATTGTTGTTGGTTTGTTTAAACATGATTATGTGTCCTGACATAAGTATCAAGGTGTGATACGGACTGAAATACTGATATCATGAGTATGCGTGCAAATATTTTGACATTTGTATTTGGTGTTTGGGTTTTGACTAATGGTATTACTTGCATTTTTAGTAGATTGTATGGTCGATATAGTATGCATTGAATTTTTCTTTATTCTGTTGTTGTTTGTTGTTTAAACATGATTACATATCCTGACAGTATCAAAGTGTGATACTTGCTGACTGAAATATTGATATCATAAGTATGCGTGCAAATATTTTGATTTTGGGTTTCGACATTGTATGCAATGCATTTGTCTTGTGTTTAGTTGGTTTTTGTTGTTGTTGTTGTTGTTGAATCATCATGTTTATAGGTATTTGATACAGGTTTTAAAGGCGATCTACGGAGCAGTATATCTCATCCAGACTGTAGGCCTCCGCAAACAGAGGTCACCACGAGTTCCAGAACAAGAAATAGCATGTTGGAACACTGAGCTGGCTGACTTAGTGTTGTAGTTACTGACTTGTTATGGTGTTTATTTTATCACATGTATGTGGAGTCTTTGCAGAGAAGACTATATTGATCAGAAGTTTTAATATTGACTATGACATATGTTGTCAAATATCGTTTTTGTGGCAAACATAAAGAATTTTGCTGTTCTCTTTGAGAAAAGATAGCTGTCAAGAAAGACAGTGATAACTAGCCCGAGGATAACCCACGTAAATTCGTGGCCTCACAGGAGTTAGTATGAAGTGAATTGTCGGCCAGGCGTGTAATGAGACCGCCTGAGAAAATTGACCTGAACTGGTCGAGTGTAACAATCAAGGTTCGTGTCCTTAGAGGAAGGCACGGGAACAGGGCGAGGCATATTGACCTCAATGAGTAAGGAGAATTCCTTAAGGTGTTTCTGTTTTGATGAGTTAAAGGTCCCGCAGGGACAGACTTAGGTGAATTTGACTGTAAAACGATGTAAAAGTGTTGGTTTGTGTTGTAAAAACGACCAGCCAGTGTTTTTCTTCTGCTTGTATTGATTGTGTATGCATTACAAAAAGTTTATATGTATCAAATGACATGTCTTTTTATGCATGTACGATGTGAGTGAAGTTGTAAACAGGAGTAGTGTTTACATTTTGGATAGTGAAGACGAAAATTGTGGTCATTTGCCAGATGAAAAAAATGACCATCCATGTTTCGGTCTGTAGTTTAGGGAGGTAATGTAACAGTTCCCGCCGGAGCAAGGGGAGTTTAGGATGCCTGAACATGTTAAAGCTTAAAGCTACCTGAATGCATGTCAAGGTCACTCACCGTCTCAGCAAAGGAGAACAGAGTTGGGTTAAGGAATGTGGACAGGTAGAAACTGACCACTGGCCTTCCGATGTTGGTAGGGGGAGATTGATTGACAGACGAAATTGGCAACGGGGCTTGCTGCGAGAGAATGAATGACAGGTGGGCAAAGTGTTTCGTTCCAATTGGGATTGAAGATGACCATACCTGAGATCGATTGGTCATGCTCTGGCCTTGCTTAATGATATATAACTCGAGACAAAGTTTAGCTCGAGGGGCTGGAGAGAGAGAGAGACTGAATGTGGATAGTATGTTTAACTCACCGACTTAGGTAGAGGAGCGATTGATAGACTGTTGGACGAATGTTTAGTGATAGAACAGGATCGCTCAAATAGGTGTGTGAGTTTTGCATTAATGGATAATCTGAAAGTGTGTTTGTAAGCAAGGACACATTGTGAGCGAGCTATGTCGAGATCGCCCGCCTAAGGGGATTTCAGTGAGGAAGAGTATTTGATAAGGTGTGTTGAAGACGCAGTTAAGGCGATGTGTGTGTGATGTAATTGCAAGGCAATAGAACTGGGTTTTTATATAGTTGGGAATTCCATCAATAGCTAATGCTTACAATTACCGTTTTAGTAGAATGTTTAGTTAAGATATGTATTATATTGTGTTTGTAATTTCTCTACTCATTCTATGATATGAGTATGATATAATAAATATGCCACCTGCTGTGTGATATGTCATTTACTGAGTATGGTCATGATGATGTGGATGAGTGTTAGAATGGTCTAAGTTCGATCACGGCAGCAGAGGGTCTGTTACACTTTCATTTAATGTTCTACAGTTCAATATTTGTGGCCTGAGAAATAAGAAGCTTGAGCTTGCCAAGGTTTTGGACAGCCACAGGGTTCATGTGGCTCTCCTGCAAGAAACTCTACACAAGGACATTGACCTGAGCTTGACAGGATACACTAGCTATTTTTGTGAGTGCACTGACCTGAGCTTGACAGGATACACTAGCGATGCATGTGAGTGCACTAACTGCCATGGTATTTTTTTTAAATTTTTGCTGCCCGTGGTACACCGATACATTTCCTGTAGCATTTGAAGTAGTGTTGTAATTTGAGGTTTTCTTTCAATACTGGGTATCCTGGTCACTTCGACCGCATCAAATAAATGTGGCACACTTACAATTGATGTGTTTGCTTTCTGCGTGTCTTAGTATCCTATCTCAGAGAATTCCTGGTCACAGAAGTGAAGGCGAACCACGTGTTCCAGACTATTACTACAAACCTTACAACGTATCACTACACACAAATACTCTTAAGGAGACTAGCAAAAACTTTTGTGGTCCAGAAAATATAAAGTTAGAACATCAAGGATTGCACAATAAAGCGTCTTTAATTTATAATTACAATCCATATTTTGTGATCTAACTATATACGAATACTCCATTATCGGGGAATACGTGCAAAGTTCAGTTCTCGAACCCACACTATCTTGTTATACCAAGGTTTTACTTTACGGTCAATATATCACAATTCGTATTCTTTCCAACTAATATTTTACTTGTCTGGTAAGAAAATATCCTCAACCGACTAATGGGTAATATATTCTCACAACAGTCAGTTCTCATTTCTTATTTAGCTACACCCAGTTCAGGAACTTTTCAAATACACTTGACTGTCTTGTTGAGGGATCTTCGTGTGATGTTTCAGCAAAGTATTACTCTCTGCGTGATTATTGGACTATGGACTTCACAACTGCGTTTAAATTTTGCCCTTACCGCAATCTTAGTGAGTAACGCTCTTAAAAATAGGGTGAAGAGTTTTTCTTTCTGCTAATCCTGACTTTCTTGAAAACTTCTCATATCTATTTCCGTATCTGATTTTAAATCTCTTCGGTGGCTCAGCCTGATGATTTAGTTTAGGATAGCTCTGGTATTTGATTTAGATTAATTTGTTCACTTTGTTTTTGGACTTCGTTTCTATTCCAGACTGGATGAAAAGCAGAACTCTACCGCATTAGACGTCATCACGTTTTGAGCTAAAGTAACGCACCTGTTTAACAGGGTTTATTTAACGGGTAGGCGGCCCGTGTGCAGACGAGGCGGTCGGTCAGCAGTGTACGCCAAGGAAACACTTAACGGTCAGCATTGAACAGTGGCGACCGTTCGTTTCCAGAAAACCTTATCGTCTGGTTTACCAGGACAGGGCCGTCAAAAGCTAGCGCTGTGTACAAGATAGCGTCAAATGTGGTCATCTGGCAGTCAGATAAGAGTCATACGAAGGGGCGTCCCAGTGAAGGAAAGTTAGGTGGTCTAACGAGGAACAGGGCATTCCAAATGGGTCTGTTAAAAAGTCAACCGACAGAACAAGGACAGAGAGACAGAGCAGAGCAACAGAACAGGAGAGCAAACGACATAACTCGGAAGGAGACAATCAGACCCGAGAAGCAGGTCTGAAATGCTAACAGACATGAGAGCATGCGACCGGGACAGATACATCCTGTGCGTAATTGGCCTGTCCAAGAGCAGTGTTCTGACGTGAGACTGACGAGACACTACAAGTAGAGATCCAGAACATATATTGAAAGTAGATTCCAAGAATAGAAGTGATAATGAGAAACCATAGTGTGAGAGCTGAGACGCAGCACGGAATAAGAATATAGATAGAAGAAAGAAGAGAGATCTCTGTAAAAGACATAGCGTAGAGCAGAGAACAGATATTAAAGGAGCAGACATTAAACGTAACCATATAACAGATATTAGGAACAGCCCGAGAATCTATAGTGAGAGCAGGGGGACGGCGTGGACTAGTCGTTAAGTGACACGGCTCACAACCCGAAGGTGATGGGTTCGCTCCTCATCACAGTACCGGCCGTTACCCCAGAGAAGCAAACCCTTAGAAAATGCAGGAGGAAGCAAACCCTTTCATAAAATGCATGCCAAAGTCGGTTGCACTGGGCCGACAGACGAAACACAAAAACATAGTGCAACGCACCCCGCCTTGGGCAATATAAAAAGGCAAACGCAAAAATAAAAATATATATAATGAGAGCTGAGTACATATATTCAGATGAACACAAACATAGACGTACCTAGATCCTGTTTTATTAGATTGAATGTGAACCATCCTGGTTTAAATGAGTTTTGAACTGCGTGAAATACCAGATAGAGAGCTTGGCGGTATACTACTAATATAGTTGTCATGTTATTTGTAGGATCAGGATGCTGCGCAGCGCATGAGCTGCGGTGGCCAGCGACCCATAGCTGACTGCTAGCACCAGGGCCAGCGAACTAGAGCTGCCAAGACCCTTCTACACCTGCACGCCGTGATTCTGGATAACAGACTGCAACAGAGCGGACTGGCTAAGGAGAAGGTATCGAAAGGTATCGAAGGCTAACCCGGTACTCAATGATACCTGCTGAAGTCGGATGTGTTGAATCGAAAGGTGCAAATATCGCAGCCAAACTATAACTAGCGACACAACGCATTCCGTTCTTTGGACTACATCCTGCTACTTGCAAAGCCCTGTCCAGAGCTTGATATCGGGAGATTGAGAACGAACGCAGAAGAAGAAGGAGAAGAACACTACAGCCATCTGAAAGAAATGAAGCAAGAACAGCCATCGAAAGAGCACAAACACGAGAAGCAAAGATAATCTTCAACAAATTAAGTGCAACTGTCAAACTCCTAGTTAAGAATGTTTAAAATTTAAAATCGCCATCAACATGTGCGAAATTTGACCTAAAGCACAATGGACAGAGAGCCTGGACATTGATTGACTATTTGTCTGGAGACAGTATGATCGAATGTGGAGAAAAGGCCTATTGATGAAGATGAATGATGTGGGGTTTAGCGAAAAGCTGTACAACTGGATAAAGAATTTGCTCATTGACCGAACAATCCAGACAAAGATGAACAATGCAGTCTCCTCTAAAAAAAGTTTTAAAGGAAGGCTTACCACAGGTATTTGCTTATAGCTGCACTATTTTTCTCATCTACATCAATGACTTGACCAAACACACCAAAGCTGAAAAGGCCATGTATGTTGGTGATCTGGCAATAAGCAGAGCCACGAAGATGTAGAAAGTGCAACACAAAGATTAAATGGAGACCTGAGAAGACTGTACGAGTATTGCGAAATGTGGAAACTGACGATAAACTGCGAAAAGACTGTTTAAACTATCTTTACCAATAGCCACAAAGTAGCCAAGAAAAATATCAGTCTGAGATTCGGCATACAGAAGAGCCTACGTATCTCGAGTCATTCTCGATCGACAGCTCAGTCTCAAGAAACATGTCCAAAATGTTAAAAATAAAGCTTTTAGGCAGCTACAGTTATTGAAGAGGCTCGCTGGTACAGCATGGGGATCAGACAAGGACACCCCGAGAGACTTGCATTTCGGATATGTAGGCTCTGCTTTAGAATACAGCAGTCCACTCCTGACAACAAGCTCACAGACTAATGTAGAGTCCCTTGACATAGTGCATAACAATGCCCTGTTCCTTATTAGTAGAGCAATGAGGTCAACATTAATGCTGCATGTGGAATTCGTGTTAATGTGAAGCGCCTTGCGATGCGAAGAGATGTGGCCGCTATGGAAGTTTGCGAGAGTAGTAAAGGGATTACCAACGACCACTCAAATAGAAGTCTTGAAGAAATTGCAACAAAAGCAGAGAAAACAAAAACCAGTCCTCCACCACGTCTGTGAGATTAAAGACAAGCATCACGTCACATGAAAAAAAAAAAAGAAATGCAGAGAGTTAACAGGAAATTTACCACCACATACATGTTTAAAAATGCCAGAAATTCTAACATAAATAACAGATAATACAACAAGAAGTGCTGATCCAGTAGGTCTTATGAGAGCAGCACAGAGAACGATTGACACCTGCCCAGAAGAATGGAAACACGTCTATACTGATGGGTCAGCTTTTAAGGCCACCATTAAAGCATGATATAGAGTATCTTGACAGAACATCTGATGAGCTATCTGATGTCTGTGGGGAGATGATAGTTTGTCCATCACAAGTGATGAAGACCACTCTCTTTGTTCAGCCGTGTGGACAGTCGTATCACTTGCTGTGTCCGCTGAAATGGGTGACTTGCGCGGAGATTTGGAATAAAGTGAGAAAGAAACTGCGCCTTTTGTCAACCTCACTCACAGAACCTAAGCTACCTTTTGCCAGTGGCAAGACATTCATCGAGACGACTGGAGATAGCATAGGATGCAGATTTTGCCTCAGGGTTACCACCGAAGCCTTTCCGTGAACATGTAACCCGCAGGGTAGAAAGGTGGGAAGGCATCTAACGCAGTTTGTCGTGCATTTTCGATAACCACAAGAGGTCGTATGGACAACACTCAGCGTGTGAGTGAGTCTGGTATCTCTCCCCAGCTGTATTCATCTCATCATAGTAGCATCTAAAATTCCCAAACGCCATATTCGTGAAGGTGAACCGGCAGAACTAACCCGTGAGATACGACACAGGTATAACTAGTTTAAGCGTAGCGCCATTCAGCCGGCGTCCAGACCAGGATAAACGGATGGAAGAAATCACAAAAAAAGAACGAAATAACAAGTCCAGGCAGAAAACAACTCCACGTATCCGTGAACACAAGTGTAAGTCGTCGACTAGTGTGAATTCCAGGCAAATCCGTGGTCTGGCGACATCCATAATGATCCAAAACAGTAGAGAAATGTAGACTCGCAGCCAGTGGGGAGATATGTTCAAACTATAAGGCAGAAATAACAGCAATGGACGTAGCTCTGTACCTCTTGAGAGCTGTTTTAATGCTTTCCCTCCAAAAGCCCAAAGCATCGTAATCTTTACAGACTCATCACCTGCCATTCAAGGTCTGGAAGATGGCGGTCACTGTAGGCCTGAACTTACCCAAATATCCCTTGGTGCCAACCAACTTCTCACATCCCATCAAGTCAGAATAGTTATACAATGGATTCCTGGTCACTCAAATACATCTGGTAATAAAAAGGCAGACAGACTGGCTAAGAAGGGATCAAGTCAAGAACAGCAATACAGACCAACAAACCTACAGAAAGTCAAACAGCTACTGAAGACTGCTTACATATTGGCTGAATAGATCAGCAATGGGAAATACTGAGAGAGAAATCTACAAACATATAATAGTTGTAGTTGTCCACCACAAGTGATGAAGACCACTCTCTTTGTTCAGCCGTGTGGACAGTCGTATCTCTTGCTGTATCCGCTGAAATGGGTGACTTGCGCGTAGATTTGGATTAAAGTGAGGACGAAACTGCGCCTTTTGTCAACCTCACTTACAGAGCCTAAGCTACCTTTTGCCAGTGGCAAGACATTCATCGAGACGACTGGAGATAGCATAGGATGCAGATTTTGTCTCAGGGTTACCACCGAAGCCTTTCCGTGAACATGTAACCCGCAGGGTAGAAAGGTGGGAAGGCATCTAACGCAGTTTGTCGTGCCTTTTCGATAACCACAAGAGGTCGTATGGACAACACTCAGCGTGTGAGTGAGTCTGGCATCTCTCCCCAGCTGTATTCATCTCATCATAGTAGCATCTAAAATTCCCACACGCCAAATTTGTGAAGGTGAACCGGCAGAACTAACCCGTGAAATACGACACAGGTATAAGCGTAGTGCCATTCAGCCGGCGTCCAGACCAGGATAAACGGATGGAAGAAATCACAAAGAAAGAACGAAATAAATCCCGACGGAAAACAACACCACGTTTCTGTGAACACAAGTGTAAGTCGTCGACTAGTGTGAATTCCAGGCAAATCCGTGGTCTGGCGACATCCATAATGATCCAAAACAGTAGAGAAATGTAGACTCGCAGCCAGTTATGGCGCCATCTTTGCCAGATATATGGACATCCCAAATCACAAAAACAGGATCAACCTCCTGAAAAGGAGAGACCAACGCACCATTTTCCGACTTCGCACTCAACACATACAACTTAACAATCACTTGAACAGAATCCAGCCAGAACATACTCCAGACTGCCGGCTGTGCAAACATCCCTATGAAACTGTTGAACATAATCTTTTTTGAATGTGCTGCGCTTGTCGGTGTTAGAAAAGAGCTTCTTTCTCTGAGGCCAGGCAAATGGAACACTTTGTACGGGAACTAAACAACAGCTTACAAAGACTTGCAGATACTTTAGCATTGGGTCAAAGAGCAGAAGACCATAAGTAGCTGGATCAATAACCAACCATACTAGAGGAATGAGTTTTGTTGGTTAGATTAGGAAGTACACCCACTGTATTGCAAACTTTTATAACCCGCCACTTAACGCTCTCTTCAGAGCGCACAAACGAGCAAAACTCACTCATTGTGGTCATTAAACAAAACTTTTTGTTGTTGTTCGTTAAAGGTTTGCCTCTCTGTACTCTACTGGCGGAGCCACGAAACTTTCCACCCGGGACCGTGGTATTTTAGACGATTTCAGGACGTACTAACTAGTACTTGGATGCATGTGTGCGTCTGTATGTACCTAAGCTAGTGTTTCAGTGTTCCAAGATGTTTCTGTGTGGTTCAAACCAGACATAATGTTCTTGCTCACTGAAGTATAGTCCCTAAATGGTGGGTGTGTCTATGTGGGAGTCCCTCTCTTCCCTCCCCTTTAATTCAATGAACAACATCAACTTCACGCCCTATATAGATGTCTTGTTCCTAGTTCGACCACACAACTCCGCTAATCTAGGACACCCTTTCATCTGGCTGTTAGAGGACACTCTTGGCATCCTAGCCCTATACCTTAGCTTGTGATGTGCTTCCCTCGGTTTCATTAGCCTTTCCTTTTGTCGGTGACGTCCGAACTCTTTCTCTGATGTCCAACCCTGACCGATCGATACTTCTGCATAACGAACACGTGCGAAAACACGTCCGACGTAATAATTTCTCAACTTTCGATGAAATACCGGCCTTGAGGCAGAGAGCTGTCACAGTATTGTTGTGAATTTGTATAGTTGAACACACTACGCCTCCAAGATATTACCCGACCCGACCACTGCCCGAACGCTGGGTCAGTATTTTGTTCCGCCAGTTAATTATATGGCGGGTTTGTAGGGGGATGGGGTGGTAGAAGGCGTCGAGAAATGTGCGTGGGTGTAATCAAAGCCGGATTATTTCTTAGGCTTAGTGGGCTGAAGGTTTTTGGAGCATGTACTTAGCGGTAACAAATGTGTATAATATATGTAAATAGAAATGTTTTTATTTTGCAATAGCAATCATGGCCTGCTGAAAAGGATGGCTTAAAACTAAATAGTGCATACACTACCGCACCAAAAAAGGTCCCAACTTTTTACTTTTCCCAACTTTACAGCGCCGATTATCATCATCAGGTGCCGTCTCCGCATCGGAGGTTGCCGGTAATGGGTCTCCAGCTGTCTCTGTCCTGCAGTCAAACTGGGTCCTGACCGCATCTCGATGTTATCTGTCCATCTATATCTCTGGCTCTCTTACCCCCTACTCTTCCCTCCAACATATAGTGCTATACTCAATCCAGACCTATGTCATTGACATTTTTTCTTTGTACACATTAAACAGGCAAGGGGACAGCACAAACACTCGTTTAACCCTTGTTTAAAATAGTTATATTATACTGCGGCGATATTTAGTATTAATCGCTGTTTTTAATGTTTGCAGTATGTGTACCCTACCTTGATGGAATTACAAGAAGGCAGACTAGTCAATGTATCAGCATCGGACTAGTGAACTGACTAGAGGTCTGGCTACAGATGTAGACATAAATAAGGTAGTCTATAAGTTCAGAAGATGCATGCTACAGGCTGCCCGTGAACAATATATATAGAGGCTCCTAGAGAAACCATATAAAACCATACTGGAATAGTGAATTAGAACAACTGCATAACGAGGTTGAAACATCTAGAAAACAAGCACAGATTAGCCCATGCCAAGAACAATACCACAAATATCAACATGCTAAGGCCACATTTCTAATGGAAAAGTTACAGGCTAGAAGGAGAAGTTGGAGGGAGAAAACATAGTTTCTGAACTTTGAAAAAGATACCAGAAAACTGTGGAAGTTGGTAAAACAACTTAATGATGAGGGGACAGAGGGAAACACACAGATTGCATTTAACAAAGATGGAAACATCCTCACAGGCAAACAAGCGGCTCATCACTTTGCAGACTCCTTTGCAAAAGCAACATTGAAGTTGACCAAGAGAAACAACGAAGTATTCGTGAAGAACGACAAAATACAGGACGAGATGGTACCGTACTCGAAGTTATGGAGACACCAATCATATACAAAAAACTGGAGTTTTCAATAGCATCATAGTGTAGCATGTCCTTTATAGAACGTCAATCCCATCACAGTCTGTCTGAAAGAAACTCTTTCCCTTGTCAAAACTCCAGCCTCAGCCACAGTCATACCCAGGCATTCCTGGATATCTTGGTACCATCGTCTTCTTGGTCTACTCTTGGTCTACCCTTTTGCCTGGCACCATACCTTCCATCACTGTTCTCTCAAGACCGCTGTGTCTCTTGATGTGTCCAAAGTATTTACATTTTCTGGCCATAATGGAATTGATAAACCAGTTCTCCTCTATGCTCAACTCTTGCCGAATGTCTACATTTGTCGTTTTCTCTGTCCAGGGTATTCTGAGAATTTTTCTGTAATATTTTGACTCGAAGAATTAGATTCTTTGTCTATAAGTTTTGGGAATCGTCCATGATTCGCAGCCATAAACTGCAACAATAAAAATATAGGTTCATAAGACTTTTACTTTTGTCGTTTTGTTGCTGGTCTGTCGTAATTTCTTCAGGCCGTTCAGTCTCTGCATTGCCATATCTAGTCTTCTGATTTCTTTCGAGCAGTCGCCACTCTTGTCAATTCTGGAGCCCAGATATTCAAAATGTGTGACCTGATCTATTTCCTCACCATCTACTATAAATCTATGTTGACATTGTGTTTTGTCGGTGGTCATATTCTTTGTTTTGTTTATAAAAATGTGTTGATCTTTACTGTGTCCATTTAGGTCGATCGTAAATGTTTAAAAACTGTCAATGTTCTCGTCTGCTCTAACATTTCTCATTATACATTCCGCATAGATGTTATGTAGATAAAGTGAGATGATACATCCCTGTCGTACTCCCTTTTGTACTGCGAATCAATCGGTTGTTTGACCAGATACTCGGACAGCGGCTCGTTGATCTTGGAATAATGTTTCGATGAGATGTATAGTATGCACAGGAAACCCCATTTCCTTCATGGTGTTCCACAGATCTTGGTTTTCAATAAGCAAACTGAAAATAAGAAAGTCGCCAGGAATAGACGGAGTGACCTATGAAATAATCAAGAACTTGAGAACAGCAGCAGCAACAAAGCTGCTGCAGATCTTCAACATTTTTGGACATCAGGTAAAGTCCCACAGATCTGGAGAACTGCAATCATGATAACACTCCCAAAACCAGGGAAAGACAGTTCCATGGCACCTAGCTATTGACCAATCAGCATCACAAGATGCATCTGTAAAACAATGGAATGTGTAATCAACATAAGGCTGCATTGGTACATTGAGATTGAAAACCTTCTTGCACCACAGCAAGCAGAAAAGCTCACATGCATGCCGAATCCTCCAATGAAAGACAGATTCCAAAATTTAGCAATAGGAAGACTGAAAAGAAGTTTTACGCACCAGGCCGAACGACTTCGCAGGCAAATTATAGATCTACCTGAAGTTGACATCCCACTAAAGTCTGTGCCAGAACAAACCTCTTGAAGAGAGGAGCATGGACTATTAGTATGCATTCAAACAAAAGTAAAAGATATACTAGACAATGATGAACAAAATAGTGTGCAGCGTAGGGTAGTGACCCTCAATTTCCTCGATGAAGAATAACCACAAGACCTCAGAGTATACACAGATGAGTCATAATAAAATGCAGTAAAGAATGGAGGAGCGGGAGTGCACATAGAATACCCAAACCACATTAGGAATACAGTCAGAGTTCCATCTGGGAAATTCTGTCAAACATATGATACATAAATCCAGGCAATCAAGGTGGCAACTGAGAAACCGTTGAACGCCAATGTTGATCCACAACCTGTAGTATTCCCGACAGATGCAGAATCAGCACTCCAAGCACTGAAGTCCGGTAAACTGCCAGGTCTACAGGCTCTACTGTCTGAACTGAGAAAACCAGCGCAAAATTGTGGATACCTTCTCATTGTGGAGTACCAGGAAATGAGAGAGCAGACCGACTGGCAAAGGGAGGTGCTTCAAACGAGCAACCAGATGTGCCAGTTACATACGAACAGAAGATAAGGATGATCAAATCAATAAGAAAGCCACCAACAGTAACACAAGACGATTACCATAAGATGAACAGACAAGAACAAACTATTGTGTTAGAACAGGAGACAACCGACATCGCAGTCACATATACCCAAAACTGAAGATTGGCAACTCAGCTGCGTGTACATGCGGACAAGCACCCCAGACCGCAGAACATATACTACAGAACTGCCCCGATTATAATATACGGTACAGAGAATATCCCACTGGCCCATAGAAACAACACTGGAAGTGAAACTTTATGGACAAATATGTGAATTACAAAAGACAGTGAATTTTATACAAGAGATAACATTGCAGATATAAACATATTTTCAACCGAACGAAAGAAGTAGACTGCGATATGTGTAACTTTCGGTCCGACACATCTGACTTCAGCATGCCATTCTTGGATACCGCGTAGCCTTGCCTCTTCGTTCCCTTCTCCATACCCTCCTTTCTCTTCTTCTTCTTCGTTCGTTCCCAATCTCCCGCTACAAAGCCCTGAACAGGGCTTTGCAAGTAGAAGGATGTAGTCCGGAATGCGTTATATAGCTTGTTTACAGCTTGAGTGATATTTGCACCGTCTTCGGCAGTTCTCCATACCCTGTTATTCACGATCACCAGGTGGCGGGGAAGAACGGTCTTGGCAGCTTTGGCTCACTGTCCCTGGTGCTAGCACTCAGCTTTGGATCACTGTCCCTGGCGCTAGCAATCCGTTTTGGGTCGCTGTTGAATGTCGAAGGTAAAAAAACAACTCGAACGAATATAAGTAAGCTTCCTGCAAGAACAATTTCATTATTTGTTAGAAAGGCAAAGCATTACTTAACAACCCGACAAAGGAAATCAGAGATTACAAATGTGAGTTTTGTCTTGTCTTACCCACTTGCCACATGACGCACCGCGGTGAGCCGTAGTTTGCTTTCCAGACACAGATGTGTGGGTGAAATAGTCATCATCCCATGACGATTTAGAATATCTGGAACCATTTGCTATCCACCTCGTTCTCGGTCTGACACGATTGCAAAATCCTAATTGACGTGCGTTATAGGCGCACAGGGATAGTTGGTCAGATTGTATTCTCAATAATTGGCCGAAAAATTTGATTTTCTCCGCATCAATATATTCAGTGAAGGGGTTTTCAGAGACATTTTATCTCACATTTCTTTGTTTTTAGATAGTTGGCTGGTTTCCCTATATAGCTTGTGTGGGTTAAAGTCAAAGGACAAGTTGCCGAACAGAACATGACATTTAAAATGTGTGATGCTGAAGTGCTGACACGAGAGTATCTTTCAAAAATAGACATTCAGTTCTGGAAGAAGTTTATTGAGCATTTGCTCCAAGAAGAAAAACAGTACTGGCAACGAGATGGATTACAGTTTGTCCAGCCAGTAACAATTATCAACCTCTTTGAATCGTCAGATTAGGAATGATTAATATAATCTTTTGTGGATATACTGATTAGCAGACTTGGATGAATTGGGGTGTGTTTATCAAAACAATTAAGTGTACATACAATGACAACAAATACATTTCAAAATTAAAATGCTCTAAGCAACATAAAATTAGCTGCGCATTTAATACAACCTTGAGGTCTAATGCTGTCCGAAAAGCTGTACTAACTGTTGCATATTGGTTCCATTTTTACGATTGTACATAAAGGGCAACACAAACAATCAATAGATTTCTAAAGACATTAAGGCAATAGGCATATGAACAAAATACAACTAGAAATTAAGCTGCGTACTGTAAAATCTTAAAATGTAATGTCATTTCTTTGCAATGGTCCTAAAAGACCAAAGGAATTCGCCGATGTACAACATTCTGAACATCTATGGACTAAATAATATCAATGTTTTAGGTCATGGATATTCTAAGGCTGCATGCGAAAAATCATTTTAATCTGACATGCATTTTAGTAGATAGCTGGGGATCAAGACGCTGAGCAGCGCGTGAACTGTAGTGGTCAGCGACCCATAGCTCACTTCTAGCGTCAGAGGCAGCGAACCAGAGCTGCCAAGACCCTTCTACACCTCCACGCGGTGATCCTGGATAACAGGCTGCAGCAGGGCAGATTGGCTAAAGAGAAGGGATCGAAGAGGGAATGCTAACCCGGTACTCAAAAAATGCTTGCTGTAGTCGGATGTGTTGGACCGAAAGGTGCAAATATCGCAGTCAAGCTGCAAACTACGACACAACGCATTCCGTTCTCTGGACTACATTCTGCTACTTAAGCCCTTTCAGAGTTTGGTAGCGGGAGATTGAGAACGAACGAAGAAGAAGAAGAAGAAAACTGCTTCGGACCTTGTTCGTGAATAAAAGACTTATACGTTTCTATAGTTCCAGAACGTCTTTCTCCCTTGCATACATTTGTATTGCTTTTCTGTAGTGATGACTATAGGTCTGTGGTCGCTTCCAGTGTCTTCCAGAACTTTCTATGTGCAAATATCTGTAATATCAGCTGATACCATGGTGAGGTCAGGTCTGCTGGTCGTGCACACACTTTTGTGCAGGAGAGTGGGTTCTGTCTTTGTATTCTGTTTTAGGATTAAGTTGGACGAGTTGCAAATGTACTCTATCTCTCTGCCCATTTGGTTGTGTGTTTTATATCCACATGGTAGTGAGTGGGCGTTAAAGTCTCCAGCTATTACTGTCTTTGTATTTGTCGTATCTTCAAATTGGATGTTTCCTGTAGATGTTGGGTGGGCAGTAAACATTATGAATGGTGTATTTATTTTCATTGATGCAGCAGAGAATCTTTCGCCTGTCAATGTCAGTACCATTGTAGATGTTTTGTATTTCAGCTTCAATGCCATTTCGTATGAGGGTCATTAGCCCTCGGCAGTTCTTGCACCGACATAATACTGAATGTATACAGTGATGTTGATTAAAATGTTGATTGGGATGGTTTTTGAAGTGTGCAGCAATGTGAATTTTGTTGTCATGTAGAATTTTGAGCAATTCTTCCTTCTTGTTTTTTATGCCTGAAATGTTTAGTTGTGTTATGTTTATGTCCCCAGTAGTATACTTCTCGCCAGCAACCTGGGATGTCGCTGTTTTGCGAGGAACTTGTTTACCGAGGCGACGTCCGAGTTCGTTTAATAAAGGGTTAGTTGTGCTTGGAATTATGTTTAATCTTAGGGTTTTCCTGTGGCTGTTCTGCCTTTCCTCAGCATATTGAGTTGGAGGCAAGAGCTCCATCTCTCCGTTCAGACATTCCATCATGTTTCAGCATTCGGTGTTGCAAGGTATGTGGTAGTAAGACTCAGAGTGGGAGGGAGTGGCATTCCCCGCCATCAAAATATGCAGAGCTTAATCAGTATGCTCTGGTTCTGGGCTCTCCCATGATATCGTCACGTTCTGCACACATCCAGCTCTTGGCCTTCCGCTATACTTTCTGTCAGCCAGATGTCTGAATTCGGAGCCCTTGTTACTGCTCTTCCAGGCAATGCTGGATACTCAAAATGCCACACTACAAGGGAATCGTCAGATGGCTATCGGTAGCTTACCTGCAAGTCAGCAGGTGGTTTTGAAATCAGAGCGGGAACGGCGTTGGCTAGTGGTTAAGTGAAACGGCTCACAATGCATAGGTGCTGGGTTCGATACCCATCACAGCGCCAGCCGTTACCCCAGGGAAGCAAACCCTTAGAAAATGCAGGAGGAAGCAGACCCTTATATAAAATGCATGCCGAAGACGGATGCACTGGGCCGACAGGCGCAAAATAAAAACCATAGTGCAACGCACACCGCTTTGGGAAACAGAGAAATAAGGCGAAAGAGAAAAAAAAAGAAGAAAAAAAGGAAGCGTTTTTCCTTTTCCAATACGAATTGCCATGTCATACTTACGGGCTTCATCAGCCCGGAGCAGTCTGGTCTTAGGGCGCTAGAGACTCGCACTTCGCCCCTTCTGCTGTTAGTAAGAGCAACGGGTCCCGCCACGTAAAGGCCAGGAGTTGGGCTTTTGCTGTCAGAGGCTTTGTGTTGGGCGTGCCATTGGTGCACTTGAACAGAGTTAAGGACTCAATCTCAATTCCATTCCAGGCTACGACAGCATTTGGGACCCATCACATGTCGCGTGATCTTCCCCTCTATAGATTTTGGGTCCATGTACGGCCCTGGTATCAAACTGTTAGCATGTATATGTTGTTCAGCAGCAGTCCTTTTGTAGACATGTTTATGTTATAGTGTTTCAATAATGGTGAGAGCTGGTATACGATTGAATTTGTTTTTTGGGAACTGACCTCAATTTATCTGTCTCTAAACCTCCATCCTGTATGTGAACACTGCACAAGTACTTGAAATTAAGTTCTTTTCCTGAAAAATCGTGCCAGGGTTTGGGAATTGGCCAACGACGAACGAGTTTGGCGGGATACATGTCGATGATATCATAGTAGGTCATTTGAGTCTTTAAATATACTTTTCAAGCTTTCTTTTTGCGTATTCTGTTTTTGCACAGTTTGTAAACTCACATTTGGATGATGTTTTCTTTATATTTAAAACACATTTCATTTCTAGAAAAATGGACATTGCGTCTAGAATGGTTAGTAATGTTACATTTGTTTGCCAAAATAGTATCCTTTCATTGCAGTCAAACTGTAACTACGTCACAGCGGATTACGTTCTTGTGACAAAATCCTGCTACTTGCAAAGCCCTTTTCATAGCTTGGTAGCGGGAGATTGATAACGAACGAAGAAGGGGAAGAATAGGATACGATAGAACGCGGATCATGTCGCATGCCGCAGCAAATGTTTTCGCAGGCGAGAGTCCTGATTTACAGACCACGCCCACTCACCATGAAAACGAGTTAGAAGTTAGGGGTCACAAGCTAAAGCAATCTTAAGCCCGTGGTCATTGAAAGACTTTACGTGGATACCTGTGACCACCTTTACCATCAATGGCTTGGACGACGGTTTTGTGAAGGATTTGTGTACTTCGTTACTTGTGGTATGTACCTCTTTTGAAAATGTGTCTATGTCAAACACTTTATTCTGTTGTAGTCTGTTATTTGATAACATGTGGCGTTACCACATACCTCTGTTTCTCTGTATTTGTACATATTTCTAGGCTTATTTCTACTTTATAATTTTATATAATTAATTATAATTTATTGAATGCAGTGCTAACGAAGTACTAATAATATATTCTATTTTTAATGTTTTTGAAGTTTTTTAAATGTTATATCATGTGCTGATTTCTACAGGATTGTATAAGTTAAAAATTAATACCGATATTATAATAACTTAATTTTCTGTATTCATTTGTGTCTGTTTTTAAATTTCAAGTATTTTTAGAGGCCTTTATTTGTTGTAGACGTTACCCCTAAGTTATCCATATCACAGAAGTTGTGGCTGCCTTCACGTTATTCTGAGGTGCGGCTCAGGAAGGCGCGAGACTGGTGTCATATTCGCAATCAGATCTCATCTAGTCCTAATGTTTGTTAGGCCTCCACAGGGAGTCACTGAGCCTACTGAGGCTAATGACTATCCAACTTTCAGTGGGACATGGTGCTACGGGCTCAGCGCCTATGCCCCAACAATGACTGACACTGATGATATCATCAAGGATAAGTTCTAAGTGAAGCTACACCCCGTCGTCATCTTGTCGGTTATAAAGCCCGAGAAGCTCGTTATACTTGCTGACTTCAACGTCATCAGTCCGACCATCAGTCCTGGGAAGTGGGGACGGTGTGGTCTAGTGGTTAAGTGGCACGGCTCACAATCTGAAGGTGCTGGGTTCGATCCCCATCCCAGCACCGGCCGTTACCCCGGGGAAGCAAACCCTTAGAAAATGCAGGAGGAAGCAGACACTTACATAAAATGCATCCTGAAGTCGGATGCACTGAGCCGACAGGCACAAAATAAAAATCACAGTGCAACGCACACCACCTTGGGGATTAGAGAAATAAGGCGAACGCAAAAACAAAAAGTCATGGGAAGAGTACTTGAGCTGCACGAAACAAACTATGGGCTACAATTGTTGATCATCTGTGTCCCTCACAATCTCTCCATCATCACCATGTTTCAGCTGTCCACTATCAACAAGACGTCATGGATGCATTCCCGCTATAAGCATTGACATATTATTTACAATGTCCTCACAAGGAGGGAGAGATGTGATGTGCGAGTGACAAAGGCTAAGTGTGGTGTTGAGTGTTGGACATACCCACAGGCTCATTGTGTCAAATGTTAACTTCCACATAGAGCCATGACGACGTCATATGATAAGGTTAGGAAACTTGTGTAGAGACTCAACTGCAAAGTGGGTCCCACGTGGAAGACTATTCTAGGGCCCTGGACAATCAGTTTATAGATGCATAGTTCTGAAAAAAACATTTGAAGATAAATGGGAGGTACTTTAGTGGAATTTTCAAATTGACTCTACAGCATTACAAATACAACTGATGTATAAACCATGTCTCTATGTCGACCCCCAAGGAAGGTATGATTTTTTTTTGTATTTAAAAAAATCAGCGAAAGGGCTATACAGGGATATGGAGAAAAATAGAAACTAGGGACTTTTTCCTTAGAAACTCTGTTCCTCCTTTGTTGGCTGCTGTTTCGCATTCCAACTGTGCGTCATTCCCACTTCCTTCCTCAGTGGCCGAAGGGTTGTCCCTTCTTTCGGTCTGTTCAACAACTTCTCCTGCATGGCTAGAACCTGGCTTGGGTGGGCACGAAACCATAGCTGGTCCTGCCACCATTCCTCCTCCTCTCCTTTCCTCTTTATCTGACGAATCTCCGACTATTTCCTTGTTCGATTCTTCGTCCACTTTAACTAATGTTCTACCAGGCTTGACCACAAGTTCCTGGTAAACTTTGGCCCCTTTCAGCACGCCCGACCATGTTAATCGACGTAATACCCTCTTCCTGAATTCTGGGCCTACACTGTCCGATGATGTAACTTTTCATCTGGACCTCTGAGCGAACGTTTGTCTCGTTTGCATTGCGTAACCTGCCCTCCGTCCCTAACTTTTCTGGATACACAAAACCTGTATCTCTTTCTTTCTGTCCATCCGCCTCGTGCTCAAAGTCTCTTTGATAGCTCCTGTCCTGCCTCTCCATCTGTAACCGTGCAAAAGGCCTCTTGTGGGCTAAGAATCTGCCCGATTCAAACTTCTGCCCAACCATTCCTCCTCCTCTCATTTGACTTGGCATCTCCACCTGGGTCAAAATCCTACTCTTTTCGCCACCTCTGTCCAGCCGTCCACACACGTCCGTCCTGAGATTTCCACCTCTGTCCCTCCACGGATCGGAATGTGGAAGTTGGACGGGCTTCCTACTCACTTTCCTACCACTCTGTCCCCTTCCAAAATACTGGGCCGTGTTTACTTCGGTGATTTCTTTATTTCTTCTCTCCTTCCTAGCTGGTTTGAAAGCTCCGTTTTCAAACTGTTGCAACAGCTGTCGCAGCTTCCATTGGAGGTCTTTTTCCTGCCGTTCCAGCCGAATAACTCTGCCTGTTAGTTCGCTTAGCTGGTTTTGTAGTTGACTTCTGTCCTCCCACTTATCGCTGACTGTAGCTAGTGCCATGAAAGGCTTATTTTTGACAAAAAGTCCTCCTCTCCAGACAACGTTCGTATTCCGAAATATATTTGGGCATCCTATAGACAAATGTCCAAAAGCTAAACAATGATAACATTGTTTAACATCGACATATTGAATAAGTCTGGCCCACCAAAAAAATGTATAAGACTGTCAAGTACGCACAAAGTCTTGTCAATAATACAACAATGGGTGGAAGAAAAATGTCACACTTACCAGTCAGATGATTGGAAAAGCTGTCTATGGTAACTAACACTCTAACCACTAGCTACTCATGTATACCTAACTACACACACAAGTTATATATAACTGCGACACTTGTGTTAAACAGGCAAATAAAGATCTGTAGCTACACACACACTATATTTATAAAACTAATAGTTGCAGACCCCACAGTTTGCCCTGGCCGTTATTCTAACTTAGAACATTCTCACACTCATCCACATCATCATGACCATACTCAGTAAATGATATATCACACAACAGGTGGCATATTTATTATATTATACTCATATCATAGAATGAGTAGAGAAATTACAAACACAATATAATACATATCTTAACTAAATATTCTACTAAAACGGGAATTGTAAGCATTAGCTATTGATGGAATTCCCAACTATCTAAAAAACCCAGTTCTATTGCCTTGCAATTACATCACACACACACACATCGCCTTAACTGCGTCTTCAACACACCTTATCAAATACTCTTCCTCACTGAAATCCCCTCAGGCGGGCGATCTCGTATTAACTCGTTCACAATGTGTCTTTGCTTACAAACACACGTTCAGATTATCTATTAATGCAATACTCACACACCTATTTGAGCGCTCCTGTTCTATCACTAAACATTCGTCCAACCGTCTATCAATCGCTCCTCTATCTAAGTCGGTGAGTTAAACATACTATCCACATTCAGTCTCTCTCTCTCTCTCTCTTCCATACAGCCTCCCTCTATCCAGCCTCTCTCTCTCTCTCCAGCCTCTCTCTCTCTCTCTCCAGCCTCTGGAGCTAAACTTTGTCTCGAGATATATCCTCAAGCAAGGCCAGAGCTTGACCAATCGATCTCGGGTGATGGCCATCTTCAATCCCAATTGGAACGAAACACTTTGCACACCTGTCACTCATTCTCTCGCAGCAAGCCCCGCTGCCAATTTCGTCTGTCAATCAATCTCCCCCTACCAAAATCGGAAGGCCAGTGGTCAGTTTCTACCTGTCCACATTCCTTAACCCAACTCTGTTCTCATTTGCCGAGACAGTGAGTGACCTTGACATGCATTCAGGTAGCTTTAAGCTTTAACATGTTCAGGCATCCTAAACCCTCCTTGCTCCGGCGGGAACTGTTACAGCAGGAACTAATTAATATGCAAAATGGCAACCTCATTTGCATAATTCTCTAATAAAATAATGTTGCATTATTTTTTTCTTCATGTTATCCTACATGGGATATATCGTTTTGACCGTCTTTTTGAGAGGAGCATTATTTATTAATACATTCATTGTATGTTGTTATTTCAATCAAATGCTTGCAGAATTAGTATACAGAACAAATTATTATACAAATTTAACACCAATGTTTTTACAAGATTATTGAATATACAGTGTTAGAAAAAAAAAGAATGTTAGAAATTAAAAGAATATTTGAAATATAAGGAATATACTTACAAAAGTTACAGTTGATTATTCAAATAGGGCATCGTCAAAACAAAATAGTAAGGAACTGTGTCACTGGCATGTCGTAATCCTTTTCTGAATGAGTAACTGACATGTCGTAATCCTTTTCTGAATGAGTAACTGGCATGTCGTAATCCTTTTCTGAATGAGTAACTGGCATGTCGTAATCCTTTTCCGAATGAGTAACTGGCATGTCGTAATAATTTTCTGAATGAGTAACTGGCATGTCGTAATCCTTTTCTGAATGAGTAACTGGCATGTTGTAAACTGGAAACAACTGATTAATTTAACATAGCAAAAATTATCACAAATTTAACAGGACACATGTATCATATACAGTTAAATTCATTAATGGATGTAGTTTGCAAAAAGATGTCACAGACAACAAATCATATGGATTAACAGTCTTTATTGGGTAAGTGATATGTTAATTGTTGTTGTTGTGTAGTTTTGCTTTTGCATGTTTTTGACTATTTCTTCTTCTTCGTACGCTGTCAGACGTCAACTTGTATTTGTTCGAAGAAAGCAGCTGTCATCCTGAGGCTATCGACACTGCCATAGAGCTTGTCTAGTATTGGCATTGGTGATGGCCACATGTGCTTTCTCTGGTCCTGGTATGTCGGACAATTATGCAGCAGATGTTCAGCGGTCATTTTCCCTGTACCACAGGTGCATTCGTCAGTGCCACCTATCTTCAGTTTATTGAATAGATGGTACGTCAGTCTGTGGTGGCCTGTGCGGAGTCTGAAGACCACGACCTGCTCTCTTCTGCTCAACTGGTAATAGGCAGCATTTTTTGTGTAGCCAGTATGCTCTGTTTCTCATTTGGCCATGTATCTGGCCCTAATAAACCTTTTGGACTCTTCGTAGGTCACACTAGATTCTGGTTGTGGTAATCTTGCACCTTCTTTTGCCAGTCTGTCTGCCTCCTCGTTGCCTTGGATGTTACAGTGGGATGGAACCAACTGTACCACTACTCTTTTTGGTGTGGACCAGCTGGCATAGTTGACAGAGTACTGCTCTTAAATCATTAAGTTCAGTATCTGTCTGGCTTTTTAGTGCTGTAACCACGGACAGGGCATCTGTAAACAGGGCTATCTGGCTTTCATTGCTTTCGCCTGTCAGCATTGCTTCTACTGCAGTCTTCAGTGCCTCTGCCTCCGCTCTGAAATTACTTGAGAATTTTCTAGTTGCCACTGCCATTTGTTAGGATCAGGAATGCACTCCCCATCCATTCTGCGTTGTGTTTGTTACAGAACCGTCGGTGTATGCATGGGTCCAAACCGTGCTTAGATAGTTTTTCGCTATGTACTATTTGATACATAGTGATATGTTTATATTTTCCATGTAATATGATAAATAAATATAAAACAATGACAGGAAAAGCATGGTATCAAAAAATGGATATACTGCCACGTCCTCAAAGAGCTAATAAAAAAGGGTTAAAAAATTGCTATGTAACCCACAAATAGAATATACTTCTAGAAGGTCCTTGGAACATACTTGCAAAATAAATTAAAGTTGATCATTCGTACTGATGTACCAAGAGAGCGAAATCAGCTAAGATTACATCATCATCATCTGGAGGAAGTTCATCTGTTGTCAAATAATTTCGAAAATGGTATATGTAACAGTTGTTATAAATAAAAATAATCTACCTACAGTTTGTCCATGGAACAAATTTAATTTAGGAAATCAAGCAAATGTGATGTCTCCTTGAGCGAAGTCAAGGACTACGCCACTGTCATGTCGAAATCATCCTCTGCTGATTGACGCTGATCTAACAGGTCAAGCAAACAATGCTCTGGTCTCGTTTCGTCCTGCTCTTGTCGGTCTTGATCGACTTCACTTTTTCTTGATATACATTTATGCCTCTATGATGCCCTACATATTGAAGTTCACTTCCTATAATAGATGAAAAATTGTTAATGAATAACTCTAACTTATCTTTCACAGTTGTGTCTAACTTTTTAAACATGTGTAATTTTAAGACAGGTTCCTTCTTAACAAAGGTTCCTTCTTAACAATTCCTTGCTCTATCAGTCTCTGAAGCTTAGTCCTAACACTCATATCTTTTTTTCTGTGCTATGAACTTATGTCTTTCGACATCAACTTTATCTGTACCCTCTACTCTCTCTTCCCGCTGCAACCTCATAGTGGCTCCATGACTAATGGCAAACTGGACCAGATCATTCTGCATAGAGTCGGAGAATTTTAAAATTGTGGCATCCCGTGCCAGAGTAGTGGCAGATGACTTATGTAATATGTATCCTGTCTGAATGTCAGACAGAATGCTTATTTTATAAGCCATTTGTGCAATTGTAGCCGGAACTGGTGTCTCTGAAATTGATTTACCGCACAAATTGGAAGCCACATATTTAATGACGTTCTGCAATTCACAACACTGACATTTAACAGCAAACATTTATATACACATTTTCTCAACTTAGTGTTATGCGTCTTACTGTCTGTTTTGACATCTATGACTTCATTGCTGGTGCAATTGATCTGTTCTTGCAACATGGAATTCTCATTCTCATGGAATGCTGCCAGGTTGCGTAGGTCTTTTCCAGCTTGATCAATCTGGAGCTCACATTGTCTTTGGATCTTCCATCTGGTCTACCTTAACCTGTAGTGAAAAGCATTAGTAGACTGATTTTTAGTATGGTAGTGTTTAAAATCAATAAAATACTAAAGTTCTGAGTTACTAGTTACTCAACTGACTAGTAAGTAATCAGGTGTGGACGAAAAATGGCGGACGCAGCATTGTAAAAAAAACTAAAATTGTGTTCTTTTTGTAACTCAGTTCTAACTCCCTACATGCTCTATTTGGCCATAAAATTTACCCAAACATATAGATAAGTGGATGAAGAATTCGTATCAAGTTGATATACATATGAATTGTAAATATATGTGCTGAAAGCTTGCAAACTTACCTCTATTTCCAAATTTCTTGAAAAATCTCGATAGAACTGCCGATTTTCAATAAAATTATCACAGTAGCATCAAACGCTAAGTTTTTTAAAACATGTTTTTAAAATTTTACGTATTTTATAGTATACATGTTCCTAATTTCCACTCCCTGTTGGTTTGATCTAAATAACGTATGCATTCTGTTCCTTTCTAAGCTAGCTTCTACTTCACAGCTATTTTCTAACTTCTACGCTAAACTAAATTGAACTCTTCTTGTGGGATCAAGATGCTGAGCAGCGCAAGAGCTGCAGTGGTCAGCGACCTATAGCTGACTTCTAGTGTCAGGGCCAGCGAACCATAGCTGCCAAGACCCTTCTACACCTCCACGCGGTGATCCTGGATAACAGGCTGCATCAAGGCAGACTGGCTAAGGAGAAGGGATCGAAGAAGGAATGCTAACCCGGTACTCGAAAAATGCTTGCTGAAGTCGGATGTGTTGGACCGATAGGTGCAAATATCGCAGCCAAGCTGTAAACTACGACACAACGCATTCCGTTCTCTGGACTACATTCTGCGACTTAAGCCCTTTCAGTGTTTGCTAGTGGGAGATTGAGAACGAACGAAGAAGAAGAACAACTCTTCTTGTGAATTTACACTGACATTTGAGTTTATGGCAAACTTGTCAATCCAAGCTTTGGACCCTTTGGTCGCTAATTCTTTTCCAATCCAAATGTAGGTAAAAAAACAACAACTTGCAAACCGATACTTGTGTAATCGTGAGACTCTTGTGAAGGAAGAAATTTGCGATACGATTTCTTCCTCTTTAGTTGGGCGTCAGGCAAGCCAAGAATATCTTCTTTCTACGCCTCGTGGAATGGAATTAATCTTCCCTGCATTGGATGGCTGATCCTTACTGCGAAGACCTAGTGAATATGTGTGAATATGTTTCTACAAGAATTTCTACGCCTTGGTTTCAACTCCTAGCGATACAATGTGAAGTAATATCCGCTGGCGCTCTTCCACGCTGCTTTGAAGATTGTTGTTATACTGACGAAATTTCTGCCTAGGTAAACTTATTTGTTTCTGACTTTCAGGGTTCTTCTTGAAATGACAACCTAATTAATTTTCTAATCGTTTGTCCGCCGCGGAAGAATTATAAACTAAATATATTTACCTCCGAAAAAAAAACCACCACCTTTTCACTGGTCTGGGCTGCTTTAAAACGTTAGATTTCTGTTCGTCTGCGCAGGACTGTCTGTCATCAATTTCAGTGACCTGCTCACTCTCTCGTCTCGAACTCAATGAATTTTGCATTTCCGACTGCCACCTAAGTAACGCTTGGTTGGGCGTGTCGTGCACAATCCCTCATAGTCCATTGGTTGATCGCGGTAAGAGACGGTAGCGATTTTTAAGAACTCGTCCAGGTGTTAGCTTAGCCTGGTTGCATCATGTGAAATTTAGAAAATATTTAGTACGTACCTCCCAGCGTATTTGAATCCTGCTAATTTATTCGAACCTTGGCCCAGCTGTCCAATCTCAGGCGTTGCATTGTTCTCGGGCTCTCGTCTTGTAAATGTAATACACACGTCATCAGAACACTCAATAGTACTAAAGAGGAAATAACTTTCCATTTCACACGGTACTAATTATCATCACTATATCTGCTATTAAAATCCCTACTATATTGGCTTAGATCTGTCACAGTAGGTAAGAATCCTTCCGCCAAGACGGAGAAAATAGAAACAAAGGGGGAATTCTGACATTGGCGAAAACCTGAATCCCAGTCATAGAAACAAGCAGATCACGAGGGGACGATCTTGAATGCCTCACAATCAAGCTACTCTTACCTGACGGCGACACGACAATCACAAACTGTAGCAGCTCTTCATGTACAACTCTAGATATAGACACGGGGAAGCTTGAAGGACGAAGACACCTCATTCTAGGCGACTTTAACATTCTTTCTAGCTGATCAGAGTAGAAAATAGACCGGAGACTGAATGATGGGAAACGCACACATTCTCATGAACCAGCCCACTAAAGTCCAGAGCATGTGGAAAAGCGAGCACACCAGATCTCGTCATGCCATCCGATGACCTACACCGCAAAACTACAAGAATAGTGAACAGCCAACTGGGGGGAAGTGATCATGTGCCAATCACTCTCACAATCACTGGAATAGGAAGTAAAGAACAGTAACATGCCCCCCCCCCTTTTTTTCGCCCTTCTCTCCTCTCCCCCAGCTGGAACTTCAAAAAGGCAACAGATCTTTTTAAAGAAACGGTTCATCAGTTTTGTCAAAACAACCAAAAGAAACAAAAATGTCAACATTATTGGGATGTCATCATTCAAGCTGCATCAAACTCACGTGGCAAACGACGAGACTACAAACCTTACTGAAGCGACCCCTTGGAAAAACTAACAGTGACCTCAGTGAATCACGGGAAACCATAGAGCTGAACCCGACAGTCGAAAATATCTAGAGCAGCAGAAGTCTTGAAACATAAAGGAGCTGACACGAAAACACCAGTGACCTGAACATGGACAAAGACACAAGCAAATTGCAAAACCTGATAACAATTATTAACAAACAAAAAATAAGATACTGTACGACTGTGGTAAATGAAAATACTACGTAGTAAAGATGACTTCAAACATCTTTGCAGACTACTGCAAAGAAAAAAGCACCACCACACTCTCACAAGCACGAAGTCAAGCAGTTCAAACATAAATTTAAAATAAGTTAAACCTCTTCCTCGTGAAGAAACTGACTGGCACAAGCTAGGGTGATAACACAGCGTTCGAAAAATGTCAACATAGGTAGTCAGGCCCGTTTTGGAATATGGCATGTCAGTTTGGGCGACAGCGTCCACGACAAGCACATAACGTTTAACGCGTCCAAAATGCAAACTAATCACCGGGAAATGAAGACCACCGCAAGCCAGGACGAGAAGAGAAGATGATTGTGGAGAGCGAGAAGCTGAAACACATGCCAAATCATCCTATGCAAGCCGAACTTCAAAATTTGACCAAAAACTAGATCAAGAGAACTAGCTTCTTACATAACTCAATCCACCTGCATCGCTGCTATGAAAACATTCTCCCAAAGCAATGTATAGAATTGTAAATGCTGAGTGACTATGGGGAGCCAAACTATTGCAACGAAAACAACTAAAAAGCATGAATATCCCAGCAATAGAAAAGAAAAATTGACAAGACTACCCACCTAAAGACGCTAGCTCGGGTGATGATAAAAGAAAAATAACAGCCAAAAGAACTAGACTCACGTACACACAAATTGATCCGCAGAGTGCTCATTTAAGGATGCGGAGGAGGCACCGTTGTAAAATACAACAATGGAAAAATAACCCATGTGGCTTTCCCTACTGGGAAGATTTCTTCCAGTTTTAGATCAGTCTATGGAGCTCCTACATGCAGTAAAAAGTTACAGATCAGACGAACACCCGCCAACTCAGATTGCATTCTTTATATAATACAGATTTCTAATAGAAGCAATAAAAAACACGAGTCGAACAAATGCTGCGGGAAATCAGATCAGAGCTAAACAAAATCCAAAGAACCTTAACAGTTACTCTTCACTGACTACCCTTCTACTGTGGAATCACACGGAACAAGAGAGCTGATGCCTTGCCCAAAGCAGGTGGCAGGATGGGGCAACCTATCCACATAGTGTCTTACTGAGAGGCTCAAACTATCATCCACAACCAATACTACTCGAAATGGAAGAACGGCATGGACATGAGCAATAGGCCTTGCTGTAAAAACACGTTACCTGGCACTCTCTTGCCACCGAATCCTCAATATACGCCGTAAACACCTCTTGTGAAAGACGTTAAGCCGCCACTCCTATTTAGTGTAAGTGTTCCAAGTCTGATTTCCATACACGAGAGTGCCAAGAAGGCAAGTCTGATCGACCCGGACGAGACCGCGAATTTAATGGTTTGTAAATACTAAATAGCCATATGTGACCTATTTGATCACTTGCCATCGTATTTGTTTGTAATGGAGAGGTTCATTTTTGCTAATACAACGTGGCGACTCATTTCTGTTATTCCGACGTCAGTCCGAGTCCCACTTCCTGTTATTTTAGTAGTCACTTTAGTTTTAATCCCACTTCCTGTTATTGAAGTAGGTCAGCGTGTCAGATTATGTAAGCAGCTGTGAAAAGAAATACACTTGAATTTTAATGAGCTCATAACTCACGTAACGATGGCATCAAGCCGGTCTATGCTTGTTGTAGATGGATGGATGGATGGATGGATGGATAAAAAGAAAGAAAGAACAAACAAACACATATTCACACCTTATAGACGCCCTACCAGTTCCATGTTAGTAAATACACAATGGGCCATACCGGGGGAATTAAACCGAGTGACTAGTGCACGCACAACGTTGGAAACCCGTAACGGAAGAATTCACACCTTGTCGAAGTGAACTTTCGCAAGACGCCAAGCTAGTTGTTCCTACAGAGCAACAAGAGTGTAAGTCAGACTAGCTGGGGTTAATTCTAATGTGGTTGTAAACAAACTGACGCATTGGCAGGACATGTCAGTCAAGGCGTGGCCTTCTTTATTAACATTATTTACTCTCCTTCTTCTTTGCGTTCAGGATCTTTTGGTCATGCTATATCTGCAGGCCAGTCGCCATGACGAAGTCTGTAGTCTTCACCAGGCCGGACCGGCTGCCCCACAGCTTTTTGTCTCAGCTCCGCACCCTCTGACCAGGTCTAGCATCTCATTTCCCTATAGATTGAGCATTTCTGTAGAATATGCTCAGTGTTCTGGCATCCTGTTCCACATGGTTACTCATCGGTGTGTGAGATCTTCAGTCGGTATAGATGTTCTAGTAGTCTGCAGCGTCCAGTTCTCAGGCGAAATACGGTAAAATGTTGATTTCTTTTGAGTTGGTGAATTGGGTCTGGTGTACTGCTTATGTTTGTCTTCTCTCCATTGGTGTATATACTGATTTGTGATGATGTTTTTGATTTCTCTGTATGGTACTCGATGATTAAATTGTGCCTTTTTGCTGCCCTCTTTTACTAGGGCATCAGCAATCTCGTTTCCCGTGATTCCGCAATGGGAGGGTAGTCACTGGAGCGCTATTGTTGAGGATCTCTTGAGTTTTTCTAGTTCTAATCTCTGATAACAGTGGTTCGTTGTTTGTTTTTTGTATTGTCTCTAATAGTACTCTGCAGTCTGTGATTACAGGTATTTTTGTTGGAGGTTGCCTTTCTGTTTGAAGTATTCTCAGTGCTCGCCAGGTCATAGTCAAGGTGAGAAATTAAAAGATGACATTCTAGTAACACGGGACGTACCTGGAGATTCCCAGTGAGTGCGCTTTCCTAGAAAAGAAGGGTAGTTTAAATGTAATATATTTATCTTGATCTTGATTATATATATATATATACACAAAAACCTGTCACCTCCCTGTGGAGCATAAATCCTCAGCAAATACTAGCCAAGTCTTCTTATCATGAGCCCTCTGAGCTAATTCTGTTTACGTCACGCCTGCTACCTTGACATTTGCATCTAGCCCCCTCTTTCATGAGTGTCTCAGTCTTCCTCTAATTCTCTTGTTCTATGAATTCAAGAACAGAGCTTGACTATTAATGTTATCCACTGGTTTCCGCCACACGTGGCCTATTGATCCCCATCTCTGTATATCATACTCCATTGATATTGGTCCAGTTTTCCCCATCAGTTCCACTTTGGTGATCATGTTGTACCATTTCCACCCTTGTAATATGCGCCGGCAACTATTGACGAAAGTCTGTACCATTTTCATAAGTACCTGCGTTGTCCTCCCTGTTTTAGAGTCGTATAATGGAACGGATTTTACGTTAGAATTTGGGATTTTTATTTTGGTGGTTTTAATATTTTTTGACTTCCATAAATTCTTCAATGCAATGAAAGCTTTTCTCGTTCTCTGTATTCTTAACTGAACATCGTTTTCTGTATCGTATTCTTTCTTCTTCATCATCGATCAACTGATGTTTTACTTCTAGTCCGGCGAGGTTCACGAAGGAGATTCTGTTTCACGTCTTTACCGGTCCCCCCCCCCCCCCCCCCCCCCCCAACTTTTCGAGCATAATCGCTCTCCCAGTCTGCCTCTCTTTGGTCTGCATAGGTAGAGAATTCTTGCAGAAAATGTTCTGGTGTTTACTTGGGTGTTCCCCAATCGCACGTAGCAGTGTCTCTGATACCCATTCTGTAGAGGTGGGCCTAGAGTCTACAATGTCCCGTTCTGATTCTGAAGATCTTTGTCTGCCCATCTCTCCCAAGTTTGTCTATGCTGTCATTTTCTGGCTTGTATTCTTTGTGCTGGTCTCTCCATTCTGTCCTCATGGATCGTTTGATGAGTGTCGTTGCTTTTTTTTATAGCTCTATGGATGGGGAGTCTGTGTGCCTCCACTTCCGGTTTTTGCGAAGCACATCTGCTTTCTCGTTTCCAAGGATCCCACAATCGGCCGAAATCCACCGTAGAACTAAATCAGTTTTTTTAGACAGCAATCCTATGTTGTATTTTATTTCATGTGAGAGTCTATCTTGTTTGTGGCTTGAGATGGCTTGGAGTACACTCATGAAGTCTGTTAGAATGACAGTTTTCCTTATATTTTGGCTGATCAGAATGTAGGTTGCTGCATGAACAGCCATTGCTTCGCCTCTGACATTGATACGTCTCTCCTGCTGGTATGGAATGGTTTTCTATGTCACCAATGCAGTGTTCGATATAGATTCCACTGATTTCCATTTTATCGCTCTCCGAGGCAGATTCATCCAAGAGTTATTAGGGTACTGTCTCTTGAGCTCCTGTAGAACGTAGATTTTTTGCTCTGTTGCCGACTGCAAGATGATAATGGACCGGTCCTGACTCCGTGTCCAGGATTCTAGAATAGGTGCTTCGTACTTTTTGGTTTCAGCATCAAGGATGTCTGCGTGTTTTCTGTGGATTTCTCTGGCCAGATGGTTGGCGCTTTTCCTTAATATGTTATTTGTTCTCTCTTGGAACTTCTGGTGCACAGGGTGATCACGTAACCTCTTTAGTTTTTCAAACTGAATGTTATTTATATTTTCTCCTTAATTCAAGGGGCTCAATATTTGCTGTTTTTCCCAGCTCTGTAATTCAATGCACAAAGGGTAAATCTGAGACCCATATTTTGAACTCGGTCTAGATTTCCTGTGTTTGTTTTGACCGCTGTTGACCAAGTGCTAGAGGCACATTCCATAATTGGTCTTATTGCACCAGTGTGATCTTGCTTGAGGATTTTTTTTTGTACCAGCCAGTTTTTTCATCACTGAGTCTTTTCACGCCCTTGTCTGGATGTTCTCTATATTTGACTTCCATGTAAGTCTTGAGTCAAATGTGATTCCAAGGAATGTGAGTCTGTCTAACTGAGGTATTTGTTGGTTTCCTATTGTTTCTTTTTTGAGGGAGAGTGAAAAGATAGTGGTGGAGGTTTCGGTGTGGTTTATTTTCAGTCAACACTCTTTTGTTCAGTTCTCCACCATCTCTACTGTCTTTTGGAGCAAGTATGAGGCTATTGTTGCATGTTCTGTGGTTGTCCATACAGCAAAGTCACTTTATGTAAGCTGTTTGAGACATGCTGATGGCAGCAGTTAGTGATGTCGTTTATATATATATATATATATATAAATAAAATAGTAGGCGCTATTACACTTCCTTGTGGCACCTGCTCTGTCTGACTTGCTAGTATAGTTGTCCAATTTAACCCTGGCAGGGGATCAAGATGCTGAGCAGCGCAAGAGCTGCAGTGGTCAGCGACCCATAGCTGACTGCTAGCGTCAGGGCCAGCGAACCATAGCTGCCAAGATCCTTCTACACCTCCACGCGGTGATCCTGGATAACAGGCTGCAGCAGGGCAGACTGGCTAAGGAGAATGAATCGAAGAGGAAATGCTAACCCGGTACTAAAAAAATGCTTGCTGAAGTCGGATGTGTAGAACCGAAAGGTGCAAATATCGCAGCCAAGCTGTAAACTACGACACAACGCATTCCGTTCTCTGGACTACATTCTGCTACTTAAGGCCTTTCAGGGCTTGGTAGTGTGAGATTGAGATCGAACAAAGAAGAAGAGAAGAACCCTGGCAGATGTTTGGAAAAGATAACTTTTAATTCATGAGAGCATATTGTTGGTAACTCCCGCTTGGAGGATTTTCAGCTTCGTGCCTTCTCTCCAGGCAGTATCGAAGGCACGGGAGATATCAAAGAAGATGGCTAGCACTTTGTTTTTCTCTTGTAAGACGTTTTCTATGTCCTGTGTTAGATATTTTATTTAGTCTTATGTGCTGCCTGTTTCCTGTTTGAGTTGAGGCGAGTAGCGAGCTGGTCTCAAGATACCAATGGAGTCTTTTATTTATCAGTCTTTCCATCATCAAGATACCAGGGGAGTCTTTTATTTATCAGTCTTTCCATCAGTTCCCCAACACAGCTAAGGAGAATGATTGGCCTCTTATTTTTAGGATCATGTTTGTCTTTTACTGGTTTAAGAATAGGTTGAATGTAAGCATCCTTCCAGACTGCCGGAACAGTACCCTCATGCCAGCTCTGGTTTAAAATTCCAAGGAGGAATCTTTTACTTATGGGGCCGGGGTGTTTTGAAGAATTCATTTGTCATATCATCTTCTCCTGGTGCTTTTATCACCTTTAGTTTTTTAAATTTCGCCTTCTAGCTCTTGTTGGGTGAACTTCACTGTCATGTATGTACTCTGTTGGAGTGCTTGTGCTATGGGTTTTTTTGTGTTTTTTTTTGTAGAGCTCTACTTCTTTAACTCATAAGGTATAGAAAGTTTTAAGAGAACTTTATGTACCTTATAATATGGCTATATTGCTACCAAGGTATGTGAATCACTCCACATTCAGAATGTGGGTGACTCCCAACCCAATTCTATCATTGTTAGTTGCATTTGTTGTAATTACTTTTATGTTATGGTTCTATATATTTAGACCTAATTGTAGTGACCTCTCTTCACGAAAATATGGAAATACGTGGAAACATGTGAATGTGGAGTAATTCAAGACCAGGGCTATCTGATAATACTGCCCAAACCTCCCGGAGGCTTGTAGTACGAATGACCTGAGTGCCAGTGACAGGGCTATCCTCGTAGCTGAATACTGTCCTTTTCCCCAGGTGGTTTGTTAAGAGCAGCTATAGATGGGGTCTAACTGACTGGGGGTCTACTTAGCTCTAGTGTTTTTGAGTCTATTAAGACGGACTCGCACATCGGTAAAAACCCCTCTCCGAGAAACTGGTTGTATACAGACTCTGTATAGTCTTCTAAACCAGTATAAAGATGTTAAGTTAGGTTAAGCATACGTATCTTATTTTGCAACTGGCTGTGGGTATGGGACAGAGCAAAATGATCGACAAAGTCGATATCAAGTTGTCTCGTCAATGTTCATTTAGTGCCGTTGTCGCTTGACGATAATGTTGACTTAATAATGCAGTCAATGGCCATCAGTAAGAGTAATGGTGATAGGAGATAGCCCTAGCGACCCCACGTTCTTATTTCCAAATGTTCAGAAATCTGAACTTCGTGTAGCACTCGACATCTCGTTCCTTCATTAATTTTTAGTTAGTTTTGGATTATATTAGAGGACCGGAGGCACTCCATGGTGTCTAAGCAACTTTCATAGTGATACCCTGTCCAAGTGGTCAAAAGCTTCCTCATAGTCTACAAATCCTATTATAAGCGGCGAGTTCCATTACACACTTTGTTCAATTATTATTCTCAATGTTGCCATGTGGTCTGTACATGACCTGTGTTGTCGAAAGCCGGCCTGCTCATCCATTAACTGGTCATTTATGGCCTTTATTAATCTCCATTGAATGATCCTGTTCAAAACTTTCCAAGGAACATTATTATAATATTATTCCTCTATAATTATTACACTGCTGTAAATCCTTCTTTGACAACTTTATTACATAGCCTTATTTCCAGTCATCCGGTATTTCTTCCCTCTCCCAGATTTTACAGAGTAGCTCGTTTAATATCATTATTGAAGTTTCATTGTCCGATTTGAAAGTTTCCGCGGAGATATATCATCTGGACTGGTCGCTTTGTTGTCTTTCAGAAGTCGTATGGTTCTCTTAATTTCGTCTGCTATTGGTCTCTCCCAATTTACCTGTAGTTTCAAATCCGCTGACTGAATGTAAGAATCTTTTGGAGCCCAGCGGTTTAAAAGTTCAGCAAAATAATCAGCCCATCACTTTGTTTGCTCATTGGTGTTGCTAATCAACTGTCCTGTCTTTATCTTTGATAAAACCGCTGACATGCTTATATTTGCCTGTTAGTTTCTTTGTAATGTTGTACAGGTCTTTCGTATTTCCTTTAGCAGCAACTCCCTGTGCCTCGCTCGCCAGCTCATTATATTTTCTTTTGTCGCTTCTGATACTCTTCTTTACTTATATGTTGGCTTATTTGCCCGGAGTCAAGGCTTGAGCAATCCTAGTCGTGTATCCGTTAACATACGCCTTCTTAATGTGTGTGTTTTTTTTAGCTTTGCTAAAGTTTTTTTTTTCACACTGTATGTTGGTGCTCTTTTTTCCGTAGAACCACCTTACAAGTCTCGTTTAATAGATTTTTAATCTGTTGCCAATTATCTTCCATTTCTTCTATTTCCTATTTCTCCTAATTGTCGTATAACGTTATACTTATTTGATATCGCGACTTTAAACTTATCTTGTGTGTCTTTGTTTTTGAGGAATCCAACATTTTGCTGTTTTCTGTGGTTGTATACCTCATAAGTTTCATCTTTATTTTGGCTATCAGAAGATGCTGTTCTGACGCGACGTGTGCCCCTCTGTATACTTTAACGTCTTTTAATGATATCTGAACTGCTGTTGATACATAAATGGTCAATTTGATTTTCTGTCTTGTGGTCTGGTGATACCCACGTCACTTTGTGTATCCTTTTATGCGGGAACATGCTTCCTCCAATAACCAGTCCATTAGTAACTCCGTTCTCATAGTAATTCCAACTTTTGCATTTAGGTCCTCCTAAATCGCTATGTCCCTCTTCTTTCTGCATTCTATTACCCTGTGAAGGCTGGTGGTAAAATTTCTTTTCTCGGAGACGTGTTTGTCTTATGTTGGAACATATCATTGGATAATGTTGACGTTTTCTTTTTTCTAAACGGCAGTTTTGAATATAACATATTCGATACATATATATATATATATATATATATATATATATATATATATATATATATATATATATATATATATATATATATATATATATATATATCGAACTCGTGTGCCTTTTTCCTGGTGTACCTTTCCCTATACTACTAGTGTGACACCGTCAGGTAGTCCGTACATCAATCTTTTACAAGCAGCTGATCGTTTACTACGTATGTGAATCCTACAACGCCGAAATCGACAATTTCTACATAGCGTCAAAGTGAGTGTCCTGGCTTGCGATAGTGAAATCGCCGCCGACTTGCGCTGTTGTGATCATCAACAATCTGTTATTTCCGTTCGTGCTTCCAGCAACTTCAGAAACTAACCTCCACTGCCTTGAGGTTAAATTTACTTGTTGAAAAGTCTTTGGGAGTTAAACCAGATATCAAATCAGGAACTGGAGTCATTTAGGCAGTCAGGCACTGTAGTACTCAATGCCAGTCTGACAACTCCTGCGACGCCTTCGGTGCCAAGTAATATCGACTTGTCGTTCCATTGGCTGTGTGGAGAGGGGAGATCTGCTGACTGGGCAACAGCGGTCCTCGCATCAATATGCCCAGGCAGGCATTAGAGAAGGCTCACGCCAGAACTCAATCCATAGCAAAGAAGCCTATAATGAGGCTTGGTTGCTGGAACGAATGCACCATGACTACAGGTATGACGGAGGACCCCCAAGCGTTAAACGATGTTCGCAAGACCTCAATTATAGACCAGGAACTCAAAAGTCTTTGAGTCGACATCGTCACTCTCCAAGAAACTTGGTTTAAAAACTCCTTCCTAGGATCGACAGAGATATACCAAAAATGAACAGCGTGACTACAATCTCTTCTTCAAACATCCAATGTCAAAAGTTAATCTGATCAGCGTGTATGCTCCTATACGTGGCGCCACTAGTGACTCAAGGATGGGTTCTATCAGCAGCTGGCCTCACTCATCACAAGAATCCATAGTGAGGAACACCTGATTCTACTTCGGGACTTCAATGCAAGGGTGGGCGCTGATCACGACTCATTGCCTATGTGCATGGGAAGGTTTGGTGTCGGAAAGATGAACGATAATGGACAGCGTCTATTGGACATGTGTGCCTACCGAAACCTGTACATTCCTAACGCATTTTTCCAAACGAAACCCCAACACAAAGTATCAGGGATACATCCTCGCTCCTGACATTGCCATCAGCTGGACATGAGATCATCAGTAGAAGGTCTGAACTGAAATATGTTTTCCAAACCCGCATGTTTCACAGTGCCGACTGCGATACTGACTACTCACTGGTATGCTGCAAAATGAGACTCCAGTACAAGAAGAGATCCAACGCGCAAGAAATGTGGGTAAATGCAGCATAGACACAGCAGGAACTGATATTCCCGAAAGAGTGGAAGAATTCACAAAATCCCTCTTTGAATTAATGGCAAAACAGTGCACTATTGGAAGCGCTACAGAAAGATGGGAACACGTCAGAGGGTCAATACACACCACAGCCTTGGCAATCTTTAGAAAGAAGACAACAAGCAGAAATGACTAGTTTGAGGGTGGGATGCCATACTTGCGTCAGCCATTAAAAAGCGACAATCTACTCAGCTGGGATTTAAGATTTCCCCCAAGCAGCACAACCTTGGAGGCTTACAAATCCGCAAAGAGTGCAGTACAGAGACTGGCAAGGAAATGCAAATAACTAATGGCTTCAACTCTTGTAAGTCCATACAGTCGGCAGTGGATACTGGTTATATCAGGACAATGTACGAGGGCATAAAGAAAGCATTTGGACCAACAAAAAAGTATTCAGCACCTCTGAAATCTGCGACAGGTGAGATTATCCTGGACAGGAATATGCACATAAAGAGATGGACCGAACACTATTCAGTCTTGTATACCTGTAATACCTGGTGGACGTTGGTCTCGAGATGGGCCGAACACTATTCAGTCTTGTACACCTGTAATACCTGGCGGACTCTGGTCTCAAGATGGGCCGAACACTATTCAGTCTTGTACACCTGTAATACCTGGCGGACTCTGGTCTCGAGATGGACCGAACACTATTCAGGCTTGTACACCTGTAATACCTGGCGGACTCTGGTCTTGAGATGGACCGAACACTATTCAGGCTTGTACACCTGTAATACCTGGCGGACTCTGGTCTCGAGAGGGGTCGAACACTATTCAGTCTTGTACACCTGTAATAACGTAGTGGCGGACTCTGCTCTCAACGAAATTGAGATTCTGCAGGTATTGCAGGAACTGGACTATAAATCGAGCATACAAGATTTGGAAAAAGCTATCGAGGGCATGCAAGTGGGAAAGGCAACCGGTAGAGTTGGCATTTCAGCAGAAATCATCAAATGCGGGGGAACGTACTTCTTCAATACATGTACGAACATACATGCCAGTGTTAAGATGAGGGGGCGGTATCACAGAACATGAGAGACGCCAATATAACCACCCTTTACAAGGTAAAGGGAGACAGAGGAGACTGTAACAATTACAGTGGCATATCGCTCCTCAACACCGCAGGCAAAGTGTATGCTCGCATCAGCCTGAGTAGGTTGCGAAAGCTGGTCGATAGGGTGTATCCGGAGTCTGTGATTTTCGCGTAGAAAGGTCCACCGTTGATATGGTCTTCTCACTGAGACAATTGCAAGAGAAATGCAGAGAACAACACAGGCCACCATTTCTTGCCTTCATTGACTTCACCAAGGCATTCGACTTGGTAAACAGAGAGTGTATTTTAAAGTATTGTATACAGTTGGGTTCCCACCTAAACTACTGGGCATGATTAGGTCTGTTCATGTGGGCATGAAAAATACAGTCGTGCGTGACGGTCAGGAATCTGAGGCTTTCGACATTAACAGTGGAGTTAAACAATTTAAACAAGGTTGTGTCATGGCTCCGACTCTATTCGGCATTTCCTTTGCCATCGTGCTTAGGCAAGCCTTTGGAACTGCCACAGAGGGGGGGGGGGGGTCTTCCTGCACACTAGGGCAGATGGTAGACTATTCAATCTAACCAGACTGCGAGCAAAATGTAAGAGAGGGGAGACTGGGATTCGGGATATGCCCTTCGCAGACGATGCTGCCCTGGTCGCCCACACGAAAGCCGCATTACAGATCCTCATAAATAGGTTGGCAAAATCCAGTGATCTGTTTGGACTCACTATCAGCGTACAAAAGACGAAAGTGGTGGCTCAGGGTGCAGATCTTCCAGACATTGTCTTAAATGATAAAAAATCTGAAGGTAATAAGTCACATCAACTACCTCGGATCTATCATCACCGACAACCTTTCACTGGACGCAGAGCTGCAGAAACGATTAGGAATGGCCTTATAAGCACTTGCCAGGCTCTCGCAGAGAGTGTGAAATAACTACATGACTCCAAAAAGGTAGATGTGTATAGATCATGTGTGATTAGTACCCTGTTCTATGCAGCCAAACATGGACTCTGTATGCCTCACGTGAAAAAAGGCTAAATGCTTTTCATTAGCGGTGCATGAGATGCATACTTGGAGTAACAGAGGGACTAACAACGAAGTGTTGGTCCGCGCAAAGATTGTCAGCTTAGTTACGATCTTCCGCCAGCGTCGCTTGCGATGGCTTGGTCACGTGTGCAGAATGGAGAATGACGAATACCAAAAGATATTATTTACGTAGAGCTGATCACGGGCAAGAGTAAAAATGGGAAGACTCTTCCTCCGCTACAAACATGTTTGCAAGAGTGACTTGAAGGCGTTGGATATGAATACCTGCTACTGGGAGGAACTTGCTAAAGACATACCCGGCTGGAGACAGGCTTTATGTGTTGGTCTGCAGGCAGGGGAAGACAGGATGCGTCAAGATGCAGACTACAAACGTTTGTGGCGAAAACTAGAGCAACAGCTGACTATCCCCTCTCTAGAGTGAAGTCAAGTTTCTCTGGAGTCTGACAGGATGCCAATTAATTAATCAATAATATATACGCACGCACACACACCACACACACATACACACACACCACATACAACACACCACACACACCACATACAACACACCACACACACACATACGACACACACACACCACACTTTGTAGGGTGGTTCACCGTTCAGGCAAAAATGTCACCACTCAGCGTGATCGGACTATAGCCATGCAATTTATCTTGACATATTTAAACTAGTTTTTTTTTTTTTTGCTTAGATGTTTCTACTGGCGGAGGCGCGCCATTTTCCACCCCAGACCGTAGTCCATTGGGCGATATCAGGACGCATAAACCAGTGCTTGGATGCATGTGTGCGTCTGTGTGTACCTATGCTAGGTTTGTGCGCCCTCAGAAGCTAGCCCAACCAAAGTGCAATGGAAGGGCCTCACCATGAGAGCGCGTGTGAAAGTTGTGCAAGAATGTGACTGTAGGATAGAGTCAAATGAAACAGAGTAAGGCACTTTGATGTAACTATATAAATATAATGTACTGCTTACACAGTATTACATATTTCTTCTTAAAAACATACACTTCTATCAAAGTCATGGCTGTTGTGTGTTTGAACATGCCTGGTAGTTTTAGCACTGTACTGGAGTACCATTTATCGATGGCTTTAGTAAATTTACGTTGTGGTAGCGGAAGTCCATTTAGATTCACCATCATAAAGGCATCTAAACTTTCAGTCTCTAAACATGACCTGAATTAATTTGTGATCAGACTTCATCTGGCTGAAGCTTTTCACGAGTTGCTATAGAAACGTGTAGAACAGAGGCAATCTTAAGAAGCTTTAGAAGAACAGGAACTCTGTCCCCATGGGCGCATTGCCTTTCCCAATATATCTATTGATCACATACCATTCAACCAGGGCTATCTGAACTTATTTGCTCTCATGTTGCAAAACGTCTACGCAATGATATACTTGTGCTGTTACTTCCTTTTTAACCAAAGCTTTCTATGGAAGTTTCTGGACATGTGAAAGTATCAAATATTGACACAGATGTTAATACGTCATCTGTTGAAGTGCTAAATAAACTACCCTCTTATGTCGACCATTCCCTTCTCAATAATTTCCTTTCTTTCACATTTAAACTTGTTTTGTCCATTTACAATTTCATCAAGCTGGGTTTCCACTAAAGTAATATTTAGAAATTCATTTGCCATAGATACCGGGTTACTCCCATGCAACTCATGTGTACAGTTCCAGCTGGAGCATAAGCGTTTAGGGCACGGAGATGTTGTCAGCGACTCCTGAGAACAAAGGTACCTGAATGTGTGCCAAGGTCACTCACCGTCTCGATACTAAGTTCAACAAAGGAAAACAGGGAGTTGGGGGAAAGAATGTGTCTATTACAGGTAGAGGCTAGGTGCTGACCATTGGCGTTCCGATTTGGGTAGTGGCGGATTATAGTGACAGCCAGAGGCCAGCAGAGCTTGATGCGACATTTTGAGTGACAGGAGTACAGAGTGATGCGTTAAAATGGCAGCTGAATTGAGGTAGATCAAACTGAAGGATGGCTAGGTCAAGACATTCCCCAGACGTCGATTGGACAGCTCTTGAAACTGCTTGAGTATATAATACTAGACAAAGTTTAAAGCATCTATCATTTGACTCTGTCCTACAGTCACACCCTTGCACAACTTTCACACGCGCCCTCGTGGTAAAGCCCTTCCATTGCACTTTGGATGGGCTAGCTTCTGAGGGCGCACAAACCTAGCATAGGTACATACAGATGCACACATGCATCCAAGCACTGGTTTATGCGTCCTGATATCGCCCAATTGACTACAGTCTGGGGTGGAAAATGGCGCGCCTCCGCCAGTAGAAACTAGTGAAGCAAACATCTAAGCAAAAAAAAAAAAAAAAGCATCTAAGCAACAACAACTCAAGCAGACTGGCCATGGAGAGAGTGGGGGAGAGAGAAAGAATTTAGCTAGGAGTTTGTTTTGCTCGCCGACTTTATAAAAGAGTTATTGATAGGCTGTTTTACGAATGTTAGTGAGATAGAACAGGATGACTCAACCAGCATACGCCTTTGAGTCTTGGTCAGTCGCCCTATAAGGTGTGTTGGGAACCCTGTGTCTAGAAGAGATCTAAATGTGTGTTGTACGTGCAGGACACCTTGTATTTGCAGGACACATTGTGAACGATGTATGTTCTGAAGAGTTACGCGCGTGTACAGATCGACTATGAGAGATCTGGATGTGTGTGTGGTGTGTAGACCTTGTGAACGATGTATGTTTCCAGAGTGTGTATACGTAGATTGATTGAATGTGATCACATGTGAGTATACGTTGAATATATTTAATGTATAATGTCAAGATCACTCGCCTGAGGCTACTAATGACAGGGCGTTGCTACGGTATTCCTGCTCAATTCGAGAGGAGTCGCAGACATTTGGTCCACGTACTAGGCCGATAAGCCAATGGCGAGAGGCTACCATGTGAGGGATTACGGCCAAACGTCTCTAAGCCGGAATCCCGCCCTAAATCTCAGCACCACTGTGATGGGAGGCTACGATATGGTTGGGACCTGGGGCTCGCGTCTCAGCCCGACCCGGTTGAGCCGCAGAAATGCACCTGGTTAAATGCACTCCTGCCTCGCTCTTTACCTCTGTCTGCTATCAGTCATCCCAATGGACGCAGAAGAGATGCAGTCCAGCGGACATTGCACCTCTGCCCTATTGTGACAACCTCTCAGGTGGCGGGGAATGCTAGGCGTGCCATCACTGCAGATGAGCCGAGAAAATAAAGGGAGCAAAGAGATACCTCACTCACATGCACATGCTACGTTCTTGGCAGGACGTGACACACTGGACTGCCTCTCTTCCGGGATAGTACAAACCAGTACATAGTCCATCATATCATATCATTGCCACACCCTATAGACACAAGTGGGGAAGACTCGATAGTCCTGCAAGACAACTTCCCCTTAATGAGACAACTCTGACCAAAAACAACTGCTGCCTTGCAGATAGGCTGGGGACAGTCAAAGGCTAAGGAGGGCATCCCTACAGAAACGCCTGTTGAAATCGGATGCACTGAGCCACAGGCTTAACAAAATGAAACAGTGCAACGTATATCGCTGTAAACAGCGTACGAAGAAGAAGAAGAAGAAGACTCGCCTGAGGGGAATGCACAGAAAACGATCGTAAAGACGAGTTTTTGAGAGTGTGTTGAGGGTGCAGATAAGGGGATGGGAGTGTTCGGCTAGAACTGGATTGGATTAGTTGGAGGCAATATTCAATAGCTTTTTGCTTACAACCTCCGAGTATCTATTTATATAAGATGTATTTTTGTATTGTTTGTAATCACATTGCACTCACTTTAATAGTTGTTGTATGAGTATGATGTAATAAATATGCCACCTGCTGTGTGCTATGTTATTTGCTGTGTGTGGTCATGAATGATGTAGATACATGTGGTAACATTCTAGATAGAATAACCCCAGTGAAAACCTGGACTCTCGTCGATATGTTATGAAAACTTGGATGCCTCGTGACGAAATGGTTCTTTGAACCCATTACCGACGTGATGATGAATCGCACAATTATGTGAACTGCGGATATTTTGAGCATATCGCCACATCAGTCTCAACATTATACTCTACCAATTGAAACTACTCTTCCACTTTAAAATCACCTGTGCTAGATAATCGTGAGGCACTTAGTATTGAACAGTATCTCTTGTTCGCCGATATTGACATGAGGTTGTTTTTAGAAACAAAAATTAAAAGAATCCTTTCACCCTTCACACGCAAACAAACATTATAAGAATATGACGAGGCGCGCAAAATGTTACTTGCAATTATTTATTTTCGTTGTATAAGATAGCGACACACTCGACTAACAGTCGTGATCTTGTATTGATTGGAATATCGAATCGCTATTTAATCATGTCATTTGCATATCTACGCTTCAGTCGAAGAGAAATATCCGCATTCTCCTTGCAAGAGTCGCTATGTACTCATATCCATAGCGTATATACGATCTATTCGAACCGTAATATCCATAACAATTGTATGTTATGTAGTAGCAATTAAAAACGTAACTAACGATTAAAAACTGATTTTTTGTACTCGTCAAGCAAAAATTGTTACTCGTCACAGACAAGCATACACGCATTTTTTTTAAAGCAACCGTATATGCCCCCGGCCCCACCCTGTTATGTGTGCGTATATATATATATATGTATATATATATATATATATATATTTATATATATATATATATATATATATATATATATATATATATATATATATATATATATATATATATATATGGCTTGGCTTCGTTCATTCTCAATCTCCCGCTACCAAACACTGAAAGGGTTTAAGTAGCAGAATGTAGTCCAGAGAACATAATGCGTTGTGTCGTAGTTTACAGCTTGACTGCGATATTTGCACCTTTCGGTCCTCCTTCTTCTTCTTCGTACGCTGTTTACAGCGATATTTACGTTGCACTGTTTTATTTTGTTAAGCCCGTGGCTCAGTGCATCCGATTTCAACAGGCGTTTCTGTAGGGTTGCCCTCCTTAGCCTTTGGCTGTCCCCAGCCTAACTGCAAGGCAGCAGTTGTTTTTGGTCAGAGTTGTCTCTCTTAGGAAGTTGTCTTGCAGGACTATCGAGTCTTCCCTACTCGTGTCTATAGGGTTTGGCAATGATATGATGGACTATGGGCTAGTTTGTACTATCCCGGAAGAGAGGCAGTCCAGTGTGACTTTGTCCCAGGATCGTCACGTCCTGCCAGAAACGTAGCATATGCATTTGAGTGAGGCTCATCTGCAGTGATGGTACGCCTAGCATTCCCCGCCACCCGGGAGGTTGTCACAATAGGGCAGGAAGTGCAATGTCCGCTGGACTGCATCTCTTCTACCTCCATTGGGATTACTGATAGCAGACAGAGGCAAAGAGCTAGGCAGGAGTGCATTTTACCAGGTGCATTTCTGCGGCTCGACTGGGCCGGGCTGAGACGCAAGCCCCAGCCATGTCGTAGCCTCCCATCACAGCGGTGCTGAGATTTAGGGCGGGATTCTGGCTTAGAGGCGTTCGGCCGTAGTCCCTCAGATGGTAGCTTATCAGCCAAGCACGTGGACCAAATGTCAGCGACCTGTGATTCCTCTCGAAATAGTGCATTTGACCAGGGGACAAGCCTGGTCTTTGCACGGAGATGTTGTTCGCCTGGTGTGTGGACATATCTCATGGTCAAGGGTTGAGTCTCAGCAGTTCACAGTGAGGTAGCTGATCTACTGCTTAGGTCACCCCGACCGAGAACTAAGTCTTCTACAAATGGTTTCATTCCTCATCGCCGTATAGGGGGAATATCGAACCTTTTGGTCCAACAGATCCGACCTCAGCACGCATTTTTTGAGTACCGTGTTAGCATTCCCTCTTCGACCCCTTCTCCTTAACCAGTCTGCCCTACTGCAGCCTTATATCCAAGATCACCGCGTGGAGGTGTAGAAGGGTCTTGGCAGCTTTGGTTTGCTGGCCCTGACGCTAGCAGTCACCTATGAGTCGCTAACCACTGCAGCTCATGCGCTGCTCAGCATATCGATCGTTATATATATATATATATATATATATATATATATATATATATATATATATATATATAGATATATATATATATAGATATATATATATAGGAAGAGTTTCTTCAGACAGGCTGCCCGTCATGAGAGCAACATTCTTCTTCTTCTTCTTCTTCTGCGTACAGTCAGACAGTAACCATTATTTTTTCGAAAAAAGCGGCGGTCATCCTGAGACTCTCGCCGCTACCATAGAGCTTGTCTTGCAGTTCCACTGGCAATGGCCACATCTGCTCTCTCTGATCCTCGTATGTCGGGCAGTTCTGCAGCAGATGTTCAGTGGTCATTTTACCAGTACCGCACGGGCATTCGTCGGTACACCCTATCTTCAATTTGTTGAATAGGTGGTACCTCAGTCTGTTGTGGCCAGTGCGAAGTCTGAAGACAACGACCTGCTCTCTTCGGTTCAACTGATAATAGGCATCGTTTTTGGTGTAACCAGTATGTTCGGTTTCCCATTTGGTCATGTACCTGGCTTTGATAAGCCGTTTTGACTCTTCGTACGTCATACTGGTATCTGTTTGTGGTAGCCTTGCACCTTCTTTTGCCAGTCTGTCTGCCTCCTCGTTGCCTTGGATGTTGCAGTGTGACGGAACCCACTGTACCACTACCCTTTTTGGTGCGGACTGCTGGCACAGTTTGCAGAGTGCTGCTCTTAAGTCATTAAGCTCAGTGTTTTTCTGGCTTTTTAGCGCTGTGACTACGGCGAGAGCATCTGTCAGCAAGACTATATGGCTCTCATTTTCACTGTGTGTTACCATTTCTTCCACTGCCGCCCTCAGTGCCTCTGCCTCCGCTCTGAAATTGCTTGTGTACTTACCAGTAGCGAATGACAGTGTTATTTTTCTGCCATTTGGTAGGTTCAGGAATGCTCCTGCCCCTCCGTTCTGTGTAGTGTTTGTTACAGAACCGTCGGTGTATGCATGGGTCCAGTCCATGCTTGGGTAGCTTTTCGTTATGAAGCTTAGGGTAGTGTCTCTCCTTTCTTTTTCAGTCTGGCAGTTTTTGTTTGTAATACCTGGTATATTTTCTACCACCTCTGGAAATATATCCTGCCTCCAAGTAGGTTTTCGTACAGTAGTGATGGGTTTTGGTGTTGTTAGTGCGTTTATGGGATCTTCGTGCATCTTTGCTTTGGCTATTTCTGCAAAGTTTCTCCGCTTTAGTTTCCCATTTCCCAAATTGTTTAGTCTCTGGTACATTGGATGGTCCGTCAGTCTTCTGAGTTTCTCTGACTGCAGCTGGGCTCTGCAGTCTCTTCTATCGGTCATGGATTGCAGTTTTGTAATCTTTTCAAGTTCTACAATTGGCGTTGACTTCATGCCACCTGTTATAATTCTCATGGCTTGGTTTTGAAGTTTGTTAACTTTATCGAAGTTCGCCTTCGCTGCTGTTGTCCATGCCGCAATGCCATACTCGAGAACTGGTCTCACTCTTCCAGTGTACAGTTTCTTTAGTATGCCTTCGTCTGCTCCCCAGCTTGTGCCAGCAAGTTTCCTCATGATCGCCATTCTTTCTCTGGCTTTCATTCGGTTTCTCTCAATCTGACTTTTCCATGTCATGCGCCGATCAAATGTGACTCCCAGATAGGTTGGGTTGTCGTTTGGCTGCAGGATTTTGCCATTTAGACTTAATTTGGTACTTTGGGGTTTTAATGAGAGCGAGAATATTGTGCACGTGGTTTTCTCCTCGTTTATTTTGACCAGCCATGAGTTCGCCCACTCTTCCAGCGATATTAGGGCCGTCTGCATCCGATTTCTTGCTATGGTGAGATTCTTTTCAGAGGTCCACATAGCCAGATCGTCTGCAAACATTGAGCTATGGACTCTTCTTGGTATATTCTCTGTAATATCGTTTATATATACCAGGAAGAGTGTGGGTGACAATACTCCTCCTTGGGGTACTCCCTGCTCGAGTGTCACCTTTTTGCTCATCTGCCCTTGTACTTGGACTCTGGCCGTTCTTTGTTTGAGGTAGTGGTTGATCCACTTGTACATCTTCCCACAGACATCACTTCTTCTTAGCTTGACTCTAAGTCCATCCTTCCAGACTTTGTCAAATGCCTTTTCCAGATCCACCCAAACAGCTACTGTGTGTTTCTGTGCCTGGTAGGCATCTTCTATCTCCTGGGCTATGAGGATGACCTGGTCCTCAGTGGATCTGTGCTGTCTAAAGCCGGCTTGCTGTGGAATTAGTATTCGTTTTTCTTCCAGATGCCACATCAGTCTGGTGTTTATCATCCGTTCCATCAGCTTGCCGACACAGCTCAGTAGGCTTATGGGCCTGTATCCATTTGGATCTGTTTTGTCCTTTCCTGTTTTTGGTACTGGTACCAGTATTGCATCTTTCCATGCCTGGGGTACAATACCCCTTTTCCAGCTTTGGTTCAGGACTGATAGTAGTTTCTTCTTCGCTGTTTGGCCCAGCCCCATCAGCATTTCGTTTGTTATCCCGTCTTTTCCGGGAGATTTCCTTTTCTTTAGTGTTCTCATAGCCTCTTCCATTTCGCGCATTGTTAGTTTGGCCATCATGTGCTCTTCAGGAGCCATATTTATGTTTTCGTGTCCCTTTAGCTCTTCGCTAATGTCTGTATGCTTATCTGCAGGGACCTCGATGTGGTTTGCTCTGGCATAGTGATCGACAAAGGCGTTTGCGGCTTTCTTACCTGTGATCAAGTTCTCGCCCTGCTTGATAGTAATTTGTTTATTTGACGGGGTTTCGTCATTCATGGCTTTAACTAGCTTCCATAGCTTGTTCCCTTCTTTGTCCAGGTTTAGACTTTCCGTTTTATTTTTCCAGCTTTCTCTTGCTGTTTGCTTGAGAGTGTGTTTGTACTTCGCCGCGGCGGCTTTGAGGGCGATGTTTGCCGCCATGGATTTTTCTCGTTCTGCCATGTTCCTAGCATTTGTTACTGCATCTTCCACTTTCTGTAACTCATCATTCCAGTAGGGCTTATAGTTTTTCCTAGCTCCTCTTGGGATGGTTTCAGTGGCGGCTTGCATTATTGCCTTGCTTAGGCTCTCTACCATGGGCTTCATTTTGGTGTTTCGTGTGTTGATGGTTTCACACAGCCCATCTGTCAGGATTGCAAATCTGTCCCAGTCGGCTCGTTTGTAATTCCAACGTGGGAGCGGTTTTGTTTCCTGTGGGCCTACTTCCATGTCAATGGTTAGCCTGATCGGCCTGTGGTCGCTACCTGCCAGTTGGTTTAGCACCTGGCGGTCTATTTTATAGTGTATGTCCTGTGTGGAGAAGGCCAAATCTGGAGTCGAGGTGGTATGCCATGTTCTTGAATAGAAGCTAGGGCTATCCTCCGGCCTATTGATTAGGGAGAGATTTGCATCTATCTCCCAATCTTCCACTTCGTCACCTCTGCTGTCTGTGTCAGAGTATCCCCATCTCTCCGAGTGGCTGTTGAAATCTCCAACTACTATGCAGTTGGAGTCTCTGACCTCCATACTCGAGAGCGATAGGTCTCTGTTTGGTGGTCCGTACAGATTGAAAATGCGGAGCTTCGTCTCTTGAGCCATTATGTCAACTCCTACAATTTCTGCTTGTCCGGTGTGATTGACAGGTACCGCGCTACTCGGTATGCTGTTTCTGGTCAGTATCAGGACCCCTCCTTTGTGGCCTTCTCTATCTAGACGGAAGGTCTGATATCCTCTGATTGAGAATTTATAATTATTGTTGAGGTGCGTTTCCTGGATACATGCCACGTCAATCTTACCTTCATGCAGGTGGTGTGTTAGGGGAGCAACATTCTGCAAAGGGCATGTTACATGATGATGTGTGTGTGTGTGTTGACAATTAGCAAGCAAGCGCTTAGATCTTTCGAAGCTACGGAGATGTCGTTTTACAGAAGAATACTGCGGATCCCATGTACTGCAAAGAAGACTAATGATACAGTACTCCAGGAGGCACAAAGACAAGGAAGACTAATGATACAGTACTCCAGGAGGCACAAAGAAACAGAACACAACAGTCATCCTTTTTTTATGCATGCTTAGAGCACGTCGTGACTAAGGAAAAGATAGCAGGAAAGAGGGACATAGAAAGGCCGAGAGAGAAGATAGATGCTGAGCGAATGGCATGGCTGACATTCAATAACAGAGTTGGTAAACGACTTACGTGATAGAAATGGATGGGGGTCCATATCGCCAACGGCCTGCCTCATAATGATGGTGATATATATATATATATATATATATATATATATATATATATAGAGAGAGAGAGAGAGAGAGGGGGAGGAGATGTCCGTTTCCTTCCTTGCCGTCATTCGTTCTCTATTAGCAAGGCAGGTATCCAAGTCAGATTACTTGGTCGAATGAAGCTTGTCAATGTTGCTGAATACCTACAACGAGTAGATTTATTTTGTTCGCTCTGAAAAGTTAAGTGACGGGGTTTTATAGCTTTCTTCACGTCGAGGTGAGGGTCTCAGTTCAGTTCAGTTCATCCCGTAACCCATCAAGCCGTTGGGGCACACTTGAAGACACTCTCAAAATCCCACGTCATCCTTCTCTGTCTTTCGCCGCCTGTCGTATCGCACCGGGACGAAGGCTTGACCACTCAGTGATGTTGTCTACCCATCTCTTCCGTGGACGTCCTCGCCCTCTCTTGTCCTGGTACGGAACCAAAGATTATCGAGTTGGTAATTCCGTTGGTTTTGATTGTTGTGAACAGATCTTCAAAAGGGCCAATAGCATCTTCAACTCTCTGTCTATTTCTACGTTCGTGGCACGATCTTTATATGTAACATTTATGAGTTTTCTATAGCACCTCATTTCCATTGCATGTATTCTACGCTGGATATCTGCTGTAATGGTCCAGGTCTCGCAGGCATACATAAATATTAATAGCACCAAAGAGCGCATTAGTCTAACTTTTATGCCGAGGGCGAGCAGCTTGTCTTGCCATAGGGAGTTTTCGTGAGGGTCTTGGCTAGTATATTTTACTTGACCCTGACTAACATGTCTTCCTTCCTCTTTGTTCGTTCTCATTCTCCCGCTATCCAGAACTGGAAAAGGCTTTGCAAGTAGCACGATGTTTGTTCTGAAGAACGGAATGCGTTGTGTCGAAGTTTACCGTTTTGACTGCGATATTTGCACATTTCCGACCGACACATTCGACTTCAGCAGACATATTTGAGTACCGAGTTAGCCGTCCGTCTTCGATACCTTCTCCCTAGCCAATTAGCTCTGTTGCAGCCTGTTATCCAGGATCACCACGTGGAGGTGTAGAAGGGTATTGGCAGATCCGGTTCGCTGGCCCTGGCGCTAGCTATGGGTAGCTGACCGCTGCAGCTCATGCACTGCTCAACATCTTGATCCCACTAACAGTTCTGATCAGTACGTATTGCCTGACTAGACGTTAGTGCCCCCCACCCCTTTTTTTCCCTTCTGTATAGCAGGATCGAATTAGATACGTTTGCGTATATATACTTCTTTACTCATCCACTCCGGGATACTTTGTGCGCCGAACACACTAATTCTTACAATGTAAAAAAAATCTAAGAATTAGGTGTATTTTTAAACACCTAGGAAATCTTTGTATTGAGAAATGTGACAACTGTACAAGCCGATATTTCTGCTTTTCAGCTTTGTAAAAAAAAAAAAAGATTTGCAAGCAAATATATCGACTTTACGGAATGAATATGTTAAATTACTTGATTGACTTAGTCGCTCTTCTTTAATCATTTGGAGTAGATGTTTTCAGATATGCAGATGGGTAAAATAATCTCAGCAGATGACAAAGGAGACACTGAAATCCAACACAGATGTAATACAGCAGCTCAAATCATTGGGCAAATGTTCGATATTGCAATGTAAACACGTAGTAATGGATACAAAAAGAAAGCTGTACAACACGATATTTCTAACCACAGTGTACTATCAGTGCCAGAATTGGACATTGACAAATAAAGGTAAAAGAAACATTGTCGCAACAGAGATGAAATATCTACACAGAATGCTTGCAGTAACAAGAGAATGGAATTAGAAAAGAATTTATTATGAAACAAGTAGGTACAACACTAGTACTAGACCTCATCAAGAGATAGCAAACCAAATGGTTCGGACACGTTACGCGACAAACACCAGATAGTATCCACCATAAAAGCAATGCAATACATATACAATGATAAATGCCAAGAGCTGACAACGCAACAGATGGATAGCAGAAATAACAACTAAAGCTCCGCGTGTACGAAGCACATTCTAGGGCCCGGTCAAGAAACCTCTTCATAACCTGACACTGAAAGGCTTAAGCAGGACAAAAAGCGAAAAGAAAGAAGTAGAAGTAGTCTATTTTGTCTTTTTCTTGTGGCTTATAGTATCTATCGAATGGGAAAGTCCTACGACATGCCCGGCAGGTTTCAGTTACTGTGCCCTCCCTAGCCCCCTCCATATTTTTAAATAATAGACCAAAATGTGTTGTACTAAAACGATGGTATTTGTCAGCAGTGTCGCGCTGGGAATGGTGTCGTAGCCTTCCGGATCGAGGTGATTCTTGCCCGAAAGAAAAACATTTGTTGCATCCTGCATATTTGCATACACGCAATGAATATAGTTTTAAAAAAAAAGATACATGGCAAAAGTAAAAACCAAAATAAGGTACAATATGTTGTAAGTGAGACGACTTATAACATTTTATTATAAATAATGTGCGAAGTTCCAGGTACATTTTTAAATGAATTTATCTGCGTAAACTAAATCTGGCAAGACTTACACAAAACATGGCACTTTGTTTACGCAGGTATTGTGCGGAATTACCTGTCGGCTTTCAAAGATCTTATGGACAACAACTGTTTTAAGTCATAACATACGCAGTTTTTTTTTTTAAACAAGAAGGCATATCTGCATCTAAAACATTTTCGATAATTTTCATCGAGAGGTCAGTTGACAAATGACGACAGTGACAGCCCTTCTGTCAGGGACACCACATTCGTTTTATTTGCGGAAATAGACACCCGCAATTTTGTAGATGTAAGTACTAGACTTTACTTATTATTATATAAGTAGAACACCCAAAGTGGGTTGTTTTTGTTTTGATGGTTGAAATTGAAGATGCGATGTTTGCATTTTAGTTTTGTGGATATTTACACACATATGACTTTCAGTTTGCTCTTCTAACTTTATTTTAAAGTTTAAATTGAAACTACTACTACTAGTACTAGTTTTTAGTTAAAAAACCTCAGATATCAATTGAAAATGAAACTGAATACCCTTTTTTAAGAGAACTGAAAAGAATAGTGTAGAACATTTGCATTAGTAGACTTAAGACTATATTATATTATACTAGCTCCAACACGGCAACAGCAGACATTTACCAGTGATTAGCAACAAGTTATGAATTTTGTAGGCTGTCAATATTATATCTTTGGATGTAGAAAATCATAGATTTGTTGGAAATTATGCAGGACTTCAGCGAGACAGACAGTATACACAGAATAGTCTAGAAACTTAGAAAGGCAAACGGTTAGAACTTTTTATAAACTTTTGAAGACAATTATGCTATAAAAGACTTAGTACAAAATTTATAATTCACAACTTGGGGCCAGTATGATATTGGTGTTATCTATCCTCAGTGGCTAATTGAACAGATGACAGATAAACATTAAATGAGTATATTATAAATAAGTATTCATTTATCAGAAAATCTCTTCTATTTCTTCTGTATAAATAGAAACAGTTAGACCAGTCTCAAAATATTTTTGTGTGCAGATAATTTTGAAGTATCAGGAAACCCTAAATGATTTTTACAGGTTAAAGTACACAGCAGAATCAATCTTCTTCTTTTTGTTATCATCATTTAGCATGTCTTTTATAGAACATTGCTCGCATCACAGTTTGTCTGATAGAAACTCTTTCCCTTGTTAAAACTCCAGCCTCTGCCGCAGTCATACCCAGGCATTCCTGGATATCTTGCTGCCATCGTCTTCTCGGTCTCCCTTTGCCTCTTTTACCTGGCACCAACACTTTTCATAACTGTTCTCTCAAGATTGTTGTCTCTTGATGTTGGCTAAAGTATTTATATTTTCTTGCCAAAATGGAATTGATAAACTAGTTCTCCTCTATGCTCAACTCTTGCCAAATGTCTATATTTGTCTTTTTCTCTGTCCAGGGTATTTTGAGGATCTTTCTGTAACATTTTGACTCGAAGGATTCGATTCTTTGTCTAGAAGTTTTGGTAATCGTCCATTATTTGCAGCCATAAGCTGCCACAGAAAATACACAGGCTCTCAAGACTTTTACTTTTGTAATTTTGTTGTTCTTCCATAATTTCTTCAGGCAGTTCAGTCTCTGCATTGCCATGGCTAGTCTTCTGATTTCTTTCGAGCAGTCGCCATTTTTGTCAATTCTGAAGCCCAGATATTCAAAATGTGTGACCTGATCTATTTCCTCACCACTTACTGTAAATTTATATTTATTTTTGAAATCACATTTGACAAATTATAAGAAGACCTTTCCCTGATTTTATATGCAATATCCCCAACATCAAAGACAGAAAGTCATAAACAAAGGAACAGAAAAAACACATACTTACAAATTACATCAACCACAAATTTCCACCAACAGCCTGGACACACGCCTATACAGATGGCTCAGCCAAAGATTTAAAACGGGGTAGGAGTCATCACTATAAAACTAAAAAGCAAAGTTTACTCAGCAGCATTTGCCAATGGGAGTTACTACAGCAACTCAAGAACCAACACAAAAATGAACTTGGTGCTCTGGCAGACTCGCTCGAATGCTTGTTCCAGTACTTAAAAAAAAGTACAGTCCGGTGGATACAAGCCCACTGTGACATTCCAGGCAATGAGCAAGCGGACAGACTCGCCAGAGAGGGAGAAATGCTGCAGCAGAGTGATACAGAAATGACATACAAAGAGACAAAAGCAGTCATCAGGGCAACATGCCGTGCAAAATAGAAAAAAGACCACCTTGGCCACATAGAAAATGATTCCTACCATCAACTCTCCAGGCAAGACCAGGTGATAATTCTCTGGCTACGCACAGGTCACAACAGACTTAGGTGCTATCGGTACAACAAGTTCAAGATTGGCACTACAGACCTTTGTGCCTGCGGCACAGCCCTCATGAAGGCAGAACATATTTTGCAGTCCTGTCCATTGTATACCGACAAAAGTTAGTAATTGAAGTTGAGGTCTAAAGATGAACGAGGAGAAGTGGTTTCCGAAGAGGATCGCATTATCATCTGTCAATCTTGGGGTGGGTTCGCAGGTGGCTGATCCAATCCAAGCCCGAAGGCGTCTTGTCACACTGAGGGTACAGAAACATCTTCTGAACGTCATGAGACAGAGGCAACTCGTCTCTTGCCTTTTTGTGTCGCTCCTCTCCATACAGCTTCCTTGGTTCTTATCTGCTTCCTATGTGTCATGCCAGAAGAGATTTTACTACACCAGGCAGAGTGATCAGCAGCAATGTTCTCCCAATTATCAGGGCCATTGTTGCAGTTCTCCAGTGAGGCTTTCAGAGTGTCTTTGTAACATTTTATTTGGCCACCACAAACTCGCTTGCTCGACTCAAGCTCGCCATAGAATATTTGCTTTGGAAGCCACTCCATGGACATGGCCAATCCATCTAAGCTGCGATTTGCACAGAGTTGTGTGGATGCTTGTCATGCCAGCCCGCAAAAGAACTTCTACATCTGTGATCTTATCTTGTCATTTTATGGTCAACAGTTTCCTTAGGTCAAGCTTCTTCGCATGTCGACTGTCCAGGTTTCACTTGCATACAGAAAAGTTGGTGTGGCGACTGCTGCATAAACCTTCAATTTGGTTATAAGCTTAATTCCTATCTGGTTCCAAACTGAGGATCTTAGTTTTCTAAATGCTGCACATGCATTTGCAATTTTTGAGTTTATTTCATCATTAATATGGACTGCTCTGGAGAGTGCTGCCTAGGTATACAATGCATTCCACTGACTTCAACCTCTGACCATTGATGGCTCACTGTACACATTTCTTGGGGCTGCTTGGTGCAGCGCTTCAAGACTTGCTGGTAGAAATTATGAGACCAAAGTTATTGCAAGCAGCTGCAAACATGTCAACAGTACATTGCATTTGTTTCTGAATGGGCATTGCGAACGTAGTCACCAGCAAAAAAGGGACAGCATGGGCTAGCGGTTAACTGACACGGCTCACAATCCGAATGTGCTGGGTTCGATCCATATCACAACACCGGCCATTACCCGGGGAAGCAAACCCTTAGAAAATGCAGTAGAAAGCAGAAATTTACATAAAATGCATGCCAAAGTCTGATGCACTGGGCCAAAAGGCGCAAAATAAAAACTGTAGTGCAACGCACACAGCCTTATAGAATAGAAAAATAACCTGCCGAAGATGGATGTGTCGGACCGAAAGGTGCAAATATTGCAGTCAAACTGTAAACTAGCGACACAACGCATTCCGTTCTCCAGACTACATTCTGCTACTTGCAAAGCGCGGTTTAGGACTTGGTAGCGGGAGATTGAGAACGAATGCAGCAAAAGAAGAAAAATAATACAAACCCCCCCAAAAAAAAAAACAAAAAAAAAAAACAGCAAAGAGTTCACAAATGGGCTCAAATTTGCAGTCTTGTTCTTACTCGCAGTCTTCTGAGATTGAAGAATTCACCGTCTAGACGATAGCGGACTTTGACTCCAGCATCACTGCCCTTGAATGCATCTATCAACATGGCAGCAAACATCATGCTGAAAAGGGTAGGGGTTAGGATGCATCCTTGCTTCACTCTATTTGTAACACTGAAGGACTCAGTATTCTCCATAATCTTGAATTTGAGTGAACATGCAATCATGGAACTGTCTAACCATTATAATAAGTGCATTGGGAAATCCAAATTTGGCGATGATCTTCTATAGGCCGTCACGACTTACAGTATCGAAAGCTTTTGTTAAATCTACAAATGTGGTGAGCAGGTGGACATTTTGTTCTTGACACTTTTCCTGTATTTGCCAGCTGCAAAGATCATATCAGTGGTGCCTCGTCCTTTTATAAATCTACATTGACTCTCTGGAAGTAGTCCTTATTCTAGGTGATGCGGAAGTCTGTCTAATAGGATCCTTGCAAGTATCTTTGCTGTAACGCAAAGCAGAGATATCCCTCCATAGTTGTCACAGACTTGCTGATTTCCTTTTCTCTTATAGAGATGAGCAATGGATACATTTTTTAAGTCCTGTGGGATACACTGCTGATTCCAAATTACACAGAGGAGTCAGATAAGCTTCTCAGTCAGTTCTAGGTACCCCAGCTTTGTAGATCTCGCCAGGAATTGAGTCAGATCCCTGAGCCTTTCCACTAGTGAGGAGGTCAAGGACTTTCTGTGTTTCCTGGACAGTAGGGCAGTAGGATAGGGGCTCATTAGTTTGTATATGTATATATATATTTATTACCTCATCATTAATTGATGAGTGTCTGTGGAGAATGCTACTGAAGTGCTCTGCCAACATTCCAGTATTTTAGTTCTCTCTGCTATCAGGATGCTGCCATTGGCATTCAGCAAAGGTGAGGTGCCAGATGCATTTGGGCCATAAACATCTTAGAGTGCACTGTACAAGTTTCATAGATCATGTCTATCTGCAAACGCTTGTATTTGATCAGCTTGCATCTCACGGAGACTTCATTGCACAGTTTGGCAAACTCTGGGAAAACGCCTTGTTCTTTGCACATGATTTTGGATCATTGTTAAATGCGCGATTATGAGTTTATGAGCTTCTTATATAGCAGCAGACGTATATCTTTGCAGTTTCAATCAAACCAGTCCTGATGATTGCGTGATGCAGTACCAAGTGTATTAGTGGAGGTGGAGTATAACATTTGCCTAAAACTGGCCCAGTTGGCCTCTATGTCAACTGTAGTGTAAAAATTGATGGTGTAAAGTTGGCTGGCTAGTTTGTCTGCAAGAGTCTCTTTGGTGCTGTTGTCCATCTTCATGATGTTAAGTCGCTTGGGAACTTTAATTCCTTGTGGGCATCTTGGAGCCTGGATCCTAATGTTAAGCTTGGAGATCAGTAATCTGTGATAACCCTGAGATAGATTCAAGTATTAAACAGCAGAACTGAAGAACAATGTGGAGAAAAAAAGAGAAATTATAACATTAGGCAACAAGAATTCAGCCAGATTAAAGAAGTACTCTTATTTATCTACGGGGCGTGTTCAAATGAAACAGGACCTAACTGCACTAAGTGACCATACGTACGATGCGCATAGTGTCACTTCTGATGTAAACAGGACATACAAACCGTCAAGTTTGCAAAATTTCATTATTCTCAGACTCATAGTTTCTTCAGCAGACCATTGAAAACATGGAGGGTGTGATACTGAATCCGTCAAGAGTTGATCAGTGAGTGGTGATTCGGTTTCTAACAGCTGAAGGGTGTCGACCAGTTGACATTCATCGCAGAATGCAGGCAGTGTATAGTGACAAGTATGTCGAAGACAACAGTGACAAAAATTGGACAACGTTATTTAAAGAAAGACTTGAGTTAACGAAAGATCTTCCGAGACCAGGTCAAGCACATATTCTTGCATCGGAAGATGCCATTGCCAAAATCGATGCAGCAATTCAGGTGGACCATCGCTAAGAGCTTACGTCTGCAAAGAGTATAACGAAATTTTGCATAACTTGACGGTTGGTATGTACTGTTTACCTCAGAAGTGACGTCATCATGCTCAATGCATCGTACATATGTTCACTTGGTGCAGTTAAGTCTGGTTTCATTTGAACACGCCTCGTATTTAGGAAGAAAATGGACAAAAGTTGAACAAAAGAAGTTAATGCAAGAAAACATTATATTTTAGTTCTTCTCAAGTTACTTATAAACATGTTATCAAAAACAAATTGAAATATGTCAGCAACAGATATCTGTTTTACAAACTTCATATCAGGCTTGTGCAAGTTAACACAGCTAAAAAAGTAATTGAAAATTCTTCGTAGAATTAATTTAATTGCACCACGGTGCTTCAATATGTGTTCAGTCCCTTTCTTTGCCTCTTCTTCTTCTGTGTTCAGGTTTTCTTATCATACTAAATCTTCAGTCCTATTGCCAGGAATGAAGTCTAGTCCTTTCCAGGTCTGAGCAGTGGCCCCATAGTTTTTGCCTCAGTTCTGCTCCATCTAGCCAGGTCTGGCATCTTAGTTATTCGTGAGCCGGGCATTCTTAAGTGCCATTTTAGGGGTCTTGGACATTCGTTTGTTTGGAATATTTTGAGTTGATATAGGTGACCAAGTAGTCTACAGTGGCTTGTTCTTAGGTGAAAAATAGCAGTTTGCTAGTGTCTTTGCAGCTGGTGGATTGGGTCTGGACTGTTACTCTCTTCCATTTCTTTCTCCCATTTTATACTGGCTGCAAATGATAGTTTTAGCCTCTTTATATGGCGTTTATGGGTGGATTATTCTATTTTTTCACCTGCTTTTGATAGTGGATCTGTTTTCTCATTTCCAATAATTCCACAATGAGAGGGGAGTCACTGTAGTGTGATCTTTCAGATCTTCTGTATGGCATTTAGCTCTTTTCCGATTTTATGTGTAATGTTCTCATTTATTGTGTTCTTTACCGATTTCGAGTAGTGCTTTGCAATCTGTAAGGATCACTATCCTGGCATGTGTGTGAGCTTCCAATTTGGGAACAATTTTCAGTGCTTGGAGGTTTTCCCTGTTGGAAAGGACTCATGGGCTATTTTTCCGTTATTTTGTCTTATAAAGATGCCTCCACCAGCATTTTTTATGCCCTTTTGCAGATCCATTTATGTAGACACGTGTCCATTCTTTGGGACTGTATTTGCCTTCAATCATCTCTTGAGCCTCCTTGGCTCTTAGGTGGGGAGCTGCCTGATGTTTCTTTTCTATTCCGGGCACTTCTGTGTTAATTGAAACTTTGTCTAGATAGTGGTTTAGCTCCTCATATCCTGCCAGTATTTCCATTTCTTTGCTTTCACCTAGGATGAGGTCTCTGTGACAGGTATGTATTTGTTTAGATGTATGTATGAAGCTATTCCTTTTCAACTTTTTTTCCCCTGGAACTTTGGTGTTTGACCTGCATGAAATGGTTTGGCATGCGTCACAACTTCTTGCTGTGCATGAGCACCTTCTCTTCTCGTCTATGGTGCAAGGGCCTGAATAACATTGGATAATATAAAGCATGTTACTACGGTCTTTGAGGCATTTATTTAGACATACCATTATGACACCCATTTTCCTGTGATATTTAGTGCTCCTGCATGCTGTGTTTAGCTGTGAGGTTTTCTGCAGCACACCATGCTGCAAGATATTTGTGCAGAGAGCCCTAGAGATATGTTTAGAAATTGTTTCCACTATGTCGTTGATGGACATAATGAAGAGGGTAGGTAATATGACTCCTCCTTGCGGCACTCCTTGCTGCGATGGCTCAAATTCCCATCTAGCTTCTCTCTCCATGTTCGAAAAGCAGAGGAAATTCTGTATCCTACTGAACATTCTCCCTTCCACTTTATTTGTAAGCATCTTGAGAAGTGTCTTTCCACACCTTATTGAATGTTTTTGTTAGATCTACAAAGACTGTCAGCATTTTCTTTCTTTTGGAATACATCTTCCACCTCTTGTTCCAGGTAGACTAGCTGGTCTTCTGTGCTTCAATTTTTCTTATATCCGGACTAACTAGCCTACTATTTTTCTCCAGATATTCCATTGTGTTGACAATCCTCTCCTTGACCATGTCCGGGCAGTAGACTGATTGACTTCTTTGTTTTATCTTGCTGTCTCTTTCTTATATGGACAATGATTGCTTCTCGTCATTTATCTAGAAATTTTCTCTGGTGCTCCATGATTGTTGAATATTTATTTTATTTGGCGTTCGCCTTATTTCTCTATTCCCCAAGGCGGTGTGTGTTGCACTGTGGTTTTTATTTTGCACCTGTTGGCCCAGTACGCCCAACTTTAGCATGCATTTTATGTAAGGGTTTGCTTCCCCTAGGTAATGGCCGGGGCGGTTATTACGATCGAACCCAGCACCTTCAAATTGTGAGCCGTGTCACTTAACCTCAAGTCCACTCCGTCCCCGTTGAGTATTATGAGAAGTATGTGTCTGGCTGTTTATCCTAGATGTCTAATGTCGTTGGTTATACCATCTTTTCCTTGGGCTTTCTTGAGTTTTAGTTTATTTATTGAGACATTTAGTTCTCTCATTGTAAGAAATGACTGCATGCATTGGTCTGGGTTTTGGTGCTTTAGCTTCTTTTTGGTTTCTGTATGCACTTGTTTGATGTGCTCTTGTTGTATTATTGTATTACTTTAATCTCAGTATGAGTCTGCAAAGATATTTGCCACCATTTTTCCAGTATAGAATTTTTGATTTTTGTTGATCAGTCATGCCGGAGCTCGCTTTGGTTTCTTCATTGATTATTTTTGTCAGGTTCCATAGCTTACTTGTCTCTGTCCATGTTCAATCTGCTTGTCTTTTCATGCCAATTCTTGTATTTCAATCTTTTTCTATTTATTGAAGGCATGTTTTATCTTATTGTGCCTCTGGATGTTTTCTTCTTGAAGGTTTTTCTACGTGGTTTCTCTTGCTTCATTTAGAAGAAGAAGAAGAACCTAGTTCATTGGTACACAGCTGAAAATGAAGAAGAGAAAGTGTCATTGGATAGGACATAATCTGATGCATCATTCTAATAATATATTCAGGGCTGCTCTGATTTGGAATCTGAAGGGAGAAGAATAATAGGGTGGCTATATAACACATGTGCACGAGGAAGCCAGAGTCTAATAGACAGAGCTGAAGTCTCAAAACATGAATCAATGAAAGGTAACTGATGCAGCTATTTGTTACAGAGACACATAGAGGATCTAGTAGTAGTAGTATTGAAATTGAACACTATTAAATAATCTAAAAACCATCAACACTTGTGCTACAAATGAAATTTTGTGTTGAAGCCACATATAATGTCCTGTGCTCAACTTGGTCTAGTGTCAGGTGGAGCATTTCTGTGAGTTACACATTATCATCATTATCATCATCAACTCATCTAGGAACATTGGGCCACAGCAGATCCTCTCCATCTGTTCCTATTCTGTGCCATCTTCTTGAGTTTTGACCAAGAGACGTCAACTGACTTTCTCCTCAACTGTTTACCGCCATGTGCTTCTTAAGTCTTCCCACTTGTCTCATTCTCTGTTGGTTCCAATCAAGTGCATGTCTGCCTATGTTGTCCGGCTTCTTTCTGAGGGTGTGTCCTATCCATTCCTACTTTCTCTCCCCGATTTCTGCTGTATTGATTGTTGCTGTGTTCTTTCACCACAGATCTGTGTTTGCCATTACCTCTGGCTATCTAACACACAGTATGTGATGGGGACATTTGTTAATGAATGTCTGCATTCTGGATGTGATAACCCTTAGTCACATGTCAATTCTCAGAAGCATACAGAACAGACTTTACATTTGTATTAAACAGCCTAATCTTATTTTCCACCGAGTATGCTGCAGTTCCATATTGGACAAAGAGAGTTGAAAGCAAATCTAGCTTTATTGATCCTGGTGTTAAATCTCTTGATTTGTTCCTCCGTCTTTATCAATGTTACTTCCCAGATTGGCAAAACTTTGCACTTCCTCAATTACCCGACCATTTATCATCATGGGGTCTCTTTGTTTGTTGTTTATTATCATTTCCTTTGTTTTGTTCACACTAATCTGCAATTCCGCCGTTGCTGCTTCATATGTTAGTCTGTCCATTTTTACTTGTATGTCCTGCTACTTATAGGACAGCATACATATATCATCTTAACTAACGTCTCTATACTGGTTTAGAACAGTCTGCAGAGTCTATATACAACCAGTTTCATTTACATTACCTTGCTCTAAAAGCTATGCACATCCAATCTATTCTTAAATGCATTAATTGTCCCTGCCTCCTACTTTTTGTGGCAATGCATTCCAAGCATTCACCACTCTCTGACTAAAAAAGAATTTCCTAGAATCTAATCTGGACCTTTCTTTAGTTAATGTGTAGCTATGCCCTCTTGTTCTTGTAGGTGGTTGAATTTTGAAAAAAATGTGTTATAGTCTAATTTATCATCGTTCCTTTGATTATCTTATAAACCTGTATTAAGTCACCTTGAATTCTTCTCTTTTCTAGAGATCATAGGCCTGTTTTTGGAAGTCTTTCCTCATAACTGTGATTCTGGAATCCCACTATCAGCTTTGTCGTTCTTTTTTGTATCCTTTCCAGCATGTTTATATCCCCTCTATGATAAGGACTCCACACCTGTACACAGTACTCCAATCTAGGTCTAACTAATGCTTTATACAGTTTGACTATCACTTCCTTGCTCCTATGTTTAATATTTCTTTTTCTTTTTATCATACCTAACATGGCATTTGCCTTTTCACTGCTACCTGGACTTGCTCACTAACCTTATGAGGTCCCTTTCTCTTTCTTATATTGTTCTCGCCCATTCTGTAATTATGTTCCATATTGGAACTACCCATGTGAATGACTGTACATTTATGTACAATAAACTCCATTTGCCAGCTCAAATTTTCAAATTTGTTACCCTATTTTGTCTGTTACATCAATCAGTCTATGACCATGAGGAAGGTTGTTGGAGATAGTAGGCATCCTTGTCTGACCCTAGTTTAAACTGTAAATGGGTCTGACAATTTGCCTTTGTGGATTATTCCACATAGAAAGTTGCACCTCAAGAGACAAGTAATTCTCATCAATTAAGGGGATTGATGTGTCATATTGCAAACCACTCATTTGTGCACATTATGGACAAAAATGATGGTGCTGAGTGTTAATGGTAGTAGAGATGAGGTTGAGATGTAATTTAGTGATGTAACATTTTGAACCAATGATCTGACAAATACTATAATTAACTACATAGTTGGGCCAAAAATGCTATTAAATTTGGTTGTTCAAATTGGTTCTATATTCAACATTCTGTACAAATAGAAAGGAGTATTGAGTATATTATGATTTTTGGAACATACTATGATTTCCCATTCATATTCCTCATGCGTACAATCAATGTCACTCAACAATTATAGATTAACTTTTTTCCTTTTTTTCACTTTCAGATGATTGAGAGTTGTTTGTGTTTCTTCACATGGCTTACAAAGCATCTTTACAGAGTACAGGAAATCCTGATGTCCTGGCAACATTCCAACATGACGGAGATTTCTTTCCCAACCAGAGCAGAACACACCAATTATCTCATTATGATCATAACAATCAGAGACCAGGGGTTTTTCATCCCTATCCTTACAATCTGTCAGCAAGATTACAACATAGCGATGGAGTCTCCCAGGTCTTCCATCTGTCAGACATACAAATACCAAATTCAATGAACTACCATCACCAGATACAATATCGGCCTGATATGTTCAATTATTCTCAGTATTCAGAAAGGTCTATCCATCCCCCAAAACAGCAACTTACTCAGAATGCACCGGTTCACAGATCACCATTACCGCATCTCCAATCCATTAGACAAGTTACTCAACTCAGCAGACATGACCAGAGCCACCAATTTGCTGCACTTCCCTTACATGCACAAACACTTGGATATTTTCAGCAGACACTGCAAGTTCCTCAAGGATTCAATCAGCAGAACCAACAGATCCCATTATTGCATAATCAGCAGTACATACCACCACTTCTCCCTATGCACAGTAGTGCACACACACAAAGTCATCAGCAGCCGTTGAAACCATTGAATATTCACCAGCATCATAATCCAGAAAATAACAGTTCAAATGCTGACTTGACACAGTATTCACAAGGAGATTATACACCTACTCACAATGTGCACAGAGTGCAGGCACCTATCAGCAACTTTGGTCATACATTTCACTATTCCTCACCTGCCCATGCATCTAATGGAGCATTGATCATACCCAACAGAACAGCTAGCATTGATCAAAATAGCTCCACTGCTCATCCATCCATTCACTCGCTTCCCATAACAGACTCCTCAAACTTACAACAGAATGACACCATGTCTATTTATTCTCAAAGATTTAACACATCAGCTTCTGCAGTAGCCCAGAATCAATATAATAGTTCACAAGGACTAAGAAATACAAACAGTCCTTCTGTCCAGAACCCAAATTCAGAGAACAGAAATCAAGACATACTCATACTCAATACTCTGATAGTTCAAATTTTTTATCTACCAAACCAACAACTTCAGCTGAAGCGTCTGCTAAGAATATTAATACTATAGATGGATGTCTGACAGATGTAGAAAGCAATATTAATGGACATGCAGCAAATACATCAAGATTTGTTGATGGTCGTCCAACAAATTTAGAAAGTTCTATAAATGGCCATGCAGTAAAGACAGTAAGATTTATTGATGGTCGCCCGGAAATTGTAAATAGATCTGTTACTGACCATCTAAATAATTTTGAAAAACCTGTTAATGGTCATCCAACACAGGTAGAAAGATCTGTTATCGGACAACCAACAATTGAAAAAACATCTATTAACAGTCATTCAACAAATGTGAACAATTATGTTACTGGTCATCAAACACATGTAGAAGCACAAGCTAACAATTGTGAAACAAATGTAGAAAGATCTGTTAACAGCCATCCAACAATTGTAGAAAGTCACAGTACAAATCCATACTCTGTTTGGCCATTAACTCCTCTGAGTGAATCCAACATGAAAGGAGATGGAAGGAGTGTAGGGGACAGACAAAGCAGTAAGAGAAAGGGACATATATCTGCAAGTTTGGAAAATACAAAACCTGTCCAATGGTACAAACGTCCAGGGACAACACAGACCTCATCTTTCCAGTCGGACATAGAAGCCATGCAGGCTGATACAATCAATTATGTTACTACTACTACAAAAAGATCAAACGGCACTCAGCATGCACTATGCAGTGCGCAGATTGGTCAGAAATTTCAAGAATCTCAAAACAGATTTAATCATTTAACATCAGCAAATAAAATTTCGACAAATATGAACTCTTCTAGGAATGAAGAGGAGTCTATATCAACCTCTTCTGGTTCAGATGGTAATTCACTTAGTAAGAATACAGGCACAGAAACATCAGGAACAATGAACCACAAACTAGTTGGTACCAAGAGCAGTTCTAGCACAGTTGATTCAAATAAAATAACAGATGTTTGTACCAACTCATCATCAGTGATACAAGATATGTGTATCAACTTATCAGTATCAAAAGACAATGTTATCAACAACCTATTAGTAACAAAAAGCACAAGTATCGCCAGCACATCTGTAACAAAATCAAATCCTAGTGTAATGAGTACCAATACAAATATCCTGCCTTCAATGAAAGATAAAAATATAGTATTAAATCTTCTGATAGGAAGTGCTTGTCCTCAACCACAAGAAACAGATTCTGAGCTTATGAAAAATGGTGTTCCACAGGATAAAATGCATTTGAATAGGGACAATGTAAATTTGATTCCAGCTGTTGTCCACAATAGAAGACACACAAGTCCTGGTTTGTCGGAAGGAAATTTGTCAGAGAGTAGGCAAGAAATGCACAAGTCTACTACTCAGAGACCACTTGCCTCAAGATATAGTCTGGACACACACAATTTACTAGGTCAGGTCATTTCACACAGTCAGGAGGAAGTACAAGGAGTAGTCAAGCAAAACATATCAAATCAAGAACAAACTACTCACACACAGAACATTTCTATTCCAAGATTAACCAAAGCACATAGTGGAAGTGGAAAAAAGCAGCCAGGATCTTGTTTGGAAAAAGTTTTGTCTGCTAAAGAGAAAGTCTATAATATGTGGAAATCTGGGCATGTTATTGGAAACAGCCCACACAGAGGTGGAAGGACTAATCCTTCAAACAACCCTATACTAAAGGCAGCACTTTCAAAAAATATAGCTTTGAAGGAAATAAGAACTTTGAAAAAAAATCAAAATAAAGTAGTGCCTAGAACACCTACCCATAATAGCACAAGCCAAGAGGATGTGCCATGTACAGCTGAGCTGATTGCAATGAAAAGCTCAAACAGACCAAATAAGCACGTCAGTACAATCTGTTACGTCATGTTTCATGGACATAAACTAATTTGTTTGAATTTAAACACTGAAGCATTGTTTCTGCTTTGTCAGTTTCAGGGTGAGTGTTTTCCAGATATAGACCTAGAAAATGTAATCAACAGTATTGATCAAACTTTGCAAATCAAGAAAAAGGGTTTAGATCATCCAGAGAAAGAGAAAATCATAAGGTTTCTAAAGAAAAGTGGTTATATCTTGGACAATTTGGTACAAACAATCTCTTTGGATGAGGCCAGAAAGATTTATCATCATGTATTTGAAATTCCAAGTTGTTTAAATGCCGCTTGTGTGGTTGAATTGGTTAATAGTGCAGTTGACCTCAGTATGGCAGAGCCACCATTCAGGAAGACGCTGACAAGAGAAGTTATGTTGGGAGTAAATAATGAGGAAACATCTGCATTTGACAAGAGCCCTCAGAAAAAATCAAATGCTCCAGTAGGTGTAGAAAATTGTCAGAGTGGAGTAAATCTAGCAAATGACATCTTAGCTGAGCCAGTAAATTTGCAGCAATCCAAAACTGTCTCACCACCACCCTTACATCATGGTAATCCTAGAAGTGATCATACTGTAGCTCATGAGAAAGGCAGAGACTTTGATGATCCATGTAGGGCAACATCTGTAGAAACTTTTGTGGATCCTCATTTTATTTGCTCTTCACCTGGAACACAAAAAGTTGGAGGCTTGTGCAACACATACATTGGACAGATCAGGTCTTACATGCATGGGGAAGAAAATTTTCTGGTGGTTGATGACTTGAGTAGTTATCTTGGTACCACTGAGTTTTACCATTTTATGGAGAAGGACAATATTATCCTTTACTCGTGCTGCCAGGAAATAGCAAACTTTCTGAACTCGATCAGTTTGAAATTCCCACCTCTTAAATCGTTGCATCATAGTCTTGTGAAAGTAGCAGATGTTGGAGTTTTTGTAACTGATAACATCGATGTGCACGAGGCGAGTATTTCGGAACAAGATGGTAGTTCAGTTTTAAAAAGACTTTTGTGTAAGATGGAAGTTTTGAATGATGACTGCAGCTCTCCCAAGCAGACCCGGTTAGACGATGGCGCTCGTTCTACTGTTTTATATAATCTGAAAACAGTGAAACAGGAGCCTTCTTTTGTACATGACCAGGGAGAACTTACTAACTGTAATACTTTACAGAAGGGCATTTGTCATGTAGAGCTTTCGCTCAGGGGCAATAAAGAATCACATGAATCAGATCCAGATTTTGAGGTAGCAGGTACACAGAGAGAGGTCATGATGATCCAAAGTGAGGCTTCAGCAAGAGACTGTAATCAGCCTATTACAGTCATGGCATCTCCTGGCACTGATCTGTCAGTTCAGCATAAAGGTGCAGAAAATTCTTCCATAAAAGATGGGTCCTCTGCTACTATTATTGATGCTCTTGACTCTGAGCATGAACTGATTCTTATCAAACCTTTACCAAGAGACAAGACTGTTACAACAAGCACAGAATCTGGCATTAATAATATCATCATGGTGTTTGACAAAGGCGATGTATTTAACATTCTTCCAAATGCTTTAAATCAAGAGTCTTACAGGTCGTCGTCATCAGAACATGAAGGTGCAGAGTTATTAACAAGAACTACATTATCCTTGCCCATTTCAACTCTGTCTAAGGATATAGAATCAGCTTCTTTTTTGTCATCATCAGTACAGTTTATGGGAAGTCAGAGATCCACTGATGACATTAATGTGATGACTTCCAGTAGCATTGGTATGTTTGGTGAGTACTTTACTGGTTTGCAAATCTGTGCCATCGACTTGTTGTGGAGGTGAATTAAAGTCGGCATGTAAGCTTTTTTCATCTATTTATACAAAATGATATATTGTAGTAGTAAATAAGTAGCTTAGACATCCTTGTTGATTAGATCAGTTTAGTGGGGACGGCGTGGTTAAGTGACACGGCTCCAACCCGAAGGTGCTGTGTTCGTTCCCCATTACAGCACCGCTCTTTACCCTGGGGAAGCAAACCATTAGAAAATGCAGGAGGAACTAACTAAACCCTTACATAAAATACATGCCAAAGTTGGTTACAAGAGGTTTGATTCAAACCATGTATGTGCTCTTTTCAGGTGCCTTCTGAAGCGTTTTGTTTTATATGGTGCCCATATCACAACCTTGCTTGGCTGCCTTTCACATCATCTGTATTAGACTATTGATCCTATTCTTTCCTCCACAGTAAGGTACCCTGAGATCAACATGGGCAGATATGTCACTTCCTACCAATTCCTTGTTAGGACCATCTTGAGTTTTTCTCCACTCGCCCTGAAATCAGGGAGGTCAGTGGTCTAGAGGTACTTAGTGCCCGCCCCGGGTGCCGAAGGTCACGGATTCAAATCACGGGGAAGACCAGGATTTTGTCAGGTGGATCTGGTAAAAATTCCCCTGATCTCTGGGTAGTGTGGGTAGTGAGATCTGACTCTTGTGTGCAGTGTTGAGCACGTTAAAAATTCCTTGCCAGTTAGAAATTGAAAAGAGTAGGCTTAATGGCCGTTGACCAGACAAAATTAAAAGTTTAAGTTAAAAATCTCCTCAAATTATTTGTACCTTGCCTCAGGCCTAGTGAGTCACATTAAATTAAAATGCCTTCTATGTATAACCAAAGCCTTTGGTTACCTGGCAACAGACATTAACATGCCTGTTTGAATACCAGGATTCCAAGTATTCCAAGTATAAACCCTGATATCCTCTTATACTGTTCTTTATCGGGAGGAAAGAGCAGTCAGGGTATAAAACTAAAGCATATAGGTGGATGTTTCAATGTCTGCTTTAATAGCGTTAGCTGTTATCCTGCCAGACTTCCTATTTTCCCATTCTTCAGAAGGTTAATGGATTTCTTGATTTCTTCTTTACTTGATTACCACAGTGAACTATGTCTTCATCAACAGGTAAATTGTCAGGTGAGTTGAGTAATTTTGGTCTATTTAGCAAAGTGCTGAATTAGTTCTTAAACTTTTAAAGTTATACGTGCACATTTCTGCTATTCTTTATTTGTGTTATGCCTTCGTTGTCAAGCAACATGACGCCTGCAATGCTACCTTATTTGAAAGTTGACGGAAAGAGGAAATAACGCTGGACAATATTATATTTTATATCCTGTAAAACTGAGGGCGATATAGGTAATGGCAAATATTGTGAGTAAATATGACACTAGTACTGAAATATTAGGCTAATCGACCTTTTTAGGTGACCTGCACCCAAGTATCGTCAAGCTCATGATCATTTTTGACATCCGTTCTGTTTTGGCACTCTTTTACCCAAAACTTGCTCACCACATTATTTTCCAGATCATTTGTAGCTGTTCCCATTTTACGTCAATGCCAACATCTGTGTCTAGTTATTTCCCTGCTTGAAATGTATTGCTGAGTGATGCCAAACTCCTTTTTCTTGTCATCTTATTTGAGATATTTCACATTTTAGCGAGACTTGTGGGATTTAGCTCTGTTCTTTCGTAGTATAAATTTAACTTTGGCCATCATTAGATTGTGATCTAAAGCCACATCCACTTTTCTGTAACTCCTGCCATCTTGCAAAGATTTATCTAAATTTCCTGTTCATGCAGATGTGGTCAATCTGGTTTTTACGTTATGTGAACTGGTAATCTCCATGTGACTTTATGTAACTTTTTATGTGGAAACATGCACACATAGTTCTGTAAACATCTCAATTTTAATTAATCTGTTCCCTGTTTGTAACCCATGTTGTCCGCTCCCTCTTCAGCATTGAAGTCCCCATTAATTTTAAGAGATCTTTCTTTTTCTGTGTTAAGTTCATTGTAAAACTATTGCTCTTTATCATTTTCAGTCTCGTTAATTGGGGCATAGCACTAAATGATGTTGATATTGATGTTCTTTATTCTTAGTTCTAAGCTTGCGCTCACGATTCTATTGGTAATAGCCTCCTACTTTATGAGTGCCCTTTGTCCCTCTCTTGAAAGTATTATTGGCAGCCACTCTCTGTGTGTTGGGCATCAGTTCACTTGTTTTCAGTTGTCAGTTTCATATTTCCTGATTGTGTCCATCTTATTATGCAGTCCTAATGCTGCCAAGTTGTAATTTTCACCTCTTTAGTTGTCTGTGCTGTTTTTCCTGTCTGGGACATTGTTTGAACATTCCATGTCCCCATATTGGTTTTCTTCTTGGTATTCAGAAAAATAGTCAGCTTCCTTGCGACTTTCTATCCACTGCATCATTCTTCTCATTTTCGAAGGCTCTGCCTTCAGGAAGTTGAAATACAGATCGGTTTCATATAGTATTAGGGGATCAAGATGCTGAGCAGCGCATAAGCTGCGATGGTCAGCGACTCATAGCTGACTGCTAGTGTCAGGGCCAGCGAACCAAAGCTGCCAAGAACCTTCTACACCTCCACACGGTGATCCTGTATAACAGGCTGCAGCAGGGCAGACTGGCTAAGGAGAAGGGATCGATGAGGGAATGCTAACCCGGTACTAAAAAAATGCTTGCTGAAGTCGGATGTGTTGGACCGAAAGGTGCAAATATCGCAGTCAAGCTGTAAACTACGACACAATGCATTCCGTTCTCTGGGCTACATTCTGCTACTTAAGCCCTTTCAGTGTTTGGTAGTGGGAAATTGAGAATGAATGAAGCCAAGCCAAGCCAAATAGTATTAGTGAATATTTTATTTGATGTTTCATACCTATTATTTTGTATGTGCCTTATTTCTTCTATTCCACACTGGAACATATGGCTACATTAATTCTATTCACCAACTACTATTTTGAGCTTCTTATAAACTGTCACATGACATCTTAATTGTCATGACTTCCTTTTACAGACGTTATTTTAGCTTTCTAACTCTTCTATTGTTGGTTCCAGTCCAGCTCATCAAGTTGTATTGTTAGTTTTCTCTCTGAGAGTATGTTCTGTCCATTACCACTTTATTTCCTCTGGTTCCCTTTGGAACATAAAGCTGCAGTAATGTTTCTTTACCAATTCCTATTATGAGCTTTTCCAGGAGACTGTTTGATATGACTTTCTCTTCCGGGAGACGGCGTGGGTTAGTGGTTAATTGATACGGCTCACAAACCGAAGGTGCTAGGTTCGCTCCACAATCACAACCGCGGCCGTTACCCTGGGGAAGCAAACTCTTAGAAAATGCTGGAAGGAGGGAGCAGACACTTACATAAAATGCATGCAGAAATTGGATGCTCCAGGCCGTGAAGCGCAAAATAAAAAAACATAGTGCAACGCACACTGTCTTGTGGAATAGAGACATAAGGCGAACGGGAAAATAAAACTAAAAACTTCCTCTTCCGTTGGTTTTGCAATTTTTTTCTTCTCAGCGTCATCTCTTCTATTTTCCTGTTACATTACAGCATTTCTAATTATATTGCAAGTTTAATCTCTTGTGTTTGTTCTCTATCCACCTCTACTTTGCCTCCTTGGTTCCACATAAAGATGGAAAAAAAATGTTTTAATCTCATGTCATTCCTCAGTTCCAATTTGTAGGAGAGAGAGTGCAGAACTGTGGCAGCAAATTAAAGTACTTCAAGGTACTGTAGTCACTTTCAATAGTTGCAGATATTAAAGGTTTAATTTCACTTTACATTAGATTTTTACTGTTTTTAACGGTAACTTGTTTTGTATTTTAATAGTAAAAATGTATTTTTATGGTTAGTTAAAAAAAAAAATGAAATCTGTTAGTAGTTGATACTTAATTGATTTCTTACATTGTTTTTAAATATTACTACTTCAAAACAACGTAACAAAGAGAGATCAGATTATGCTGAGAAAGCAGCCCATAGAACATGGGTTCTCAATCAGTTGAGAAACCTTGCTGATGTAATAGACTGGAAGAGTTGGCCACCCAAAGAGCAGTTGGCCATTTCAGGCATGTATCTAGATAATTCCTCAGCAAAAATGAAATAAGCAAGTATGATATTGCTGCTGTATATTACTATATTACCTCCATCATAAACTTGTGGATATGATTGAAGGACAAGAATCACATATCTACAAATGCCAGCTCCAAAAATTAGAAATGAGATAATTATGAAAGATGGTCTAGATAACACGTTCTGCAACGTAATGGAAGCATTATTTACATTTTTAACAATATCTCTGTGAATAGGGATTTTCAACACTTTTACATGTCCAACATGACATGCGTGTTGCCACACCACACACAGTTTAACGTTTTTATTCAAGACAAACAACAAAAGTCTTCACACTGGTATGTATTAAAAAATTTTAATTAACCATAAACTTTCTAATCTTATAAATGTATTAAGAAAGAACATATATTACTATATTATATGCATTTAAAAAATTTTGGTAACAGTATTTCTATATAACTGGTTCTTTGTGATTTTGTTCAATATGTTTAAAAAACATTATTCTGATAAGGGATCTTTGACCTGACCGGGAAAGGGGTCCGTGGAACAAAAGATGTTAAGAACCCCTGCATGCATCCAGTTTTTGTAGTGGTTGATTATGACAATGTTATTACATATGGGCTTGCTAGTTAGTCTCCCAAACATCTTATACAACATGCTTGGAAGGTGACAGTGGACTTATTCTTACAGTGAAAATTACTTAACCTTTTTTCAGTCCTGCCGTAACAAAGGATTGGCGTAAAGTCAGAAGGAGATCCTGTACTAATGTTGACGTGTTGAATGAGAAGGAGGTAGAACGTAAAGCTACCAGCAAAGCTACCAATTTCTTTAAAGTGTTAGCCAGGTAGTCCAAAAGCGAGCGATGGGAGGAGTTCATTACAGGCGTGGGTAATATTACCCTCCAGAAGTTCTAGAACATGCATCAGAAAATGAATGGATAGACTACATGCCAGCTTATCCCCAACATTCAACATTCACCATAGGAATTTCCCTGAAGACAGATGAAGAGAAGGGTCTGAGTTTTTATAGTCGATATGTTTCCCAGACTGACAAAGGCGACAGAGATGCTGTAACAGACCCACTGTTTGCCCTGGCCGTTATTCTAACTTTGAACATTCTCACACTCATCCACATCATCATGACCATACTCAGTAAATGACATAATCACACAGCAGGTGGCATATTTATTATATCATACTCATATCATAGAATGAGTAGAGAAATTACAAACACAATATAAAACATATCTTAACTAAGCATTCTATTATTCTATATATGTTAATATACATATTACTAAAACGGGAATTGTAAGCATTAGCTCTTGATGGAATTCCCAACTAACTAAAACCCAGTTCTATTGCCTTGCAATAACATCACACACACATCGCCTTAACTGCGTCTTCAACCCACCTTATCAAATACTCTTCCTCACTGAAATCCCCTCAGGCGGGCGATCACGACATAACTCGTTCACAATGTGTCCTTGCTTACAAACACACGTTCAGATTATCTATTAATGCAAAACTCACACACCTATTTGAGCGATCCTGTTCTATCACTAAACATTCGTCCAACAGTCTATCAATCGCTCCTCTATCTAAGTCGGTGAGTTAAACATACTATCTACATTCAGTCTCTCTCTCTCTCGCTCTCATCTCTCTAACCAGCCTCCCCTCCATTCAGCCACCCTGTATCCAGCTTCTCTCTATCCAGTCCCCCTCCATCCAGTCTCTTGAGCCAAACTTACCTCTCGAGTTATATACACTCAAGCAAAGTCCGAGCTCGACCAATGGATTTCAGGTGATGGCCACATTCAGTCCCATTGGAACGAAACACTTTGCACACCTGTCACTCATTCTCTCGCAGCAAGCCCCGCTGCCAATTTCGTCTGTCAATCAATCTCCCCCTACCAAAGTCGGCAGGCCAGCGGTCAGTTTCCACCTGTCCACATTCCTTACCCCAACTCTGTTCTCCTTTGTTGAGACGGTGAGTTACCTTGACACGCATTCAGGTAGCTTTAAGCTTTAACATGTTCAGGCATCCGAAACTACCTCACCCCTGTCTTAAACTCCCCTTGCTCCGGCGGGAACTGTTACATTACCTCCCTAAACTACAGACCGAAACATGGCTGGTCATTTTTTTCCATCTGGCAAATGACCACCATTTTCGTCTCTACTATCCAAAATGTAAACACTACTCCTGTTTACAACTCACTCACATCGTATATGCATAAAAGACATGTCGTTTGATACATATAAACTTTTTGTAATACATACACAATCAATACAAGCAGAAGAAAAAATTTAAATTTGCATTTAAACATGTGCTGGTGCAACAATCATGTAGAGCTATAAAAAAAAATTAGCTTTCCCAAACTAAATCATGAAACACTAACACATGAAGACGGTTTTGGTTAAAAAAAGTGGTCATTTTTAGGTTTCGTCAGCCGATTTCGTCGCCTACATGCCTAAATGGTCAATGATAGTATGTCAAAATGACGCTGCCGTTGATGAAGCAGCAATCCACATACTGAGTTTGAAATCAAACATGGAATGAGCAGGGAGGAACACTTGTGATGATGAATCAGGAACATTCATCTATACTCTACTATCTACTTAAAAGAACCGAGTACCTATAAGTCTGTCCAAAATGCAATGATGTCAGTTTTGCTGAACATAACCACACACACATAGAAACTGTATTAATTGACCAAAAATTAAACAACAAATTTAGCTTTTTATTTTTTTTTTAAATTTGCTAAATTGAGTTTTTATTTTCTCAGGAAAAGTGTATATTCTAACAAAGCATCTGGCACTTGCTAAGGCTGCACATGAGAAATCAGACAAACTCTCTAAGTACTATGAAGGTAATTTACATTCCTGCAGAATAACATAGTCTTGTCATGATTCTTCCCTAATTTTTCAGATTAGTTTACCCGCTTATCCATAACTTTGTATCGAATATAAATTTCAAGTGAATTTTGAAGACAAGTTAAAAAATGATGTGTGCATCCTTGCATATTTGAATAAGATTGCATGTTCAGCCACATCTTTGACGTCATTAATATATATTTCAACCAAGTGCTCAACACACATACACAAAAATTAGATTTCCATTCTTCATGAGTGGCTATCTTATAATTACTCTTATTATTGTTCTACTTTTCACACAATCTTCTATTTAATTAACAAAATGTTAATAAGTTTGTATATTCAGCCACATCTTTGAATTTCATTAAAGTCTTTTTGAACCAGCTGCTCCACATATAAAAAATTATGTTTTTCACTCTTCTTTAGTGGCTTAACAATGTATAATGCATCTTGTCTATTTAACAAAAAAATTATCCAAAAACATTCTTTGATAATTTCTGACATGATGTATATTTATTTATAAATATCAGAACTCTAGATAGGGAGCAATAAAAATCCTAATTTCATCACTCTTCTTTCAGCTCATTTCTTTTCTTTATTTCAACTCTCATCTTTGGTTTAATAAAATGTAACTTCAGATGTCAATTAGGTTTATTATCTTCTTTATTCCCTGCATAAGGAACAAGAGGCCACCGCTGCAGTTGGCCCTCCCTTGCAGGTAGAATGTGGTCAAGCACTATATGTGCTTTTTAATGGTGACAACTTAAACAATGTATTTTACCTGGTGAGATTTCTAGCCACCTGCACAGTCTTCCTTACGTCACCTTTTCCGGCATGCTTGGTAGGGTGAAGGGATCCGATTTTCTCTTAATCCTAGTATAATTAGTTCTCCATTATCAACTTGTGTCTATTTTGATTATCTACAATTTCTGATAATTTATTTTGCATAATATGTTAGGTTCAAAACTAATTCTCCATTGTTATTAAAATAAGATCCCTTGTTTAGGAGGCCGACAGTCAAGCCAAAGAGAGAACAAAACTGATATGGGAAGAATACTAGGTAAACTGTGTAGAAGCAAAAGCCGCAATAAATGGGCAATGCTCTGTACAGTGGCAGGAAGAACACCCAAAAAATACCACACAGATGAAAAACTGTCTAAAAAAAGTTATCAAACTACGTCTCTGAACTGACCACAACAGAGGAGACACTACCTGTGTACACCAAATTTCAAATAGGTACCATCAGCCTGTGTTGCTATAGCCTGGTAAACATGATAGCAGCATATGTACATCATGAGTACACACAGATCTGAAGAGGATGATGTGGCCCAAGCTGACTTTCCTCGAGGAGAAACTATACAGCAGTATTGAGAGTCTGAACAAGATAGCAGAAATTATTGAAAAGTTTGTCTAAATAAGCAATTATTGCAGAAGAAGAAGATCCCTTATTTGATTATTTTGCTTCAAGCATGTTTCATGTCCTGATAAAAAATGTAATATAGATTTCTATTTAGTGAATACAATCTATATACCATTTTAGGAGAAAAATAATGTAATATATCTTATTAAAAATTTATAACAGTTAATTTGTAAGAATTACAAGTTTTATCACAACCTCAAAGTTATGGTTTCAATTCCTAAGTTTAGCAGGGGAACAGAAGCAAAAACTGGCAACAGGGTCATGACACAAATTTTTCCTTTTTTTTCCTCTTAAATATTAAAAAACATTGACTTTAAAAGGAGTGATAATATCATTGGAGGAATGGATTGTGTATATATAATAAGCACCCTGAGATAAATGAAATTACTTTGCTATTTGTGAGATATAGATGATACAATGTTTTTTTTATTGTGATATAGGTGGAAAACTACTTTGTGAGAATAGATGATAAACAGTGCTTTTTGTGAGATGTAGATTAAAAATTACTTTTTGTGACAAATAAATGATAAAAATTACTTTTTGTGATAGATGAAAAAATTCTTTTTTGTGAGAGATTGATGATAAACAGTACTTTTTATGATACATATTGTTTTGATCCAAATATTTCAATATTCACATTAAAATGCAATGACATGCCCTTTTAGCACTTTTGAATTTATAATTACTATAGATCAGTTTTCAGTATTTTGATTCTTCCTGCACCTACCAGGTTGTGCTACTGTTAACTTCATTCATTGGTGAAGATGGTGCAGCATGAAAGCTGAGAGGGGAATGTTGTTGTTGAATGCCCACAATGAGTAGGATTACTCTTTTGTGTTCCCTAAAAAGGATGTCAAGTGGTGGGTTGCCGTAGCTTTTTTCACATCCCGAGCGCACTGGTGAAGGTAGACCGGTGTCCTCCAGGCGGCAATGTTATGCTTGGCTTCATCTGCGTGTTGCACACAACTACAGGTATCACGTGATCCCTCAACACGTTAGCCAGGCTGCCATAAAAACAGCCTGTTTCCAGGAAGTGCTACGAGCATGCCAAGGCGAGGGACTTGGCCAGTATATTTTGCCTGAACATGACTAACTTGTCTGATCAGTATATTTTGCCTGACCAGACGCTAGTCTTCCTTCCCCTGACAGAAGGAAAAAGGGCACAAGTTAACAATGTTTGACATGTTTTCTAACCCTTTAAAATGTTTACTTGTTTGTTCACTTTCCTTTCTAGTTGTTTGTTAGTGATAATGAGATTACAACACTTTGAGCGGACACATATATGTTTAGTCTTAGCATGCATGCCGATGGATACTCTCACTTGCTGGGTTATACACACTGATCATCTTATGCACCACATCCTACGTTTCTTATGTTTGATTCAAAATTCTTAGTCTCAGGATTGATACTCCTTTGATTGCAGTGTCTTCAGCTAAAAAGTTCACTGCTGTCAAATCCCTCATTTACAGCCATTGAGGGTTTTTGAAAATGGAACCAATTTGTTTGCAGAGATAGCTGAGACAATGCCATTATTGATTGAGAAGGACATTTTAGATAACGGATTGATGGAAATTGTCATTGAGCGTACCTGACTGTACGGTTGTTTGTCGGTTATGTGCAGTCATAATCAGTAGTATGAGGTGTGTTCAAATGAAACTGGAGCAAACTGCAATAAGTGAATATATGTACGATGCACATGTCACTTTTGGTGTAAACAGCACATACCAACCGTCAAGTTTGCAAAATTTCATTATCCTCCCACTCAGTTTCCTCAGCAGACCGTTGAAAACATGGTGGGTGTGATACGGAATCTGTCCAGAGTTGATCAGCGAGCGGTGATTCAGTTTCTAGCAGCTGAAGGATGTTGACCAATTAAAATTTATCGCAGAATGCAGGCAGTGTATGGTGACAAAAGTGTGTTGAAGACAACAGTGAACAACTGGACAACGATGTTAGGAGAAAACCATCATGGAATTTCAGAAAAGGCTTACTGGGACCTTTATGGCCGGGAAACTGATAATAGGTATAGTCAAATAAGTAAGAATGATGACATCAATACAACTGTCAAACATATGTGTGCTACCATCTGAACAGCTGTAAGGAAATCCATCCCACAGGGCACGTATCGGAAATATAAACCGTACTGGAACCCAGAGATGGAGGCATCCGTCAAAGAGAGGAGAGAGGCCAGGAAGAAGGTAGAAAAATCTCCAAATACCCTAAATAAAATCGAGTACAATAGATGTACATTAAAAGTAAAATATATAACTAAACAAAGCAAGCGGGAGACTTGGAGAAAAAAATTATAGCAAGCTGGATCTAAAAAGAGAACACAAAGTGTGGAGATTACTGAGCAACCTTGAAGGGAGCAAGAGAAAGTCAAACCCAACACCCCTGGCAGAGATACTGGGAACGAAATAGTATCAAACACAAGAAAGCTGAGATCTTTAACAAAGTTTACGCTAGAGTAAATAAAGCACAAACAAGAAAACTGCTAGATAAAGCACTCTTAAAGGACTCCTTAAAGGACTTCACCAATATAGCTGCCTTTAAAAATCACTTCACATCACAAGAACTGAACATGACGATGAGGCAACTGGCAAAGAAAAGCACCAAGACCAGTTAAAGTAAAAAAGATAAGTAAATTAGGGCCAACGATGAAAGAGGTACTTTTATGGTTTATCAACAGAACATGGGATGAAGGACAGTTACCATCAATATGGCTATCAGCAACTATTAAACCCTAAATGAAGAAAGGGAAAGGGAAAGCTATATACCTGTGTCGCTCACCTGATGTTTAGGTAAAGTGGTTGAAAGAATGGTAAACAACAGACTATATTGATAGCTGGAAAGGAAAAACCTCCTTGATAGAAACCTGGCTGGGACACCGCACGGATGATCTCCTCTTTAGGTTCACACAGCATGTGATGGATGGATTCCAAGATGGAAAAACCACACTAGCAGCAGGCATATGACAGGGTCTGGAGGAAGGGCCTTTTGAGGAAAATAGGAATAGAAGGCAAGATGATCAAATGGATACAGGCCTTCCCGACTAACAGAACCATAGATACCAACTTTGCAGGTGCATCATCAAGTAAAAGAATGTTAGAAGAAGGACTGCCACAGGGATTTCCTCTAAGCTGCACCCTTTTCCTCATCTACATAAATGATCTCATTAGACATCTAAACATGCCAAAGGCATTGTTTGCTGATGATCTCGCCATTTGGACAAAAGCCAAGATCAACAGAGCGCTACTAACAATTTTAATATACAGCGAACTGTGGAAACTAAAAATAAATACACAGAAAACCATATTCTCCCGCAGTCATAAAGAAGCCAAGAGATCTATTAACATCAAAATGAATGGGGAATTACTAGTGAAAGAGGATACCCCAGTTTATCTTGGAGTAACACTGGACAGACAGTTGAAATTTGGCAGCCACATCTGTAATATTAGAAGTAAAGCAACCAAGCGTTTAAACTTAATAAAAAAAACTTGCTAGTACAAATTGTAGAGCTCATAAACTAACTCTTTGGCAACTATACTTTGGTTATGTACGACCGGTGATTGACTATAGCCTTCCCATTCAGATGACTGTGGGTACAAAAAATATCTCTTCTATTGACCGGGTGCAGAATCAAGCTCTCAGACTAATTTGTGGGGGGATGAGATCAACACCTACAGCGGCGTGCGAGGTAGAGGCCAATATAGAACTGCTAGATATAAGGAGAAAGTGGGCACTGATTGAAGGGGTAGAGAGATACAAGAGACAAAAAAATGGCCATCCAAATAGGGTACAAATAGACACTTGGAAGCAAAACAGAAGACTGAAGCAATTGTCCCCACTGGATGAAGCAGAAGAGGAAAGCCATTTTGACCATCTACCAGAGGAGAGAGAAACATAAATAGGTTTTTTGGAAACACCCCATTCATTTATGTATGACATCAGTATATCCACCTTATAAATGTATGTGTAATATCAGTATACACACATCATCCATTTTTGTGTGACATCAGTATATCCACCTCATGCATTTCTGTGTCACATCAGTATATCCACCTTATTCATTTCTGTGTGCCACAAGTTTATCCATTTTATTAATTTCTTGATGATATTGGTATATCCACCTAATTCATTTCTGTGTGCCACCAGTGTATCCACTTTATTAATTTCTTGGTGACATTGGTATATCCACCTTATTCATTTCTGTGTGCCACCAGTGTATCCACTTTACTAATTTTTTGGTGACATTCGTATATCCAGCTTATTCATTTCTGTGTGCTGTAGCAGATCCTCTATTTCTTTGCCCTGGCCGTGATCTAACTTAGACCATTCCCACACTCATCCACATCATCATGACCATACTCAGTAAATGACATATCACACAGCAGGTGGCATATTTATTATATCATACTCATATCATAGAATGAGTAGAGAAATTACAAACACAATATAATACATATCTTAACTAAATATTCTACTAAAACGGGAATTGTAAGCATTAGCTATTGATGGAATTCCCAACTATCTAAAAACCCAGTTCTATTGCCTTGCAATTGCATCACACACACATCGCCTTAACTGCGTCTTCAACACACCTTATCAAATACTCTTCCTCACTGAAATCCCCTCAGGCGGGCGATCTCGACATAACTCGTTCACAATGTGTCCTTGCTTACAAACACACTTTCAGATTATCCATTAATGCAAAACTCACACACCTATTTGAGCGATCCTGTTCTATCACTAAACATTCGTCCAACCGTCTATCAATCGCTCCTCTATCTAAAGTCGGTGAGTTAAACACACTATCTACATTCAGTCTCTCTCTCTCTTCCATACAGCCTCTCTCTCTCTCCAGCCTCTCCATCTCTCCTCCAGCCTCTCGAGCTAAACTTTGTCTCGAGTTATATATCCTCAGGCCAGAGCTTGACCAATCGATCTCAGGTATGGTCATCTTCAATCCCAATTGGAACAAAACACTTTGCACACCTGTCACTCATTCTCGCGCAGCAAGCCCCGTTGCCAATTTCGTCTGTCAATCAATCTCCCCCTACCAAAATCGGAAGACCAGTGGTCAGTTTCTACCTGTCCACATTCCTTAACCCAACTCTGTTCTCCTTTGCTGAGACAGTGAGTGACCTTGACATGCATTCATGTAGCTTTAAGCTTGAACATGTTCAGGCATCCTAAACTCCCCTTGCTCCGGCGGGAACTGTTACAGTGCCACCAGTGCCACTTCATTAATTTCTGGGTGACATTGGTATATCCACCTTATTCATTTCTGTTGGCATCAGTATGTCCACAATATCCATTTCTGTGTGACATCAGTGTATCTACTGTATCAATTTCATGGCATGAAACTGAATCTTTACTTTACTAATTCATTTCCGTTGACATAATTATATCCACATTATCCATTTCTGTTTGACATCAATATGTCCACAATACCCATTTCTGTGTGACATCAGTGTATCTGATGTATCCATTTCTTACATTCTCACTATAGGTGCTGTTAAAGCTAGCATGTTGGCCATTTTATTTCCATGAAACCCAGTATTTTTTGGACAGTTGTTTGCAAATGCCCACAATGAGTAGGTTACTTTTTTGTACGCCCAGAAAAGGATGTTAAGTGACGGGTTGCAGTAGGTTTCCTCACATCCCGAGTGTGCTGATGAAGGTGGACTGGAGTCCTCCAGGCGGTTGTGCTATGTTTGGCTTCATCTGCATGTCACTCACTACTATAGGGATCATGTCAATCCCTTACCTCATTAGCCAGGCTGCCATGAAAACAGCCCGTTTCCAGGGATGGCTCCTAGAAAGCTGAGGTGAGGGTCTTGGTCAGTATTTTTTGCCTGACCAGACGTTAAGTCTTTCTCCCCTGATTTGGACAGTAAACTGGACAAGACCATAAAGATTTTCTCTACTTTATTATTCACTGATTGCATAATTAAATAAGTTTAACCTCAAGCATGAATTGAAAGATGTTACTATGAGATGGGATCCACTTTATCACAACTCTTTTAAACTGTTCAGATCCTTGGAGCACTCTTGGAGACAATCCCACACTATCTCTCCCTGTCTGCTGCCGATAATCATGCCTCACCGATACGAAGGTTTAACCACTCAGTGGTGTTGTCTGCCCATCTCTCCCTTGGACGACCCCACCCTCTCTTTCCTGGTACGGAACCATGCAGCATCGAATTTGTAATTCCGCAGGACATCGTGATGTGCCCATTCCAAGCCATCTTTTGCCTTTTGATAGCTGTAAACAGATCATCAAAAGGCCCAATTGCATTTTCCACTCTTTGTCATATTTTTCTGTTCGTGACACAATCCTTGTATGTAACATACAAATTTTTTTTTAAAGCATTTCCATTGCATGTATTCTGAACAGTAATGGTCCAAGTCTCACATGCATACAAAAATATTCAGAGCACCAATGAGCGCATTAGTTTTATGCTAAGGGCGAGCCGCTTATTCAACTGCTACATGGTGTGCTCACAACAAGCATATGCTCACCAGGGGAGCAGAAAAAACATTGCAGAGACTCCTTGAAAGTGTCTCTTCTGAACATCTTCGACATTCATGTCACAAGTATATCTGAAAATCTTCAACATTGATGTCACCTCCTGAGAGATACTTGCACAAAACCCTACCACCTAAGACACTAGCATTACCGAAGGTGATCTATGAAGAGTGCTACTGTGTTTTATTGTCATTGGTACTTATGCTGCAGTTTTCAAGGCCCTCTGCTTTGGAGTTTTATTAAGAAAATATTCCTGTTGTTACGACAGCTATATTTGTGTACCAATTTTTAGATGTAGAGTGATTCCTCCACCACAGACAGCAGAGGTGACGAAGTGGAAGATTGGGAGATAGATGCAAATCTCTCCCTAATCAATAGGCCGGAGAATAGCCCTAGCTTCTATTCAAGAACATGGCATACCACCTCGACTCCAGATTTGGCCTTCTCCACACAGGACATACACCATAAAATAGACCGCCAGGTGCTAAACCAACTGGCAGGTAGCGACCACAGGCCGATCAGGCTAAGCATTGACATGGAAGTAGGCCCACAGGAAACAAAACCGCTCCCACGTTGGAATTACAAACGAGCCGACTGGGACAGATTTGCAATCCTGACAGATGGGCTGTGTGAAACCATCAACACACGAAACACCAAAATGAAGCCCATGGTAGAGAGCCTAAGCAAGGCAATAATGCAAGCCGCCACTGAAACCATCCCAAGAGGAGCTAGGAAAAACTATAAGCCCTACTGGAATGATGAGTTGCAGAAAGTGGAAGATGCAGTAACAAATGCTAGGAACATGGCAGAGCGAGAAAAATCCATGGAGGCAAACATCGCCCTCAAAGCCGCCGCGGCGAAGTACAAACACACTCTCAAGCAAACAGCAAGAGAAAGCTGGAAAAATAAAACGGAAAGTCTAAACCTGGACAAAGACGGGAACAAGCTATGGAAGCTAGTCAGAGCCATGAACGACGAAACCCCGTCAAATAAACAAATTACTATCAAGCAGGGCGAGAACTTGATCACAGGTAAGAAAGCCGCAAACGCCTTTGTCGATCACTATGCCAGAGCAAACCACATCGAGGTCCCTGCAGATAAGCATACAGACATTAGCGAAGAGCTAAAGGGACACGAAAACATGAATACGGCTCCTGAAGAGCACATGATGGCCAAACTAACAATGCGCGAAATGGAAGAGGCTATGAGAACACTAAAGAAAAGGAAATCTCCTGGAAAAGACGGGATAACAAACGAAATGCTGATGGGGCTGGGCCAAACAGCGAAGAAGAAACTGCTATCGGTCCTGAACCAAAGCTGGAAAAGGGGAATTGTACCACAGGCATGGAAAGATGCAATACTGGTACCAGTACCAAAAACAGGAAAGGACAAAACAGATCCAAATGAATACAGGCCCATAAGCCTACTGAGCTGTGTCGGCAAGCTGATGGAACGGATGATAAACACCAGACTGATGTGGCATCTGGAAGAAAAACGAATACTAATTCCACAGCAAGCCGGCTTTAGACAGCACAGATCCACTGAGGACCAGGTCATCCTCATAGCCCAGGAGATAGAAGATGCCTACCAGGCACAGAAACACACAAAAGCTGTTTGGGTGGATCTGGAAAAGGCATTTGACAAAGTCTGGAAAGATGGACTTAGAGTCAAGCTAAGAAGAAGTGATGTCTGTGGGAAGATGTACAAGTGGATCAACCACTACCTCAAACAAAGAACGGCCAGAGTCCAAGTACAAGGGCAGATGAGCAAAAAGGTGACACTCGAGCAGGGAGTACCCCAAGGGGGAGTATTGTCACCCACACTTTTCCTGGTATATATAAACGATATTACAGAGAATATACCAAGAAGAGTCCATAGCTCAATGTTTGCAGACGATCTGGCTATGTGGACCTCTGAAAAGAATCTCACCATAGCAAGAAATCGGATGCAGACGGCCCTAACATCGCTGGAAGAGTGGGCGAACTCATGGCTGGTCAAAATAAACGAGGAGAAAACCACATGCACAATATTCTCGCTTTCATTAAAACCCCAAAGTACCAAATTAAGTCTAAATGGCAAAATCCTGCAGCCAAACGACAACCCAACCTATCTGGGAGTCACATTTGATCGGCGCATGACATGGAAAAGTCAGATTGAGAGAAACCGAATGAAAGCCAGAGAAAGAATGGCAATCATGAGGAAACTTGCTGGCACAAGCTGGGGAGCAGACGAAGGCATACTAAAGAAACTGTATACTGGAAGAGTGAGACCAGTTCTCGAGTATGGCATTGCGGCATGGACAACAGCAGCGAAGGCGAACCTCGATAAAGTTAACAAACTTCAAAACCAAGCCATGAGAATTATAACAGGTGGCATGAAGTCAACGCCAATTGTAGAACTTGAAAAGATTACAAAACTGCAATCCATGACCGATAGAAGAGACTGCAGAGCCCAGCTGCAGTCAGAGAAACTCCGAAGACTGACCGACCATCCAATGCACCAGAGACTAAACAATTTGGGAAATGGGAAACTAAAGCGGAGAAACTTTGCAGAAATAGCCAAAGCAAAGATGCACGAAGATCCAATAAACGCACTAACAACACCAAAACCCATCACTACTGTACGAAAACCTACCTGGAGGCAGGATATATTTCCAGAGGTGGTAGAAAATATACCAGGTATTGCAAACAAAAACTGCCAGACTGAAAAAGAAAGGAGAGATACTACCCTAAGCTTCATAACGAAAAGCTACCCAAGCATGGACTGGACCCATGCATACACCGACGGTTCTGTAACAAACACTACACAGAACGGAGGGGCAGGAGCATTCCTGAACCTACCAAATGGCAGAAAAATAACACTGTCATTCGCTACTGGTAAGTACACAAGCAATTTCAGAGCGGAGGCAGAGGCACTGAGGGCGGCAGTGGAAGAAATGGTGACACACAGTGAAAATGAGAGCCATATAGTCCTGCTGACAGATGCTCTCGCCGTAGTCACAGCGCTAAAAAGCCAGAAAAACACTGAGCTTAATGACTTAAGAGCAGCACTCTGCAAACTGTGCCAGCAGTCCGCACCAAAAAGGGTAGTGGTACTGTGGGTTCCGTCACACTGCAACATCCAAGGCAACGAGGAGGCAGACAGACTGGCAAAAGAAGGTGCAAGACTACCACAAACAGATACCAGTATGACGTACGAAGAGTCAAAACGGCTTATCAAAGCCAGATACATGACCAAATGGGAAACCGAACATACTGGTTACACCAAAAACGATGTCTATTACCAGTTGAACCGAAGAGAGCAGGTCGTTGTCTTCAGACTTCGCACTGGCCACAACAGACTGAGGTACCACCTATTCAACAAATTGAAGATAGGGTGTACCGACGAATGCCCGTGCGGTACTGGTAAAATGACCGCTGAACATCTGCTGCAGAACTGCCCGACATACGAGGATCAGAGAGAGCAGATGTGGCCATTACCAGTGGAACTGCAAGACAAGCTCTATGACAGTGGCGACAGCCTCAGGATGACCGCCGCTTTTTTCGAAAAAATAATTGTTACTGTCTATCTGCGTACGCAGAAGAAGAAGAAGAAGAAGATTCCTCCACCAATATTCCTGTTGTATTTGTTTTTGATCCATCTGTATATACATGGCTCGAATGTGCTTCACTGCATTGTTTCTTTGTCTGTGTGTTTTATTGTTCTTTCTCTTCTCTCTTTCAGTCTGGCTGTCTTTTTCTCAATGCCAGGAATGTTTTAAATCTTCATGCTATTGCAATCTTCAATAAACCGTAATCACTAAGTTGAATCATTTTATTCTTTACAATGTGGGATCCTTATAACAGCATCACTTTTTGTGGTTATTAGCCATTATTGATTTTTTTTAAATGTCAGGTAGCCCAAATTTCTACATACATTAACAAAATTCATTATATAACTTATCTCTTCTGAATGTAAATAACTTAGTATTACTATAACGTTGGAAGATGAAGGAACCGTTTTATGTAGGATATGTAGAGTTTAAGAGAGGCAGGCACAGATGGAGTGCAGTATAAGGGAAAATGAGAAGAGATTGGAGGAGATAGAAAAGAGGCAGATGGAAATAGAAGGGAAACACGTGAAAATGGAGGAAATTTTAAAGAAGCTACAGTCAAGGTGTAGTCAAGGAAGTAAGGAAGATTTGAGTGAGGAAACAGCTCACAGGGCAGAGAGCTTTGGAGAGAAGTATGCACATATAGGTGAGGGGTCAGTATTGATAGTAGGAGATTCAATGGTGAGAGAGGTTGGCAGACATTTGTCTAAACAACACAACATGTTTGAAAGAATGGATATTGCGGGAGCAAAAATAGAGGATATAGAGGGGAGAATAAAGAGGTTAGATGACAAAGGTAACAGTCATGTGGTAGTATTGATAGGAACAAATAATGTAAAGAGAGATGGTACAGAAATAATTATGGATAAATATAAAAGTCTTATGAGAACACTAAAGGAAAAAAAGTTTAGAAAGGTCACAATGATGGGCATTTTAGACAGAGCAGATGGGTCAGACTGTCTAGATAGCAAAATAATAGGTATCAACCTTAAGTGACAGGTGATGTGTGCGGACATGGGAATGGAATTTATTGATGTTAAAGTAGACAAAAGTAAAATGTTAGATAGGGGAGGTTTACATCTAAATAAGATAGGACAGCATGTTGTAGCAAAGTATATGTTCTATCATTGTGTTAGAAATTTAAACTAGTAAGGCCTATGAAGTATGAGACTAAAGATAGGCCTACAATAGGGTGCTATAGAGGTTGTAGTCAAAGGGGTAAGTTGGTGTCAGGGAAGTGTGAAATACATAGTGGAAAAGCAAACACTACAATGATAAAGCAGAAGCAAAAAGAGGAAAACCAACAACATTACAAACTAAAATGTTTTTATGCAAATGTGAGAAGCATAGTAAATAAAAGAGAAGAATTGGAACTGTATGTAGAAGAAGAAAAACCAGATATAATAGGGTTAACAGAATCATGGACATATGAGGAGATTGCAGATAGTGAACTTGAAATTGAGGGATATACAATGTTAAGGAAAGATAGGATAATTGGAGACAAGACTAAGGGAGGTGGCGTTTTATTATACTGTATAAATTCTGTTAATATAACGATCAAAGATTATTTATCATGTGGTAACAAAAATGAAAGTGTATGGGGAGAAATAGAAAGTGGGGGTGAAAAAACAGTGATTGGAGTGTGCTATAGAAGTCCATCAAGTCAAAAAGAGGAAGATGAGGAGCTGATTAGTAGCATAGCAAAGGCAAGTGAAGGGAAATTATTATTAATGGGAGATTTCAACTATCCAGAAATAAAATGGGATATGGCAGAAGCACTTGTAGAGTCAAAACCTTTTGTTAAGTGCACATGTAGAAGCAGCCACCAGAGGCAAAAACATACTCGACCTAGTTTTTACCACAGAGGAAAATATGATTGAAAACGTTACCGTTGGGGAACTGTTTGGCTCAAGTGACCATCAAATCATCCGTTGGGATCTTATTGCAGGGAAAGAAGTAAACATAAACACGCGAACATACGACTACTCTAAGGCAGATGTTAAGAGGATGAAAGAGGCAGCGAACCACATAATCTGGAAAGATATTGTCGTAGGAACAGATGTTGAACAGGAGTGGGAAAGTTTTAAAACAGTTCTAGAAACGCTAAAAGAGGAATGTGTTCCATGTAGGGAGGTAAACCCAAAGCGTAAAAAGTGGATAACTAGATTTGTAGTGAAATGTAGAAGAGCAAAAAATAAATCATGGAAAAAATATATAGAGGCAGGTAAATCAAAAGAAACATATGTAAAATATTTGGAAAAGCAGAACATATCTCAGAAAGCGAATAAAACAGAAAAAATAGATTTTGAAAAAAAACTTGCTCAGAGGATCAAGACTGACAGTAAAAGCTTCTTCTCTTATGTTAGAAATAAACAAAGAACGAAAGACAAAGTAGGCCCTCTCATAGACAATACAGGGAAAATAATAAGTGAGAATAGGGAGGCAGCTAATCTGCTCAATCAGTACTTTGGCACAGTCTTCACAAAAGAGGACTGCTCCAAGATCCCAGAGCCTATAGATATTTTTCAAAGAGACATGGATACAGCGGGATTAAGATCAATCTGTATTACAGAGGAAATGGTTTTTAAAAAATTGGAGGGGTTGAAAGTGAATAAATGTCCAGGTCAAGATGGTATTCATCCAAAATTGCTGTATGAAATTAGAGACCAACTAGCAAAACCATTGGCTATATTATGTTCTCAATCACTTACAAAAGGGATTGTTCCATGGGATTGGAAAGATGCAGGAGTGATCCCCTTATTCAAAAAAGGCAAAAAATCAGATCCAGCAAATTATAGACCGGTGAGTTTAACGAGCATAGTCTGTAAATTGTTAGAGTCAATAATCAAAGAAAACATTGTAATGCATTTAGACAAATTTAATCTAATTAGAAATAGTCAGCATGGGTTTACTAGAGGGAGATCATGCTTAACAAATCTATTAGAATTCATGGAGGAGGTTACTAAAATTATAGATAAAGGGGAGCCAGTGGATGTTATTTATCTAGACTTTGCAAAGGCCTTTGATAGAGTACCTCATCAAAGATTATTTCGAAAGTTAAAATCACATGGAATAGGTGGGGAAGTTGCCAAATGGATTGAAAATTGGTTAACGGGAAGAAGGCAGAGGGTGGGCATAAATAAGGAGTACTCTGAGTGGTGTGGAGTGAAAAGTGGTGTGCCACAGGGCTTGGTTTTGGGACCAATTTTGTTCTTGATATATATAAATGATTTGGACATTGATATGAGATCCATGATTGCAAAATTTGCTGATGACACAAAACTATGCAGTAGTGTCTCATCTAAAGCGCAAGTAGATATATTGATGTCGGATTTAGATAAAATTCGAGAATGGTCTGTAACCTGGCAAATGGAGTTTAATGTAGATAAATGTACAGTCATGCACATGGGTAGATCCAATATGGAACATAATTACAGAATGGGAGAAAACAATATTAGAAAGATAGATAAGGAAAGTGACCTAGGGGTTATAATAGATCTTACAGGAAAGGTGAGTGAGCAAGTTAAGGTAGCAGTGAAAAAGGCAAATACAATGTTAGGTATGATAAAAAGAAATATTAAACATAGGAGCAAGGAAGTGATCGTCAAACTGTATAAAGCTTTAGTTAGACCTAGATTGGAGTACTGTGTACAGGTGTGGAGTCCTTATCATAGAGGGGACATAAACATGCTAGAAAGAATACAAAAAAGAGCGACAAAGATGATAGTGGGATTCCAGAATTACAGTTATGAGGAACGACTCAGAAAAACCGGCCTACAGTGTCTCGAAGAGAGAAGAATTCGTGGTGACTTAATACAGGTTTATAAGATAATCAGAGGAATCGATAAATTAGACTATAACAAGTTTTTTAAAATACAGCCACCTACAATAACACGAGGGCATAGCTACAAGCTGACTAAAGAGAGGTCCAGGTTAGATATTAGGAAATATTTTTTTAGTCAGAGAGTGGTGTCTGCTTGGAATGCATTGCCAGGGGAGGTAGTGGAGGCAGGGACAGTTAATGCATTTAAGAATAAACTGGATGCGCATAGCTTTTAGAGCAAGGTGATGTAAATGTAACTGGTTGTATACAGACTCTGCAGGGTCTTCTAAACCAGTATAAAAACGTTAAGTTAACTACCGTCTCTCTTCAAATTCATTATTTAAGTTTTCCCTTCTAAAGATAATTAACTTCTTTCTCATCTGAAGGTAACTTCTCTCCTAGGGAAGTTAAAATTCATTATTTAACTTTTCTCTTATAAAGGTAACACTTCTCTTCTTTAAGTTTTATTAATTATTTAACTTCTCTCTACTAAATATAAGTATCTTATCTCTTCTGCAACTTAAATTCAAAATTCAATATTTAACTTTGCTCTTTTCAAAGTAAGTAACTTCTTTCTACTTGAAATTAAATTCATCAATAAACTTCTCTTTACTAAGGTAAGTAACTTCTGTCTTCTGAAAAATCATTTATTCAGTGCAAAATATAGCCAAACCACTAGCAACTAATCAGATAATGAACAAATACACAAAAAGTCAAAGTAGTCATGTACAGAGCCATTACATACCCCAAACAGACAGAAATACTGAAAAATAGACTACTAACACTAAACCTTAGCAGAATTCAAACACCTAATGTGGATATGCAGTCACAAATCAGTTTGCCAACAGAGAAAGGAACACCTGAGCCATAAAAGTTGTCCCAGAACTAAAAACCTGTAAAATAGTACTCAAACACTCCCACAGTGGTCAAATCTTATCTCCCATCTTTTCAATTCACCAGTTTTATGGTGGTTCTTTCCTCCACTGGTCAGCTCCTCAGTCTTGACTCAAAGGACAATGGACAGAAAATGGGGGTTTTATAGCAGAGTGGACTGACATAAACCTAGGGTAAAGAATAGTTCTCATGTAGGCCACACATTACTCACCCCCTTGACTACTGTACAAGTACACAAAACCTTTATGGCTCTATAGCTTTTTTTTTGAAAAATATAATACTTACATATACACAAATGTGTGTGTATGGATATGTATGCATATATGTATGTGGGTACGTGAGTTAATTCATGTTCATATACGTACATATATATATGTGCGTGTGTACATGCATGTATGTGTATGTATGGAGGGATGGGTGGATAGGTGGATAGATGCATGCATCCATCCATCCATCCACCCATGAGTATGAGTGTGTATGTATGCCTATACAAATACAAATTTCTTGTGTTTATGTATATATATATATATATATATATAATATAATATGGATATATTTTTATGTGCCTGTGGGTGTGAAAAGATATATGTATGTGCAAAAATGAATAGGTATGTATCAGCAAGTACACATGGGCATTCATTTATATGTACATTCATTTATGCTTTCACAAATAAATGTATGTCACCTTTCACCTCACAAAGTGTAACTCCCACTATCTCATGTTTCATCTCATGGGAATTTTCACCTCACATCACACACAATTTTGTTTTAAAATTGTGCAATAAAGAATTTTTCCCCAAAAAAAGAAATGTAAAATAGTACCCAGAGCAGAGAAAAAGGATCAATTACTTGCCCATTCCAACTGAAGCTTTTGTTCCCATCTGGACATAATTGCTCATAGGGAACAGACTAAATCCTCTTTATTAAATCCCCCAGTGCTAAATTTTTAACTCCCCTCATTTCACTTCACAATTTTTATTGGCCAGGTAAATTTTAGTATAATCTGTCCCTAAGTTTGACAAGAAGAACAATGGGCAGGAAACAAGTTGGTTTTTTATGGTAGTGGACTGGCATAATACGCCCCAGAGGTCAAGGTGAGAGGTCTCTAGGGAAGAGAATGGATCACATGTAGGCTAACTTTCACCCACCCCTAGACCTTGGTCAATGTTTGACAAAACCTTATGGGCCACTTTGAAAAAAAAAATATATCAATCTCTTTAAATTAGAACATAGATTTTGTTACAATGGTCACCATCTCCATTTTTTTTCTCCATCTGACTTTAGACCTGTGCATTTGTAACTTATCATGACTGTATGTAAATATGTGTATAAGTTTATGTGCTGGTTGTATACTTATTTGTATGTGCGTGTGTTCATGGTGTGTTCAAATGAAACCAGACTAAACTGCAGCAAGTGAACAAATGTACAATGCGCATGACGACGTTACTTCTGGTGTATACAGAACATACCAACCGCAAGTTTGCAAAATTTCATTATCCTGTGAGTCATAGTTTGCTTAAAAAACAAACCGTTGAAAGCATGGCGGGTGTGATATGGAATCCGTCCAGAGTTGATCAGTGATTCGGTTTCTAACAGCTGAAGGATGTCGATCAAGGCGTTTTCACCTGCCATTATGCGCAATAGAAACGAATCACCCTCTTCATATCGCAGCAAGTGGTTCAAACTCCAATCCCATGCGTTCTTCCTTATGGTGGTTGGTCAGCAACCAAGGTATCCATTGTGAACACACCCTTCCGATACTTCCCATTTGAACTGTCCCTAGTAACACAGCAAATAACTCTACTAGCGGATGTAAGCTCAGGCGATGGTCCACACGAATTGCTTCAATTTCGGCGATGGTATCTTCTGGCGCAACAATACGTGTCCTTCTTTAAACATCGTTGTTCACTGTTGTCTTTGACACACCTTTTGTCACCATACACTACCTGCATTCTGCGATGAATATTAACTGGTCGACATCCTTCAGCTGCTAGAAACTGAATCACCGCTCGCTGATCAACTCTGGACGGATTCCGTATCACATCCGCCATGTTTTCAACAGTCTGCTGAGGAAACTATGAATCTGAGGATAATTAAATTTTGCAAACTTGACGGTCGGTATGTGCTGTATATACCAGAAGAGTGATGTCATCGTGCGCAATGTATGTATGTTCACTTGGTGCAGTTATATCCGATTTCCTTTGAACATGCCTCGTGTCTGTATATATATATATGTGTGTGTGTGTATATATATATATATATATATATATATATATATATATATATATATATATATATATATTTGTGTATGTATGTATATATATATATATATATATATATATGAATGTGTGCATGTATCATCATTGGCTCTTTCCGTCTTGTCAGATGATAGTAATTGTGCTTTGAAAAAAGGGTATGCAACTACAGTCCATGATGGTAACGAATGTGACTTGTAAGACCAATCTGAGCAGATAAGCGTCTTCCACAGTGTGTGCCAGGAAAGTCTGGACCAGTTACGGCATCACATGGTCTTGCGTGTCTTCTCAAACGCGGAGTCTTTAGTCATCAGCAATAACTATCACCATTGTCTGTATTCCATGCTTAATCCTGCCCCTCCAAGTAACACGATCCACGGTGTCCTGTTCCCATGATTTCAAATCGATGTCTGCATCATTCATATCCCGCTTGTACCGAAGTAGTGGCCGGCCCCGAGACCTTTTCTCCAACTGTAATTCGCCATAGAGAAGATATTTTTCGATTACTCAGATGACGTTCTCATACCTCTGGTCTTAACAACACCCCGGGATAACTTAGAATAGCCTACTTCACATCTCGACCTGCACAAATACCTGATGGACTGATATTCAAAGTCACAGTAGGGGTTTACCTGGGGCGGGAATCATTGTCAATGGTAATAATTTCAATTCCATCATAGACCTCTTCTACCTTGGCAGCAGACAGCATTCTGATGTATGCAGTAATCAAGACATTACATTTGCTGGATCGACTTTTGCTTGCGGCACCATAAATGAACTATATTTACAGTCTGGGTTCAGCAGATGTTCTCCCTGGAAACCAAGCTGCACTTCTAAATCTTGTGTCCTTTTCAATCCTCTTGTATGGCTCTGAAACATAGGCGGTCTTACAGGGAGATTGGAAGTGCCTAGAGACCTTCCACACGCACAACCAGCGATGTCCCTTGGAGTGTGCTGGCAAGACCTAGTCATCGACACTGGTCTTCCACGGATACCACTTCCGTGGTGCTGTCTCTCTTCAGTAATGTGGCCTGCCTCTCTCAGGATGTCCTTGCTCATCAGCATCTACATCTGCCAACTGAAAGTAGGGGGTGGTAAAAGACAGCACCCCCCATGAAGTCATGCCTGGGGCTGTTTGCAAAAAACCTGTTTGAGACAAATTACCTTCACTTCATCTGCGTTGTACTTTTTTTAGTTGCCTGGTCGGATTACTTGATTTTGTTTAGAGACATTTTATCGTGTCACTCCAGTGTTTGTTGATATTCTCCAATACCGTATCATTTTATCATTCTTTTTTTCCCCTAAGAAGTTAACCTCAAGCTTTTTTGTTCTTTATATTTCATGCATGTCATTATTGTTTTTTCCTATTTTCTTGATTGTCATTTCTTTCTAATTCTCCCCTGCCATCATCTTACTCTTTCTACCTGTTCTTCTTTATCTACTAGTGCACCTTGTGCAACATTGACATTTAGACATAATAATCTTTTCTACAACCTTGTTAATAGTCAAGTCTCCAATTATTTCATCAATTCATCATTGATACTCTTAATCTGAGCAGGTGAAAGTTTTTTCCCCACTACAATCTGAAATCTTTTATCAAGTTAATTAATCCTTGTATAATTCTATAACAATGCTCCACATTAACATTCTATCTTTATTTACATATTTTCATTTTGAAGATGTGATACACCTGCTGACATCAACTTACAAGGATGGTGATCAAGAACCCAATTAGCCATGATTAATTGTGAGTATTGGCAAATAGTTAGTAGATTTAATTCAGAACAGTAAACCTCAACAGATGAATACAAATACATGTAAACTGTATAATTTTAGGTCAGGTCATCCCGTAACCGATGAGGCCATTGGGGCACACATGAAGACATCCCCACAACCCAATGCCATCCCTCTTTGTCAACAACCACTGCTTGTGCCTCCTCTGGTTGGAGATTGGTCCATTCTTGTATGTTGTCCTCCCACCATAATGCATTTGTCAAGATCTAAATTAATGACGCGATCTAGAAAATATTTCCACATAGAAATTGGTGAAACATATTGTAAAGTACTGTATGCACTTGGTGGATCTAGAGCTTAATTTCATTGGTTGTTTCAAGTGCAGGCACACCTTTAAGAAATATAGACAAAGACTGCAGGTATATTTAGAACAACGCAAATGATAGTGGGATGGGCAATTTAAGGAACAGGAATTAAAAACGTAAGCGCATATTTTTTCCACCTATGTGTAAAAAAATTGACAAATAAAAGCCTCACATGTACACAAATTATAAAATAATCTTCAAATGACACCCATGAAAATGTTTTTAAAGTCTTACAAAATATACCACAACCATAAGGTTGAGACATATCTATTCATTTTCTAATAAATTTATCAGTTTATTTCTAACTAGCATTCTTCATGTGTAATATCTGATTTTGTTTAGTACAAGACACGCAGTGAGGATCACTGTTCCATAACTGCTGGGATGCATTGTCTATATTTGAAGGAGATATCCTGAAGGTTCTTTGATAGCATTGCCTTTACAACAGATTTTTGTCATCTTTCTGCTGCAAACTTATGATGTGCTAACTCCTAACTCGTCATTCAGCGTAATTTGTATGACTGTTTTGCACATCTGTCATTTTCTGAAACCAGCCACTGAACATGGCAAAAGTCATGATTTTTTAATGCATGCATCTGATTGTTTAAGAATTCTTTCTCTAATAAGCATGTCCATAATTTCATGTTTTGACATCAGTTTAAACTAGATCATATCATGTGATTTAAAAATTTAAGCAAACATTTCCTTTCCTATTTTTAACACTATGAAATTAAGGACTGGAGATCTTCTGGTTTTTTAAAATGTGTTAGTCAATGAATATTCGCATAGAAAACTGGGTCTGTAGTGTCAAGCGACTTTCTCAAAATCTAAGTAGGGGCTTTCATGGTATTCAGTAAATGAAGTTCCTGCTAGCTAGAGGTTGTATATTCTGTGACCTGGGATGGTTAACCGATGGGAGAGTCCATCATTGTCCTGGTCAATATTTCCTAGGCACACCATAATTGGCAGTCTCATCACACAGGATGAAGAGCACCATTTTCATGAACTCAAGTTCAGCTGTGTGCATTGAACCATAGAAGTAGAACACAGGGTAAGGAAATAGCCGTTAGCTTTGCCAGGACAGTAGGAGAGAAAGACACCATAAATTGAGCGAAATAATTAATGTAAATAGAAAAGGACATCACGTTTCCATGGGCACAGGTGTAAGTCATTGACTAGTGTGAATTTCAGTCAAATCCATTGCCTGGTGGCATCCATGATAGATTCAAACACGAAAGCAAAATAAACCCACAGCTGGTTAGGCGTTGTCTTGTTAGTGATGTGAAAATGTAGCAGGCACCTTACATCACATTAATGTGTAATGGGTTGATTACATACTTGTGAACCACAGTACACCAGATAACGGAGCTGGCTATGATTTCAACATCAATGCCAGGATAGCCTTTGCTAGCTTCAATAACACTTGAAAGTCTTTGCAGTACAACTCATACACCAAACTAAGACTATACAAGTGTTGTATACTTTCTGTATGCTGCGCATTCCAGAAATATCCAATTTATCATATTTATCTTTCCACGCAAATTGTCCATTTAATTACTGTCACCAACCAAGAAATACTGTCACCAACCAAGAAATACTGTCACCAACCAAGAAATACTGTCACCAACCAAGAAATGCTGTCACCAACCAAGAAATGCTGTCACCAACCAAGAAATGCTGTCACCAACCAAGAAATGCTGTCACCAACCAAGAAATGCTGTCACCAACCAAGAAATGCTGTCACCAACCAAGAAATGCTGTCACTAACTAAGAAATGCTTCCCTTGAGCATCCAAGTATGGCCTGCTTAGCTGGATGGAGCAGCTAAGAAGATCTGTGCAATATTATTTCTGGCTGGAATTAAATTGACCATGTTCTCGAAAGACGTCATGATACCCTCACCAGAACCATCATACTTTCGACACCACAGGAAAGTTGAAAGAAGCTTGCTGATTCAGTACAGTAGAGGGAATTTGTTGCTGGTCTGAAAGGCGTCATTCGGTATAATGGTCAGACTGCTTTGTCAGTCGCCTGCCTAGAACCTACTCCTTAATGCACTGTACCTGAAGCACATGCTGCTTCCAATCGTCTATATCATTGTCGATCTCTCCCAAATTCTTTTCATTACCACATATGTCTTCTTCCACATCGTCACATGTTGATACACATGTCACATACTTATCTTGGATTACTATGAGAGTGTATCTCTTTTCAAATTCCCATTCATAAGTATTAACCCTACCAGACCTAAGGCCCTGAACCCAACTGTCCCCCATACCTAGGCTCCTGGCATTAAAGAGAAAAAAACCAACATGATATAGAAAAGTGTTAGTTACATGCAAACAAGTGGTTAGAATAAGATGTAACTTTGAGACATTGTAGAAATTAGGTTTACTTTTCATCTAGCGTCAATATTCCACCTTTGTGTGCCAATCCACCCAGCAAAAGGCAAAGAATCTGTCTCGAGTTATAAAACATTTCGAAATCCGGGAGTAAACACAACAAAGAGCCCTCATTTGTCCAATAATCCCGATAGCTGGGCTTTATACATGAGTATTCCATATAGATCCTCAGTCCAAGAAAAGCCTTCATCTCATCACTCGAGCTCTGACTGTCTGTTTCACTTGAACAGAGTCTGAATCAACCAAATTATTGATCACCTGTTGGACTGTCATAAGTCTAGACTTACTTTGCTTTCCTGTTGAAGTGCTTGGTTCATCAGCCGTTCGTTTCATTGTCAATTTTCCGAATTTGTTCACGTTAAACCCCACAAAATCAATTCAAACATGGGGGCAGCCATTTGCAATGACTAATCACGAGGATTGACCACGATTGGTTGGTTATTTTTAGATTCTGGCGCATTTTATGACGTACTATCCAAAGTACCGAAAATTAGGTACAGCGGTTTAGCGGCAGTTAAGGAAATTACCGATAATTAGGTACAGCGGCGTGGTAGGGTTAACACTTTTAATTTTTCCATCTTTGCAGGTTTATACAAAATATAATTACCTGTTGTCATTACCTCACGGTAAAAGAGGAGCGACTAAGTAAGTCAGTCATTACATGTTTATCATTGTGAGCCTCGTCACACACATGTGCTTATGAAATAAAGACACTATCTTTGTTTGTAACCCTGTCCATGATCTTTCGCTTCCATTATATATTTCTTGCATTTTCAAGAATGGCATCAGAGGTTCACCTTCATGTTCCTTCTTTGAGTCTAACTTGTCTTTATGTGGTGCAACTCATCTTTAGCCTTGACCAGCTTGCCTCTTGTCAGGCATAGTATTATTATTAGTTGACCGTCACAAGTGATAATGGTGATATCATCAGGCAGTTTTGTCTTGATGATGTAATCTGCGCTGTATTTAAATTATAGTGAGGAAGAAACCATGCTGGTCATCAACATTACTCTCTTGTCCCTATTTACCTTGGACCAGTGGCAAGATGTATTTCAAGACAACTGGAGGTAACGCAGGATGCAGGCACTCTAGTCTCACCTCCCATGAGGCCAGGGGTCACTTGACCGTCTACCGTTTCTGCTGATCATTTTGAGAGGTGAGTGCCTGACCTCTCGCCCACAGTGGCCCCCAGAAGACTCCGCAGAGTCTGTAGAAACCAGTTTCTCATTCCAGTCATGTAGTTTCATCACAAATTGATCAGCAAACAATTGAAATGTTCATGCCTCCCAACGTCTTCCCCGTGCAGTCATTATAGTACTGGTGGATTCTGGGCTGATGGATCTGGGGTTGTCATTGGCCATCTCTTGGTTTCACTAGCTCTGTCAGGCTGTAATACCACCCCCCTCTGCCTCCACCCACTACTGTGTACTTGTAAATGGGCAACCCTTTGAGAAGAGCATTAATGAGGATGTTGGAATGTGAATTTCATAGATTTTCTGCAGGAGAACAAGCTTTAAATAGAAAATGGTAGTAAAAATGATGGCAAGATTATAGCTGACTAGGTCTCAGTGGTCTAGCAGTCAATGAAGTAGACAGACAAAAACTGCTTTGGACAGAATGAAATGTAACATACAAAATACTGTAAATATAACACAGCGTAATGAACACAATGGTGGATTTCTATACACAAATCGATTTCCAAATTTAATTGATGTTATGACATAGGAACGATTTTGACTTCAATGACTGTATGCCCGTTGATAGGCATAGTATATGACTTATCCATCTCCACATCATTGGACATCTTTGAGTTTGTTAGAGACATGTGAACATTTAGCTGCAAAGTTAGTGTGTAAGAAGTTAACTTGTGCGAGTACAAATTTATGGACATTTAACATATCGCTCCACTGTTGCCTGCTGTGCCACTTGGGTGTTTAAGCTTTTCAGTATTTTTTTTATTCAATAGTCTGCTGATGTAGAAATACCTTGTGAAAATCTTTATTAATTTGTTTCTCATTTTGCTGAAAAGAAATGCAACCAATCAAAGTCCATCACTTCTCTTGGTGCGTAGGCCATTGGCATCTCGCCAGCATACACATTCCTGGGCTGCTCTTTCTGCTTCTCTCCAGGTGTAATAATTTAATCTTAGTTCCATCTCACATTCTTTTCTCTGTGTGCTTTAGGATCTGCCTCTCATTCTCTTCCCGTGAGGATTCCATGTAAGAGCCTGTCTGGCTATGTTAAACAGTGCCTTCCATAGCTTATGTCCTATCCAGACCTATTTTCTTCTCCAGTGGCTGTTGTTGACTTCTTTCTTATAGGTCTTCATTCCTCTCCATGATATGCCACTTTATGCCCATTATCCTTTGGAGGAATCTGTTAATGAAGGGCTGGAGTCTTTGTTGTATGACCTTGGTCATTCTCCATGTTTTTGGTCAATGCAGTAATACCGACTTGACAGTGGTGTTGAATATTCTCTCGTGTGAGTCTTTATTTCTCTGGAACTCCATATGTTATTTAGTGACAGAAATGCCACTCTTGGTTTTCCAATTCTGGTTCTTACATCTGCATGTGTACCTCCTTATATGTCAATTTTGCTGCCCAAATAGGTAAAGGTATCCACTTCTTCCAACTGCTCTCCCTCCAGCATGATTGCTTCTTTGTTAATAATGTTGAGTTTAAGATGCTTGGTTTTCTTCATATTGGTATTCAGTCCCAATTTGACTGATTGTTCTTTCACCCAATTGGGTTTCTTTTGTATTTGGCTATGACTATGTGACAAAAGTACCAGATCATCTGCCTAGTCCAGGTACTCTAATTGTGACAATGGTGTCCATTGAATAGGAGTTTTTTTTTCCCCCTGGATTGATGTCATCATTTTCCAATCTATAGCTAGCAAGAACAGGAAGGGCGAGAGCAGGTATCCTTGTCTCACCCCTGTTTGCACGCTGAAGCTCACAAGATGAATGTTAAACATGGGAACTTAAATGAAACACCATTGATCCAGAAAGCTAAAAATTTGACATACGAAGCTGATATGTGTTGTGTGGAAAGGACAAATGCAAGATGAACAACTTTTGGCATATGAAGAAACTGACAATAGCTGATGTGTTTCTGTATGTTACCAGGTCTCAATAGGTGAGTAGTGAATATTATAGCCTTCCAGGCATGTTGTAAGAGGTGACTAATGAGGATTGAGCATAGGGCTCGCTATCTCATCCTGTAGAAACAATAAGCTACAAGAAAAAGACAAGAGGACCTTTCCACCCCAGTGTTGAAGAAAAGACTTAGCCAAGTCAGTATGGGAAGTCTAATTGCCTTCTTTTTTTTTATAAAGAAACAAAAGATAGAGATAGAATACGTATGCCCATATAAGAACGGCACCATGAAGAATAATTTATTTGGTATATTATGACCTGTCCAGTTTTTTTTTATTTGGTTCTTTTCATGTATGTAAACTGTTGGTCTCATTTGTTTGCAGAAACATACCATTCAGTGTTCAGACATCCCTCTTGCTCCTGTTAACCTTGACAATGGCCACACCTTTAGTCTCAGGCAGCAAAGTTCACAGTATGTTGGCACCCAGACATCAATATCTGTCAAGGACATATTGATCTTTTGTATTTATGTGAAGCTAATGAAACCTTTAATTTTAAGTTAAAATACTGTCTCGTCCTGTACTGTTCTCATCTCATCCTTCAAATGTTAAGCATCATTCCATTATGCCATACCACCTGAAATGTGTTAATGTGCCAGTATGGTCATGCCTCCATGTGGTAAGATTTAACTGCTTTTAAATTTGCTAAGTTTTATTAATTATATGACCCTTTCATAAAATGATTTAAATGATCTTGGTTTATTTGCATAATATCCTTGACGTAATATTTTGTCCAAGAAAATTTACATAAACAATATGAGGCAGGGAAACTGGTTATATAATTTTGTTATGTATATATTTTTTTTTCTTAAGATAACTTTATCCTTAATATAGATTATTTAACTTTTTGTGTGTGTAAACAAATTTGGATGAAGGAATAACATTCTATAACAGTTTTCATAATAATGTGTTGATAATTGGTGTGATCTTTTTCTACATTTTTCCCTCTCTTTACATGATTGTTTTAAGCTTGCAGAGCATTAAAGTTCATATTAATTACATTGGTTTGTTAATTTTATTATTTTAAATTGATGATTGGCCTGGCATCATTATTTAAGATACTGAGAACTTTGTTAAAGTTTCAATTCTAAATTTAATTTTGGTGTTATTTTTACCCTACGATTGTTACTTGCTTGTTGTGTTCAAATGTTTTATTTTATACATGTGTTTTTAAACAGTGTAAATTGCTTGTAATGGTTGATGATCATCATCATGTAGCATGTTCTTTGCAGAACATCGCTCTCACAACAACCGATCTGTTAGACTCTTGATCTCTAGCCAGAACTTCCGCCTCTGGGATTTCTTGTATCCATCTTCTCCTTGGTCTGCCTGTGCCGCTCTTTTCAGGCACTATACTCTCCAGTATTGTTCTCTCCAGGCCATTATGTTGTTTGATGTGGCCAAAATATTTGAGCTTCCAGAAAAAGATTTTTTTTTATTAACCAATTTTCCTCGGTATCCAGTTCTTGTAGGATATCTGCATTTTTCCTTTTCGCTATCCATGGTATTTTGAGCACTCTTCTGTAGCATTTTAGTTGAAAAGACTCAATACTTTTCTTAAGTGTGTCCACGTTTCACATTTGTACGTAGCCACTGGGAAGATGCAAGTTCGCAGGATTTTTATGTTTGGCCTTTTAATTAGTTATGCCATAAGTTTCTCATTTGACTCAACCTCTGCATTGCCATAGCCATTCTCCATCTGACTTCCTTCTGGCAATCTCCATTGCTGCTTATAATTAAGCTGAAGTGCTCAAAACTTGTGACTTTCTCAATTTCCTGTTGATCTTTAATTTTAGGTTTGGTCTTTGTCTTGTCTGTGCTCATTATTTTGGTTTGACTTATATTCAGGTATAGATTAAAGACTTCGCTGTGTTTTGTTTTATCGACAGGATCATCCGTTAGTCTCGCAGCGTTCTTTGAGAGAATAACTGCCATTTGCATATCTGAGCTCTGGTATTTCGTTCCCACCGATTGTTAATGGCTTGAAATTGTTATACTTACCATCATTATTGTTGTATATCATTCTTTAAAAAAATGACTGTTCTCTCTTCTCATCTTCTTCGTTTATTTTCAATCTCCCACTACCAAACCCTGAAAGGGCTTAAGTAGCAGAATGTAGTCCAGAGAACGGAATGCGTTGTGTCGTAGTTCACAGCTTGACTGCGATATTTGAACCTTTCGGTCCAACACATCCGACTTCAGCAAGCATTTTTTTTAGTACCGGGCTAGCATTCCCTAGATTGCTCTCTCTATTTTACATTAGTGTATTAATTTTGGTGGTACTGACAGTGTGGGCCTCAGAAAATACATAAATAAATAAAATGGAAAGTCTGCTTGTTTATTTATTCCTTATACAATTCTAAACCATTCCACTAATTTCCAGGAGCCACATAGCGCAGTGGTTAGCATGCTGGCTTCACATCTGAATGGTCCTGGGTTCATTCACCAGTTGAGGCGGAAATGTTTTTTTCAGACCGCAACGGCTCCTGTGTCGAACCAGCCTTAAATAAGTACCGGTTAAGTTCGGGAAGTAAAAGCGGCGAGGGAGATAGATGGCTACCGCTAACACCTCACACCCCTATGGCAGTAATGCTATGGGTTACTTCACTTTACTTACTTTACCACTGATTTGAATCACATTTGTCATAATAACCGTTTAGGACTTTTTGGAACAAATGTATACACAATTTTTTTTTACAGAAATTGAATTTTTTTAAAAATATTTTTTTTTTATTAAACAAAGACAGCATAGATAAATATGAGTTGTGACCCCCATGGCCAAATTTTTTGTTGTTGCTGGAGTTTTTTTCTGCAACGTGTTATTTGCCTTTTGATACAGGACTTGTTTCTGTCCTGGATGGTTGAGAGAGATTAGGGAAGGGGAGAGAAGAACAGATGGGAATAACTTAAAATATTGATAAATATGAACCCAAGAACACAGAACACCATAGAAGACAAAAGAACCAAAGCTCATGGAGTAATCAAAGTACAAGAAAACAGAACACAGAGCTAAAGAACAATGAAGAATCAAAGAGCAATGAAGAACCAAACGGCACAAATAAATGAAAAATCGAGGGATATAAAAACCAAAAGAATAGAAACAACTAGAAAAAGGAATAAGTTAAAAAAAAAACAAAAATAAAAAAAACAAGGAATAAGTTAAAAAAACTAAAACTAAAAAAAACATGGAAAACCAAAGGATATGAAATAAAACACAAGGACTAAAGAATGCAGGAAATCGAATTAGTTTCACATGCTTATAGAGACAACTGATAATTAACTTGTCTGGAATGTTATTGTGAAATGTCAAGTAAGACACACCACCTCACAAAAAAAACAAACCTTATACTATCAAATCTCAAACATTGTGTTTTATATGTAAATATGTTTTTATCCTCTGGAATATGTTTTTAATACTGAAATATGTTTTAAATACTGGACGATAGGGTTATATTACATTTCATGTTTACCTCATATCTTCTTCTCTGCTTGTTCTCAATTCCCCCACTACCAAGCCCTGAAAAGGATGTTACAAGTAGCAGGATGTTGTCAGAAGAACATAATGCGCTGTATTGTAGTTTACAGCTAGACTGCAATATTCTCATTTTTGGGCATCTGATTTCAGCAGGCATTTTTGAGCACTGGGTTAGCCTTCCCATTCAACCCATTCTATGTAGCCAGTCTGCTCTGTTGCAGCCTGCTATCCAGGATCACTGCGTGGAGGTGTGGGAAAGTCTTGGCAGCTCTGTTTCACTGACTCATATCAAGAAAAAATAAGAGCAACCTTTGTGGAACTCTCTTAGCTGCTCCACTTATACTCTGAAGGTGTAGAGGTCTTTGTATGTACTTGCAATTGAATTGATTAGCTTGTTGTGTGATGGAGGAGGCCACCTCTTTTTCGGGCCTTTATGAAGGTCCTTATTGAGTAGGAATGTAATTACGTTTAGAATTTTTGCCTGGTCAGTAGCCAACAGCCTGCTCTTTTCTATTTTCAACTGACATGTCTTCTTTTACTCATACAGCATGTACACTGGACCTCAGAGTTTGTCTTGTCTCTCATAGGACTAAGGAGGCCAATCTCACCCGCATTGATACCAGGTGATGTTTGAAGCTTGTGGGATTGAACATGCAACTGCTTTGCACTTTTGTTCATTTCTTGAGACATGAGTACCTTACCTTTCAGCAATAGTGACACCCCAGCTTTGTGGGTATGCAGCCTATTCTTGAGATGTGAATGCCTTACCTTTCAGCAATAGTAATCCCCACCTTTGTGGGTATGCACCCCAGATCCACACAATCACAGCCTTTCAGCTTTTTGCAGAGCACACATTTTTAATAAATGAATGACAAATCTCCTGTCCTGTGCCATTCGTTTCAGCTCTCCCAAATTTTTCTTTCTACCTTTTGTCTTCTATCTTGGATGGTTGAGTT